>VZTM01037269.1:24265-64761 GCA_013400555.1 Jacana jacana | reverse complement strand
ACTTCTGTGGCAAACTGACTAAAAGTCTATCAAAATCTGAAGTGTCTGAAGCAATCAAAATTTCCTTGCTAAATCTGATTCCCTCCCAAAGCTATTTATACATTTGTTAATGCCTCACTTTGTGTTACACTAGATAAGTCACTTTGCATTATGGTTCTGTAGTTTAGCATGTCATAAATGGCATAAGCAGGTGTGACATAGTGGAAAGCAGTGACTGGAACATGATATTCTTTAAAGTCACCTAAAATCCTATGCAAGAAAATTCTTGCTGGTTTTTTTTTTTTTTCTTTGGTACATATATGTATTTAAAGTACAAGCCCTCCTGTTGATTTCCTGATATAAAAATATCAGATACAAGCAACGTATCAGACCTGGTTGACAGACTGAAAGACATAAAACTGTGTCAGTTCCATGACGTACGAGTCCACTTATTTTTACTGCTATAGACCTGCTAGCAAACATGTTGGATCTTATACTGATTTAGCTCATTTCATATAACAGACTGGAAGACACATACCTACATAAACATTTGTATACTGGTGTAACAGAATTTCTCCTTATATGTGTCATAACTCTTCTACACAACAAAATTTCCTACTACAGACAAGCTTTATTTGGATATGATCTTTTATGCGTCTGTGTTACATAACAATAAAGACCTCATAGATTTCCCTGCGTAATCATTTGAATTGTCACAGACTTGTAGATGAATTTCCATTTACTCTTATTGTAATTCATTTAATTAAAATTAATTCATGTGATAAAAAGGTCTGAAATTTGTGGTATGGCCTGAGGCAACATAATTCCCCACACTAATGATACTCTTGCACCTCAAACCCAGCAGGAAGATGCCTGCATGAAATATACACCTCTGTAGTCCTTGACTCCTTGACCTTCATTGAGAGTTTGCCAAGGGTAGAATACCACACTGCTGTGATTGCGTCTTTTATGAAGCAGGCAGTTTTCACTAGGCAAACAGATTGAGGTTATTAAGTAAGGAACATCCTGGGTTTAGTAATAATTACTTTCAGACACTATTAATATAGATTACATTCAGAATAAAGACCTCCATTTTTACAAGTTATTTCTAAATGAAAGGTGCTCATAGCTGTATTAAATGCATTTGCGTTGCTTTAAAGGTATTTTCTTATTGAATAGGGCCATAGAAGAAATTTTAAAAGGGAGTTGTGCAATGTTTTGTGAAATGCGGTTCTTTTTCATATCTTATAACTGAATACTTAAAAGATTTGGCTAGGTTAGAATGCAAAAGCAACCTCACACTTTCATGTGGAAAATGTTCACCAATCACAGACTAAAACAGAGATAGGGAATTATTTCTGGCATAGCTAATCCTAGATATGTAATTGGATCAATGGAGTAATACACCACAATTGAAAAATGTGAGAAAAATGAAAGGTTATATCAACCTATCAATGGAATAAACTTAAAATTGCAAAAAATTATAAACTAAATATTGTTGCAACCAACTATAGCAACCAGTTCAGACTGACTAATACCTCTCTGTTGCTTAGATATGAAAGGTTTCCCTTTTTAAAAAAAAAAGATCCAAATGGAAAGTGTTTTAGCATAAATCATTTTTGTACAACACTTTTAATACCCAGTTGCAAAGCTATCTGATATATTTTCCCCTTTCAGAAATGATAGAGCAGCAGAAAATTTTAATTGGCCATAGGATTAAGAGTTGCTTAAAATAAGGTGATGTCATATGACAATCAAGTACTTCTCTTTGCACCTTGTTTTCCCTCAATAAACATTTTAGCCCTCTGGAGTGAGAGAAAGGAAGAAGCAGGGAGAGACAAAAAAGATATGTTGCTGCCTGGAAGAGAGTGTTAATAAAGATAAGAATCATTTAACAGACTACATGAAATATGCAATGCTCTTCTTCTGCAGATAAAATAGCTGCTATATTTATCAGCATTCTCTAGTGTTTTAAGATTTCTTAGTTAAGTCAGTGCTTATAAAAGGTGCAAGACTGACAGCACGAGAATATGAAGTTCTTTGTCTGTCTCCTAGAAAAGTACTGAGTAGGCAGCAAAGCCTGGTTCTCTTTTCCTTTAAAGTTATTTGTCATTAAATTATGTGTCACCGTTGGATTTATTGCATGATTTGCCTTTGATTGACAACAATAATTCAAGGAATAGATGCCTCTCTGCACTGTAGTACCATTATCTATCAAATGAGCATGGAAGGCAACATCAGAAGAGAAAAAAAGTGACTGGTTTCTGTAGATATTCCTTGTCTTCCAGCACTGGAACATAGAAGCAAACTGATGTTCTGGGTAATGTGCTGACAAACACAAACCAGTTCCCCATCCCATGGGATAAATGCTGGCACCTGAGTGTGGTACAGAGCTGGGATTTCTGGACAGGCAGCATGGCAGGAGGCAGGCTGCTGGATGTCTGGAAATCCAGCAGAATGCTTACCAAAATGGAATGGAAGAGCTGGTGGCAGTACAGTAGGTAGAGGTGCCCTTCAGTCTCTTGGACTTCATCCATATACTTCCTCTGGGTGCTGCTGTGCCCACAGTTTTGTCATGTGGATGTTCTCTCCAAGGAAATGGTCTGAAACTGCAAAGGGATCCCATAGAGCAGGAGAGAGATGATAACAGTCCCTGTTGCTGACGCCAAAAGCCTAATAGGCATCTTAAATGTTTCTACGATAGATGCTGATCTCCTGCCAGCTGGTGCATAGAGTGCAGTGTGTGCCAGCTGGGCTGGGTGCAACAGACAGTTATATCCCAGCATATATATTTCTTACCCACTTCATGGTATTTTGTCTCAACTGCCAACATTTCGGGAGGAGAGGATTCATCTGCCAGCATTCCTGCTCCTCTGTGAGGTGTGAAGAAAAGATTCACACTCTTGTTAATATTCTCATTTCACACTCCAGAAGCCCATTCTTGTCATCAGTGATGCCCAAAAGGTTAAAAGCAATTGTGAAGAGGTATGGAGGTTTTGTTTCAAACCTGTTGAGAACAAAGCAAAATTAAGGAAAAAGGGAGTCAAAAGCATGTGGCTGTGGATTAGCCAGTGCCAAAAGCAATGGGCTTCGGATGTCAACCAACCCTATAGGTACTCAGTGAAGCAGATGGCAAATTTCAATACATTCTGCATTATGAGGAATGTGCTTTTTTTTAATGAGTTAATGAAATCTGCAGTGAAAATTCGCACTAAGCAAATAAATCATCCGCCTGGATTGTCTGTCACTAAAGTAGTAGGAAAGATCTGGCTGCACACTGAAGCATCACAGTAGTTGTTGCAAACTTGTTGATATTTTTTTAAGAGTTCAGAACGGACCACATGTCTTAAAATTTCAACTAAGCTTGAATGAAATCTCAAGATGTAAACTACACCTAGACAGAATTTTCTTGCCTGAGGGACTCTTCAACATTCTGATTGCTCCTGCAGCCTTTGACACTATTCCATCTGCTCCATCTGTTCTCGTCCAGTTAACACTGGGGGAAGTTAAAGCTGTGCTCTAGTCTACTAGAAGTGGTTTTCTAACTTGATGATAAGACTATTCATAGACATACATGCAGCAGAGTGGTCCTTCTGTATTATAAGCAACAGAAAAGCTTTCTGAACCTCTCAGCCTGTCAGGTGGCTGATGAAGATCATGACATGAGCTGAAAGCATAAAGCTTTCTCTTGCTGCTGGAAGTAATATCAGCTGAGGTGGTGGCCACTCTTCAGTTAGGAGCTTCAGCATAACCAAGCCACTCTTTCTGTGTTTGTTTCTTGTGAAAGGGGGATGGAGAGGAAAAGTCTTGCTCTGTTTTCGCTTTTATAATGTTTCATTCAGATTTCAATTCAAGATAGATGACTCAGATTCAGAGATGAATTTATTTGAAGGTGGAGTTAAAGCAATGGCACCCTGGCTCTCTCTGTTGGGTCTGGGGTGTGATCTGTTCTTATCACTGCTAACTCACTTCTTCAGGACTTGCCTCTCTAAGGACACTGGTTTAGATCATGAGAAGACTGTCCAAAATGAGTGCAAAAGAGTGCAAAAAATAAGGTCTGGAGCTGCTGTTCTGGAAGCTCGAGGTGGACAGTATATTAAGATTCTTTAACCTCCTGGCACAGAGACAAGCTGGGCTTTAAAAGTATTACTCCTGGTTTTTATAATACTTCCTGAATCCCTTGGATCCCCAGCTCTATACCAAAAATGTCTGAATCCTCGCTGTCAGTATGATCATTCTGCAGCCACGTCTATGCAACCCATGAGACCAATGCTGCGGCCATCCATTGCAGGAATACAGGGAGGGGTATGATTCAAACCAATATGCTATAAGCATCTGATAATACCTCAGTGCTGTGACATGCTTAAAGGATCTTTCCACAGCTGATCCTAAATGCTTTGACAATAGTGAACTTCTGTAAGCTCTGTGATATTTTAACGTATACTTTCAGCATGCTTTTCCCACAGAACCCACAGACTTATCTCCAGTTCCTTCTCTCACTTAGGCACCTGACAGCTTTCATTTCAGCTGCCAAAGGAAAAAAAAAGAAAAAAGACAAAACAAAACCCAAACCGTTGTTTTTGATTGCTTTTGCAGCATGTATGTATCCTAACCTGCTTTTAAATGGAATGAAGGAATGAAAGGGTGAGAGACTGGGAAAAAGAAGTTAATTGAAGGGTAGGGTTTTAACCCACTGGTTTAGTTACCCCTTACACTGCATTAAAGCATACTTGAGTCTTTCTTCAGTGCCTGTGTGAAAATTTAACTCCAAAAAGGAAAATAGCTTTTAGTCACTCCAGACTGGCATGGCTGTGATTGCAGTGAATTGGAAAATACGTGACAAGGGAAATTTTTCTCTGATGCAAAATCTTACCTTGAAGAAATTTAATGAGTGACTGAAGATTCATGCAAAGATGCATTCAGGACCTTCGCATGAGTCTGCAGTCTTGGGAGCAGAGAGCTGAGAAGGCATAATCACAGATATAAGTACATATTAAAACTAATTTCATGATGTCAAAAGTTTAAGTGAGATTAGAATTAGTCCCTTTAGCTTCGAAGCAGAGACCAGCATTTTGCTGATGGATTTTGGATCGGGCCATATAGACTTATATCTTAATAAAAATCCACATATGTTATCTAACTTTTCAGGGGGAGGCATAGATATGTGATAAAAGCGGAGCTAAAGTACTGCAGACCACTAAATGCATTCCCTAAATCTGGAGGAGTTGAGTTCACAAGAAAAAGTCGTTGCATTCCAAGTAAATGAGATCCTGCAGTTCTGCAGGGAATGGCCTTAATTGAAAAGTCACATTCCTTGGCTCTTGTGTAAATAAATCATAGTACTTGAATTTGGTCATGGCCTTTGTCTAGCTTGAGGCCAACACGAATCCAGGGTAATGCTGTGAAGGTTAGAAATAACACCATGAAGGCAAACTTCACATTAATACATTCTGTAACAGTGTAGATAAGACAGGGGTATCTCAAACTGGGATGGGGATTTCACTTCATGTCTAGCTAATCTCGGTTGAAATACATGTGTGTTTATGGATGCTGCAAACATGAGCTAGCACCCTCTGTCAAATGAAACTGCAGTATCTGGGGCCAAAGCCATTTAAAATGTTGATGGAAGCCATAGCAGACTCCTAAGAGGTACCCAAATGTTTTAAGACCAGGTGAAGTGGCCCAAAAGAACCAAACCCCATTATCTTAAGAAAATGTTAGTACAGTGAAAAATAAATGCAGTGGTTGCACTGTATTTGATTGGGATTAAATTTTCAGTAGAAGCAAGCTAGAAGAAAAATCAACCTTCTTAGTGACACTAAAAAAGTGTAAAACCAGTTCTTATTGTTTCCTATTGAATTGCATTTTAAAATGCAGTCAGTCATGAAAACATCACCTGCCTTCAGTGAAGGTAATGGTGATGTTTCTATTGTCCTTAGTATTTTCACACTCCATTAAAAAAAAATGGCCTGTAACTCTCCCGTGTCTTAAGAAAACAACGATTAATGTCTTAAAATTATCATTGCACCAAGAAAAAAATACCATTATTAGTTACTGCTTGCATTACACTGGATTCCTGGATTCCACAGTGTGTTAGGTGCTGTACAAAGGCAGCAAAATACGCTCTGAATACAAAAAGAAAAAAAAAATCCTGACAGTTTAAGATAAGCAGCAAAGAAGGGAGTGGAATAGATATTTTTTTAATCATTCTCTGAAAACATGGAAGAAGATATCTAAACCCCCACAGAAACTTGCCTTTATCGTTACAGTTGTTTTGCTATTTGCTATGTAGATATGTCCTTGGTGATACCACGGGGAAATAAATGATTTTACCATATCTCCAGTCCCAAAATATACTTAATACATTAGGGGAAATTATTAATAAAGTTACACTTTGAAGCTTCTGTATTACATTTATAAGAGGGAGTTCATTCATCTACTAGTTTATACATTGGAAAATGTCATGCTTTTCATAGTCACAGTCACATTTTGTCTTTAAATTCCCATGGCTGTATATTTACTTAATCATTTTACTTAAGGAAGTACTTACACAAGTTTTTGTTACTTTTCCCAAAAGCATTAACTGTCCTGTCAAGTTATGATTGATTTCACTTAACTTTATAAAACTTAGGCAAACAGCCTAAACCACTGCTCTGATCTTCCTTTAGCCAATAGCTAGATGCTGACTCCAGCAAGTTCCTCCATTTGTTATGGAGAATATTTTAGATGAACTGTTCACACTGGCACTGAACTTTCACAGATCTAAATACAAATTAGGATTATCCACTTTGCTAGTGTGAAATCCTGTGTTTTGTTGAAAAGCAGGACACCTTCTGATATAAAATTGCATCAGTCATAGAGAACTAGCTCAAATAGCAAACATTGCCTTTGAACCTAAGGAACCTAACTGAGTTTCTGGAACCAGATTTCCCAGAGGAATTCTCAATAAGCATAATTTCCCCATTCATAAGCACTGTCTATATGTGAAGGAACAAGAACTTTTGGAAATTAGAAAAACTACAGGAGTAATACCTAAAATGCATTCCATGGTAACTTTGTCAGAAGCCCATAATTGCAGTTCGTTTCCATTCTGGTGACCACGTAACAGGCAAGGACCGTTAACTGTGTAATTTATTTCTTTTTAGGGTTTGTCTACACTGCTACATAATTTAGTTCCTGAGTTCATTGCAGTCACTGGATCCTGTGTCCTTGCTGTCTGCATTGCATGAATGTTAGTTTGCTTTTGGGATTTGTTTTGATTTTTTGGGATGCCCCATCCCTGGAGGTTTACAAGACCAGCCTGGATGGGGCTTTGAGCAAACACTAGAGCAGGGACACCTCTTGCTCTAGTGGGAGGTGTCCCTGCCCATGGCAGGGGGTTGGCACTGGGTGATTTTTAAGGTCCCTTCCAACTCTAACCATTCTATGATTTTATGATTCTATGACTCTTTTACAGTGAACCAACCAGAGTCACTGAGATGACACTTGCTTATATCCCATGTCAGGCACCACCCCCACCTACAGGGCTGCACCTCTACTCTCACACATCTTTAGTCATAGAAAGTCCTGACATATTCCAGGACCTGCTATGCCTACCCTCAGTTCCATATTATAAAAATTTCAGTTAAGTGGCTTGGTACCCCTGAGCCTACTTACAGGGGGCTAGCCCTGATCAATGAAAATATTTTCCACTCTTCACTGGCTTGCTTAGGGCTATAGTTAACTCCTTGGATTGGATGCATTTAGCAGCGGGGATGTATCCTAAGTATATTAAACCCTGTACACCGTTTTTTGGTAGTGTATGACCAGTGTCCTGAGGTGCAGGCAGACAGATCCATCTTCAGTCCTTTACACTATGCTGCTCAGTGGTATTACTTTTGCTGTTTGACTACATAAAAAGGTTGCAGAGTTCAACAAGTGATGCTGCTCAGTTTCCATCAAAGGCTCATTTTGACAGTCAGAATCCTCTACAGATGTAAATCAATAGCATACAGGAGTTTTAGGCAGAGAAAATAAGGAAGTGCATCTCCTCAAAAGCAAAAATAGCTCTCTTTTTGCTTATTTTAATTTTGTTGCCTAATCAGTTCTGACTTTCTCAGTGTTTATTATAATTCCCAAAATGTTTGAAGGTCATCTGGAAGAAGACTCCTCAAAATAAGCTCTTTTTGGAAGCTATTCAAAGTTTCTTACCCATACCGGAACGTGGCAAATGTACCTACTCTCTGGAGTCCTAGGAGGAACTATGGCAAGAAAAAACTGTGATGAATGATGGTGGTTTTTTACTGAAAAATGATTTTTCAAAAACACTGGGATGTTTTGGATAAAACAATTTCAATGACATTTTCAACAGAGTTTGAACTAGTATTGAATTTTCTTTATTTTTGTTTCATTTCTACTTTTGGTTTGCTTTCTTTTCAACATTATATTTTCATTTCACTGAAACTTCACTTATTTTAATTTTTAAAAGATTGATTCGAAGCTGTATCATTGCATGTCACATTTACAGTGACAACATGAACCATCTTGACACTCACAAAATAAAGCTTTCTGATGAATTGTAGAATTTTTTAAAATGAAATGTTTTCATATTCTTCTTCCTCATAAATTCTGAAGTTGATGTGCTCCACTGGGTTTTAGTAGAAATATGAAAATGTCAAAGTCTTTCACTGGAAGAAAAATTGTTAACAATGATCTTAACAGGCAGAGAAGGCAGCTCAGTATCTGTCCACCTACTGGTGGGAGTCCATTCCCCAGAGGGCATTGCATCCCAGGCTTAGGCAGAAAAGAATTGAGTTTCCTTGCTAAAATCAGGGTTGTCCAATACATTGGTGTCCCAATGCACATTCTTGTCACTCACCGTCTGTCTCTAACCAGGAGGTTTAATATAGTGCAACATAAGGATACAGCATCTTCTTTGGCAACTATCCAGGTGGGAAGGCTGAAGGGAGGTGAGGTTCATATGTAAGCTATGAGTAAGAAGCTTTCCTTTTAGCTGTAGGAATACGAAGCATTTTAGAACCATAATGAAAAAAGTTAAATGCCAGAGATTTCTGGAGGATATTCAGCTCTGTGGTGAGGTACTTTACTATGATCAAAATTGCTCCCTAGGGTTTACCAACCAGGTAGACAGAACACAAAAAGGGGTAGCCACAGGGAAGTATTTTTGGAATGGGAGTTTGAGACCCAGGGAAATCGAGGCTGTGCATGAGAGTTTTTTGCAGTAATAGGAACTGTCACAACTCATCTCAGGAGAAGCTGAGGGGAGCAGACAGCCGTATGGCTCCAAGCACTGTAGCACAGGACTGACTCTTGCTGCAGCGTGGTAGGCAGGTATCACACATCTGGGCAGCAGGGCTGTCTTTGGGCTCAAGGACAATGTGGGTGCAGGTCATTAACTCTGCTGTAGAGACTGATGAGGCCTCAGAAGTGCTGCGCTTCGGCTTCTCTTGAGAAGAAGAAGCTGGAGAAGGTATTTCTCAGTTTCTGTGATAATGCATTATATTTTGCTACTACGTGCAAGAAAATGCCTGCTCAGCTCCACCCCAGAGCCCCAGAGGATGTGGCATTTCAGAGAAGTGGTCCCTGTGGCATACTAAGACTGATGGCTTGTAAAGTGCTCTGGAATCCCTTCAGGGGAGAAAGTGGATATTTAAATGGAAAATGGTTATTGTTTCTCCCCTCTTTCCTGTTCTATCTCATGTAAGGCTTTTGAAATGAGAATAATTTCATAAATCGTGATTAAAATGAAGTCTAAGCTTCTCCTGCAATGTTTCTCTTGCTTGTTGGTCACTTTTAGCAAGAAAAAAAAAAAAGTTATAGTCTCTGAAAATAAAGTGTACTCTGTTCACAGTTCTTATTGTCCCTGCCTGAAAGAGTCGTATACTAATCTTAAAATAAAGCACATTGGGGATCCATAAAACTTCAAGGTATGTAATATATTTCAGAAATACAGTTCATAAGCTCTGTTTTTTTGAAAAAGCAATATTTGTAAGCACAAGATCGTTCTGTTCATACACAGCACTCCTAACTCCCTCCAGCATTCACAACAAAATTCAAGGGAAGAATCCAAAAACCTGGGGAAAGGACAAACATCAGCCTAGGACTGAACTCTGCTGTGAGTTCAGAGGCATAGAAATATTGCAGTTCCTTTTTCTTCTATTCTTGTAGCTCAGTAATCCAATTTATGTCATATATTTTCAGACTATCAGCAGAAGCAAGGTTCTTTTTTTACTTTTGGTAAAAATTCCTAGCATAATGCAGCAACATCCATGTAGATACAAGCCATAGAGATACTGTAAAAGTGTTTGGACTATAAAGACAGCTGCCAATTTCTTCTACTGGTTATATTATGGGAGAAGGCTGGCAAATTGAGAACACTTCATTGCAAGGTTGGTCCATAGAAATATTGATTCACCAAGCAGCGAGGCTTCTCCTGTGCTTTGAGTTCTGCGGTAGATGAAGACTTTCTGTAAGTAAGAAGCCACTTCTACTGTGTTCATTTTTAAATAAAACCCCTGAGAATGATTTCTACTCCATTTGATGTACTACTGGAGAATGGGCTAAAGAGGTTCAGGAAGCAGCTGGTCCTCTCTTGACTTCAGTACTAAGGTTTTATTCTCTTCTTTGCTTTAGTCCTTTGAAATGGGATGTGTTGTGGCATGGACTGAGGAAGGTACGGCCTGGTGTCTTGCCGATCCTCTTTGTGAACCTGTATGGATGGAAGCTGATGCTGAGAAAATTTTGCTTTCGTGGGGAAGTTTCACAGGAGCAAAGACAGAATAGAGATCTCTAGTTGGAGCTGTCAAACCATACTTTTGAATTCTGCAGCAGGAGCACCCTGGCAAGCTTAGGACTACTGATAGCCATCAAAGGACACAGCCCCTTCTGAAGCATAGCGAGAGAGTACCTAACTCCACAGCCCCCATCACCGCCAGTGCCACAGGCTGCCCAGCCCGTGTGACCTCTAAACCCCAGGACATTAAGCAGCAATTAGCAAAGTATTTTGCCTACTTAAGGTCGCAATCCTTTTTCTATTAAATTGCAGGGCTCTGACTGAATCCAGTAGTAAGTTTTGAATTGTGATGGAAATAACCATTACAGAAAAAGAAGTCGTTTCTTCCTGGAAATTTAATCAGCTCAGTCATAATTATGGTACATCTGTTGCTACTAGGTTATTTGCTAACACACGTGTGCATGCACGCACTCTGAAAAAAATAAGCACATGCTGGCATTTCTCTGAAATGTTGACAGAAAGGCAATATGTGCAGGCTGGGGCATGAGGCATGCTCCTCTTCTAAGTACACTGTTGTTTTAACTCCTTGCATTATTATCAAGGACTAAGAACACAGTAGGTCAAAACCACAGGTCATTTAGCCTTATGGCTGCTCTGATTTAGAATGTTTTTTTAATGCTTCATTGCAGAAGCCAAGGGAAATTCTTGCAATAGAGCTGAACTGGGCACTGCGAGCGCTTCGTCCGTTCAAAATGCTGAGTTAATTCAAGCCCGTATGTATGGAGCACTGTTTTATGGTTTTTATTCTGAAATACATCATCCTAAAGCTACTGCTTTGTGTTTAATTTGCAGTGAGTAGGCAGATTACTTTTTATTATTTACTCCAAGTCATAGATTTTTTTAGCAGATGCCAAAGAGCAGCTGGTTTGCTTCTTGCTTTACACAAAGATTGAAAAAATTCGACAAGGAAATTCAATCAAAAGACAATTTCACCATGAAAACATGTCTAATGTTATATTGAGCTTATATTTTCCATTGATTCTATTATATGCTATAAATAGACAACCATCTACAGATCAGTAATAGTATTTGTGGGAACACTTAGATATTCTGTATCTAATTCTCAGTGCCTGGGAGATAGTACCTTGCCTTGTATTTTAGGCTTCTTAAAGCCAACATTAGTGAATGTAAGCAAAAATTTTTTGAGACAAAACATTAAGTACCACAGATTTGTTGTAATGGTTCCTTGTAACTAATTTCTGAACAGCACTTCCAGTCAGGAGCCTAAGGATGCCAATTTAGACTAGAAAATTGCAAATCTCTCATCAATCTGCTGTGTTTACTTTCCCTCTGAAGCCATATCCCAGATTCTGCATATGCTCATAACTTTAAATAGACCTGGAAATGGTAAAATACTACAAGTCCAGTGATGAATTATATCCCCAGGTGTGTTCAGATCATCTGAACACTTCTGTTTACAAAGCAGTCAGGAGCATTGGTTAACAAAACATAAATCAGTGCTGCTTTTCCTCTTTATAACTGTAAAAAGACAAAGCATGTTTTGTACAATCACCATAATCATAAGTTTATCACATGTGGAGAATAAATGTGGCTGTGCTTGGCACTGATCCCATTTCAAGGTGATAGAGGGTAAAGCTACTTAAGGGACTGATCTACTAGACAGAAAATCAGCTCTTGCCTGCATCCAGGGGAAGTGCAGTTAGCAGAATTCTGCACATCCAAGATGGAGGCAATGATTCAGAATTAAAGCTGCATAAATAACAGAGGATTTGTTGTGGGATAAAACAGAATGTTTTGCTCAACTTCAGGATAATGGATGAAATGCTTCTTTTATGGATTATTTAACCTTCCACAAACCCTTTTCCTGTAACTGTTGTCAATTTAAGATTGAAAAATTATGTTTCAAAAAATATGTTAACCATTTCATAAATGTAAAAAAAAATTCTTACGTGAAAATTCATTTTAATATTTTTCATTTTCCATTTCTGATTAATGCCTTTTTTGGTGGAGAAAAATATTTTATTTATTCTTTCTGATTCATTGCTGTCAAAAGGCTTACACTGGCAGAGAAGCTAAGAAGATCACCATGGGTTTGGTGTTTTTTCCTTCTACTTGACTTTTATAAATACATGATTGCTTAAACTGGTTCGGTTCACCTGGGCTATGACTGGGTGGCAGAGTGTGGGTGCCTGAGTCCATCCTGACTCTTGGAGGTGTGACTGTCACTGTTAAAGACATTTCCATGGAGCACCATCATTACCTGTCATCGGTGGTGCTGTGACTGGTTTTCAAATGGCAGTCCACCAAAGGAAACTCACGTGGGAATTAACGAGTGATTGATAACCTGGGTCAGAAAAACCAATATTTTAAGCCCAAATATATAAACGCTTCTGACTGAATCTAGCTATGAGTACAAGAACTGTCCGCAGTCAGAATTGCTTTAGGTCTTTTCCAGATGTATAACTAGCTGGTGGTATCACTCTTATTTGTATTTGTGTAATTTCATTGTTTTCCTGAGTGACAGCTTAATAAGCTGCAGCAGAAAACAAACAAACAAGCAAAAATAGTGTCAGAGCAGGTTGATTTTTCCTGAGCTGTGCCTTTTGTCTCTGTAATTTGCAGAATGTTAGTATTCTGCCATGTTCAGTTAGCGTTTTTCACAATCTAATGAACTGTGCTTTGACACACATCCTGATAACTGTCCACAGTATCTTTCCTCTTTCTATCCCATTACTCCTAATTATTGTTTTGTGCATCTCACTAAACAAATATTCAACATCATTGTGATTTTATAAGCCAATTAATTTTACACATTACTGCCAACACATTTTTTCACTCAAACTATATATCTTTCTAACTTTTAACCTTTATGTTGTAATTTAACCTTTCAGCTGCCAGAGCAATTTTGCCACTTTACTTTGAATACTCTAATTTTGCCTCTATACTTTGAATACTCTAATTTTGCAACAGTTTCCTGGTAATGATGGGTACAATCATGGCAATTCAGATATGAAGATACTAGAATTGCCTTGGGAAGGCATATGACCTTGTTGCTTTACTGTGTGATGCCATGGTCTGAAAACGATAATTTTTTGTGTGCCCTGCAGCACTGGTTGCTCTCTGTGTGGTTTCCTGCTAATTTGGGGCTTTTCCTATGCATTTTACGTTGGTGGCCATTGAGCGAGCAGCCTGACAAACACATCAGGGAATGTGTGTGTTATTTCTGTGTGTATGATCTGAATGCATTGCTGTTGCTTGCATGTTAAGCCAGTGCTTGAGCATTTGCAGTGTTAGTGCCCTGCAGCACTTGGAGATATTCATATATATATTCAATACATTCAAAATAACATATCACATTCTCTGATTTCCTGCTGAAAGACTTCAGAGTTTCCTAATAAAATGCAGCAGTAATGAATTTTATACCTTTATTTATACCAAAGCACAAGCAGCAAGATGTAAATGTAAAGCATGATACAGCAATCTGGATTTTTAAAGTTCTCTGAAATCAGCTGAGTTTTCTAATGTAGAGCCGAACATTTGCTCATGCCCCATGCTATAAAGGAAAAAAATCAATTTTTTATCAAGACTAATTCCCAGGACACTCTTAAAATTGCTTAATATTTAATAATATTAACACTTCACTTGTGGAATATTTATTTCCATATACATATTTACATAATGATATTTAACAGTTATTAAATAACTAGTGAACATATTTTTATATAGCTGGTAGGCAGAGATAGTTACTTTAATAGTCTGGGACTTCTGTGAAGGAGCAAGCTGTGGAGTATAGTGTGTTACTGCTCCCATAGTAGAGGCACACTGTAAAAATTGTAGTTTATCGCTGCAAGAAATCTTGTTGACCAAGTGTAGAACGCAAGTTTCATTAAAACCACAAATGAAACTCCTAATGGCAGGTCCTGGGTAGCATCTTCTATGAACTGGTATTGATCCTGGATACCCCATAGCTTTCTGCATCTCTTTGTACAAGTTGCTTCCAGTCACCGGCGTCTAAATCTGTTCTGCAAGTAAATTAACTGAGGTAGTTTTCTGGTTTATCAGTTATTTGTCATCTAAAAAGTAGAGGTAGCATTGCTAAAGATCCTTCTCAATAAGGCACAAGGCGGGCTCAAGGTGTTTTGTCAGTCCCCCTGGACAGGGGATCGAGGAGAGCCACAGGCAAGGGGAGTTGAGTGCAGCAATTGAAGGAGAACCCAGCAACCCCAAGGGCTGGGGACTTCTCTGGCCTGCAGAGCCTTGCCATTTTTTCCAGTGGAGCTGTGGACCCTAAAGGGTGAAACCCATGAAGACCAGTTCTGTTTTTCATAGCTGCTTTTTGTGAACTCTTTAGTAGTCATTCATAGGTTGTCTGGGGTTCAGAGACCACAGTTAAGAAAAATAAAAACTAACAAAAAAACCCAGTGGCTGATGCTGCCATCTGTTGAAAGCAAGATGGCTTGGAGTAGGGTTAGAGGTGGAGCTATAAACCACACAGCCCTGTGCAGATGAGTATCATCATCCTAGCTGCTGAGGTCCTGAATCTCCTCAGGAGAGTCCTTGGGTACCACTTGGCCTCCACCTCGCCATCCTCTCCATTTCACCCTTGTAAAACATGCTCAGGGCAAGGGGATTCTCATAGATATGCTTTCTCAAGGCCTGTGTGTCCTCCAGGGTACACTGCTGGCAGCAATGGAAAACCAAACTACAGATGTGATAAACGGGAAAAGTCAAGTCTTTGTTGTCCGAAGAGACTTGTCTAAGGAGGAAGGCTGTAGCTCTTCCACTGCCAACGCAGGATGTGCATTTGCAGAAGATGGAGGAGAATATCATAAACTCCCAAGAACAACTCCTTCTATCTGCAGTTGCAGTGTCTAGTACCTCAGAGTCCTGCTCAGTGGCTGCAGCAGTACCATACTAATACAAAAATTATGAAGAAATGGGGAGTAACTTGCATAAGGATAGGTCATTTGGAGTTGTGGGAGCATATCCAGCTTATGTCTACAACAAGATTTGCTGACAGGCTACTGTGATGAATTGTTAATCAGCATGTTTGTTTCTATAATACCTGCAAAATCATCCCACAGCTTTCTGCTTTATTGACCTGACATTTCCAGCATCCGATGCAAATCTAGAATAATAGTTGTATTAATAAAAACTGAGTTCAGAATAATATGATCAATTCTCTGAATTTCTACATGGCAATTAATTGATGTTTTTCGGTAATAGACCTTATATATTTTAACATACTCAGCTGTTATCCATCATTGCCCTATATAACTCCTTAATATGAGATTATCTGAACATGCCAGTTAGAAATTGTTCTGTATTTGCACAGGCTACATCAACTTTTAAAACAATATGGCCAGTGTTCCCCAGGGTATGATGTTAGTTTGTATCTTTGACGAAAAAAAAAAAATAGAATGTGTTTGCACTTACAAATTTAAACATACTCATAAGACAAATAATATCTTCATATTCAGAATAAAAACAAAAGTCCCAATTGTAATTTGAGTAATGATGACTAGGTGGCTGATTGATACATTAATTAATTATGTGAGCCTGGCTATGGTATGTCTAATTAACAACTCATAATTTAAACTCTTAAAATCTAATTCTTTATACTTTTCAGTTAACTATAGATTTTAGAGACAAAATTCTGCATGAATGGTCATGTATAACAGCAGGAACTATCTTCCAATTAAAAAGTCCGTAACCAACTGAATTTGACAGATACCAATCAATCAGTGGTAGCAAATTTTTTCCTTAGTGGTCTTCAGACACCTTAAATTTACATTAAATTCATGCAAACCATAAAGTATCAGGGGGAGTAAATTAAGAAAAATGAAGAAAAAGTTAATCTAGCCTTATATTTTTAAGGCTGAACAAAACTATAGATAGGCACCTGTGTGCCCTGTAGACACACTCTAATGGTGTGTCTACATGGAGATGCCATTGGAAAACACAGTACGAATTATACATCAGACCACAATTATTACTCTGTGTTACCTTCCCAGCTTCCACTCCAGCTCAGAGCTGTAAGCGCACACACAGAAGAGACATCTGTGTCCAAGGCCTGCTTATGATTTTGCTCACTGTTACTAATGCTCCTCTGGAAGCTGAACACAGTGGTCACAGTGATGGACAGATGGCAGGGACAGTAGCAATTGGGCAACAAAGCTGGTGAAGGGCTTGGAAAAAAAATCTGTTTAGTTTGAGGAAGAGGAGGCTGAGGGGAGACCTCATCACTCTCTACAACTACTTGAAAGGACNGTAGGGGAGAACTTTGTAGAGTGGGATTAAAGTTTGGACTCAGGTCTTTTCCAGTCTGAATGATTCTATGATTCTATGATTCTAATTGCAAAGAGGACAAAAAGAAGAGTATGTCCTGGCATCCTCAGTCTACAGTGCTGATATCCTACATACTGAACCATTGTCATGCACAGATACACTTGGCTGAATTGGCATAGGCTCATGAAATCCCAGACTAATTCAAAGGAAGGTTGAGAATATATTGAAGTTTAAAGTTTGAATAGTTGTTTTTTTTTCCTTTTTATTTTTTTTCCCTGTTTTCTTTCAAAACTTTACTTCCTTTGCAAAATAGATGTAACTTTTTTTAAGGATAAAAAATGTACAGGTTTATAACCTGAAACTTACAAGAAAACTTAGGAAAAAGAATGGTAACAACCTGAACTATTTATGTCCTCCTCAGGTTGAGCTGCTGAACTATAAAATCCATTATCTTCAGAGATCTAGTACTATAATGGGACACAAGGAAAAGCAAAGAGAATACTTTTAAAGTTCTCTCTGTATCTGAAGTGTCTTGAAAGTCAGGTACTAGCAAGGAAATGAAGCATGTGTCTTCCAGCATCTCTGCATCTTCCTGCCAGAGTGCTTGATAAAGCACCAATAAATGTAATTGCCTTTGCATATCACTGATACAAAGAACAAAAAATATGTGCCTAAGTATGGCTCACATTTTCCAGTGAGTTACTTATGTGTTCTTCATCGTTCTGTGCGCTATATAATCAGGAGCTGCATCTTGGAATTCACAGCAACTCTCATCTATGCGCTGAACATTTATGGGATTTATTGCCATTTTTATAGATATGGTAAGTAAATATAAACTGAGAAAGTGTCATAAAATATAAAACTCATCAGCAAATGCTGATTAAGAAGAATTATTATACAAGCTTTATATATTTTTCCATTTAAAGTTTAGTTTTGCTGGTTTATTAATAAAGGTTTCACATGGGAAAGGTATGACATGAAAAATATAGAATGGAAAGGCAGAGTGGGGCACTGGAAGTGGCTAATAGGCCACCGTACCTTACCGGCTGTGATGGCTGCAACTATAGAGTACTATAGTAGCATATGTTGCTCCTGTCCAGTATGAGGTCTAAATGAAAACATATGGTGGAAGGGATACCTAAGATCACAAATGGGATTTGTGAGCATGAGTGAAAACGTAACATTTGAAAGACTTTTGTATTAGACCTTTGTTCATTAGTGTCATGGTTTCAGTTGGGACAGAGTTGACTTTTTTACTAGTAGCTGGTCTAGTGCTATGTTTTTAGATGTGGGATGAGAAATACTTTTGACAGTGTGCTGGTGATTTTGGGTGTTGCTAAGTGGTCACAGAATCATAGAATTGTTAGAGTTGGACTTTGAAGACCATCAAGTTCCAACCCCCCTGCCATGGGCAGGGACACCTCCCACTAGAGCAGGTTGCTCAAAGCTCCATCCAGCCTGGCCTTAAACACTTACAGGGATGGGGCATTCCATCATGCTAAAGCTGGGGGAAGAAGAAGGAAGAGGTGGATGTTTGAAGTTATGGTGTTTGTCTTCCAGAGTAAACCTGAGGCGTGATGGAACCCTGCTTTCCTGGAGCTGGCTGAACACCTGCCTGCTGGTGGGAAGTGGTGAATGAAGCCTTTGTTTGGCTTTGCTTGAGTGTGTGACTTTTGCTTTATTTATTAAACTGTCTTTATCTCAACCCACAAGTTTCTCTGAACTTTTACTCTTCTGATTTTCTCCCCCATCGCCACTGGGGGAGTGAGCGAGTGGCTGCATGGTTCTAGTTGCTGGCTGGGGTTAAACCACAATCAGAAAAGAACCAAAGAGGAATATTACAGGAGTATATGTTATTTGACCTACTGTGGTATGAATAACACCTTTATTATAGTGAGACTCTGTGGCCAGGCTCATTGGCTATGCTCACTTTCAGGTGTCAAGGAATTAAACTTTGACAAATTCTATTTTGAATTCATATACTTGCTTTGCTGAGTCATTCTGCAACATGTCAGGAGCTGAAGGGTAGGGCAGACCCTCACACAGTGTAGGAGATCATGGAGACATTTAGGCAGCAGAATGCTCTAGAGGCTATAAGGGTTTTTGTCCGGGTCCAAAGGGACTAAATCCTGCTAGCCCAGAGATATATTTTGCACTTGTGTTTATCCATGGTATTTTCTTATTGGAAAATATCAGCCTACAAAGATGAACAGTTTAGGGGTGCGATGTTGCTGCCTGGACTGTTTCATTTTTAGTGCAGCCCACCTGTGTTGTGTCTTCACCTGCTAACCATAGGGACTGAGGCAAGCTGGCTGTGGATCAAAATGGGAAGCAGGATATGAGGACTGAATATGCCTGCGACAAATTCTTGTTCCCTGAGTGAGCTGAGCTACTGCAGAACGTGTGCTGCCGTTGCAGTCAACTGCAAAAGAGCTAATGACTGTCGTCAGGCAGAGCCTGTATTTCTGCAGCTGAAGTTATGAGCTATGGCTATTAAAGGCAATGGCTTTGCTGCATTAGGAGCTACACATTCAGCTATAAAAGTAACATAATTGCTGTTGGACAGAAGCGTTAAACACACAGTGAGTTCATTTCCTGCAGAACCAAATAATTGCCATGTGCAGTTTTACACTTACAGGGTCAAATTTTGCTGTGTTAAAATTATATAGTTCAAAAGTGATTGACTTTCTTCTAACATAGAGCAATTTGGCTCCAGCAGAAGATAACATAACCGGCAATGCTCTGCTGCAGAACTGACTCAACTGCAGTATTTTTCGGTTACTGGTCAGTATAAATCTACAGCTGAGGGCTTGATCCAAAGCCATGTTTCTGTCACTGGTTCCAATAGGCACTGACTCAGGGCCTAAAAATGAAATTGGTGGTGAAAAACTAGAGAGCAGAGCATATGTCCTACAGAATACAGCTGACTATTTCTATGCTCAGCAGCTGATAGTGTAGGGCTGCAATATTGATTTGTGTTACTGTACTTTATAGCTAGTATGTTACAAGATTAATTTTGTGCTACTCAGCATCTGCTTTCTCCTTGGGAAGTTTTGTAAAGAATTCTGCTGACATTAAAGAATTGACTTTTTCTTTTTCTTTTTTTTTTTTTTTTTTGCAAACTAGCAAAACAGATCCTTTATACCCTGTCCTTCCAAAGTATAGCATGACAGAGACTGTTAAGATGATTATACTCATATGTGCTCCTGTGCTCACAGGCTAACAGCTAAAGTCTTATTAGTACAGGTCAGCATCCTTGTTCCGTTTTTCTTCTCTCACTTACTTCCAGCCAACATTACTGTGATAAATTATTATCCTGCAAGGGTAGTATTTGGCTCCTGTCCAAAAAATAATATAAATGTCTACCTTTTTACAGGTGAATATTATTTTCTTCTTCCATTTACTTGTACTTTTAAATGGGAAATAACAGGGACTGGGTAAAAGGGTGGAGATTCAGTTCAATAAAAAAAGGTATAAATTACTTAATGAAAAAAATGTGTGGTAATACCATGAATTTTGGAGGGAATTTGTTAACTTAGGTGTCTATAAATTGTATATTTAGGTGTCTATAAATACCAGTGAAGTGGTATCTAATGCTGATATCTAATATCTCATCACTGAATCAATATGGGCAAGATTTTGAATACCTCTGACTTGGCTGTGCATCCCTTTGGGGGTCATTTTGGAGCAGGCAGTATGTGATGGATGGGAAGCAATGTAATGGGTCTTTACACAGCTTAACACTAGCCACTGCTATGGCCAGAGCTCATTTCAGAGAAGGGGAGAAGTAAGTTGCATCGTTTCAAGGTCTGCCATAAAATCTTTTTTTTTCATCAAAGGGAAGGAGCTGTGACCCCATTTGCTTCTGGACAGAGCAGTTTTGTGTTGGCTTTGAGTGAGCCTGTGCTTCATTGCACCGTGGTTCTGTATGCTTTTGTGCCTGTGCTGTGCAGCAGGACATAAAACTCATCCTCCAGTTCAGCTGCAGAATTAAAAGCAATAGAGATGTGAATAGTGCATGGTCAGCCAAAATGAGAAGTGAGGTAGTGAAAGCATGGGTGCTTCTCAGAGTTTAACCCAGGCTGTGTCTCAGAGGCTGGGGCAATGACTGATGCTTTTTGAGTAACCCTGAATATATTTCCCATTAAGGTCCTTATATAGGTATTTCTTCTACCTTGCTTCAAAGTTGGTCTTACTGTACAGCATTAAAGCCATTAAAGCCCTATTTTTTTAATATATATTTTTTTAGGGAGCACCACATGGTGGTAGGGCAGAAAGAAGGACAGAATTACAGCATCAAAGGTTATGAAAGCTAAATCAGATCATTTCTGAACATAAACTATCATGCCTGAGGTTTCTGCAGTAGAAGCATACTGGCTTAAGCCCAGTGAAGTTCTGTCCCTTTTAGTTGGAAAAGTGCCTAAAGGCTAGAATTGGATAAGAAATTTTCAGGTGAGTTTTCTTTTGGAATTTCAAAGCATGAAGTTTTTAGTTCAGATAAAACAAAATAACTGCTCTTCTCCATCAAAAATCTGTGTCCTTCCCATAGCATATGCTGTCCAACATGGCACAGGGGACAGTTCAATAAAGTTAGCAGAGTGTGAATGAAATTGTCAGGGCCCTTATCTCAGCTGACCAAAATGTACACATAAGTAATCCTTCAACCTTAGACACTGTAAATACAAAAAAGGTCATGAAGCCTTGGCAAAGGATCTGTGGCAATGTGCTATGATCTAGGTAAAGGCTACTGTAAATCACTTTGTCTGACAATCTCTCACAAGCAGAAATGGTTTAAAATCCCTAAGACAAGGGTAACCTTGGGAAAGCAGCCTGAAAACAGCCAGTAGGTGGTAACTCTTGGGAGAGGAGTACAAGACGTTTATTACCTCACTATAAATGAACATGGTACTGCAGAGATAAATAGAACATAAATCTGATTCAGCTAACAAGGCCCTTAGTGCTGCCTGCTACAGGTGGGGATTTTCTCCCTCAGAGATAGTCTCTTTCCATCTTTCCATCCTCAAAAACTGGAAGAAAAAGAGTTCAATTTTCCTAGAATATTTAATCTGAGTTTTTTCAATTATCTTCTTGTAGGCGCTTAAATTTCCCAATCAAGAAGGTAAACAGATGCATGCTACCTGACCTTAGATGTCTAAGAGTTAGTGTCTGAGAATGAACCACCCTGAGTTCCAGGATATGCCCTTCAGAGGGCAATGAAACTGACAAATGTAGCTGAACAGACCTCTTTCTGTGTGAAACTTTGAATACAGATCAGACTTCAATCTAGATAAAGAATTATAAATTAAAATGTCTATAATGTAGGTATCTACATATGAACTAGCTGTGTCAGGTCCAATATTGGTCCTTAGAGGTGAAGTCAATGCAACCAATGGAGCCACAAGAGAAGTTCAGTTCACCTCAGAAGAGATACCTCTTGATCAGACACTAAAGTAGTTTCCTAAGCCCCATTTATTGCACTGACCAATTCTCCACTGACTTCAACGGAAGCTTAGACACTTGGCTCAGCTGCATACATCTAAAATGAAATGCAGTTCCCCCAAAAATGGGCATGTTTTCTGAGATGTCCTATGTTGTCCAAAATATCCATGTATGACTGTTTAAGAGGGCATGTGGTCTGCAGAAGACCTGTGTCCTTGTGGAGGGGCAGTAAGATACTATGTGGGATAATCTCAGGCACCTCCGACAGCACAAGATTCTAATGTTTAAGGAACTGAATTGTCTCCCTTTATGTAGACATGTGACTTTATATGAACATGAGCTGAATTCAATCCCTAACTGTTTGTGTTAGGACAAATCAATCCCAACTCTTGTATATTTGCTCTCTTCTATCTGTGAGACCTACAAGCCTTATACCTTGAAAAATCTCAGTTTGTTTTGTGGGGTAACCCCTATTTGTGTATATCTTCCATTTTCAAAATTATTGAAGCCTTTCATCTGGCACTGAAAGGGCCTCACTGAATTTTCTCATGTGGGATGCCAGGGCTTCTGCATTCTTCTCTGTCATTTATCACATATATCACAACAGAATGACATGCACTGCTCTTGCATTCACGTTTTTATAAACCTTTCTACAAGGCTTACAATTACAGCAGGCTCTGTTAAAAATTATCTAAAATGAAAATCCACTTCTCTAATCCATGCTGTGTATCTCATTTTTGTTGCATTCATTATTCACTCCGTGTACAAATCTCCTGCAGACATGCAGGGAACAAATATGCAGTGTGTACCAGAAGATAAGTTTGAATATGTAATTTTAAAAAGTTAAAACAGCAGGATCCTTGAATTAAGATGAAAGAAGATTCACTATCAGAAGAAAAGAAAACTGAAACATGTGGTGATGGAGCACACTTTTTATTGTTTGGAGCTTTTTGAAAAGTTATTTGTTTGATAGTTTCCAGATCTAATCAGGGTCATGACTCTCAGTGTGCTTATCATTAAAGAAAAGAACAAATATGCTATTTAGGATAGTGAATTAGATTCTTCCACTCAAGTTAGCAGCATCAGGATGCAGCAGTAAACTTCAGTGGGATCATGCAGGAGATGAAGAAACACAAGACAGGAACCAGACCTGCAAGATGTCAATGGAACAATCTCTGCAGGTTTCAGCACTTTTGGGGAAGACTTGATTACTTAATTTCTACCATAATAAGTTTAAAAGACTAAGTATCAGTGCTCAGCATGACTTACAGTCTCACAATAAAATTGGAGGACAGGTTGCTGAAGACCAGATCTACCACTAAATACTAACATTGCTTTCTGAGATAGGTCTCAATTACATTGCTAATTACCTGTAATTATGAAGGCCACAGTCATAAGGTCAAATACAGAGATGATTGTTCTATATTCTGGCAAAGTCATTTTTGAGGAAGTCCTTTAGGTTTTGGTCTGTAGACAACAAACCCAAATGTTACCAAACCATTGTGGCATAACTTTGCATCTTAACTCTGGGATTGTTTCCTTTGATGTCAATGTTAGCAGTTAATAATGAGACAGGTATTAATTACATTTTAAAATACTGGGCTCGATGTGCAGAGGTGGGACATACTGGTACTTACACTAAGCACTGCTGGCAATTATACATAACCTTGTTTTAACCCTAATTTCATCCATTATGAAATGTAGCATCGGTGTGGAGACCATAAATCACTTATAGATAGTAGAAAGGTTCATTTATCTTTGTAGAATTGCTGTGCCGGAACCTCATCTGAGCAAAATGCTAAGTTACTGCAATGCAAATAGATTTTGGGGCACTGTGAAAACAAGTTTGCACAAAATGTTTCCTTTTCAAGATGGAACTTTTTATATACCTTTATTTACTCCTGGTCATAATTTTTGAAATAAATTTTTTCTGCTTTTAACAAAAATAATTTATTTCAGCAAGGAATGTGATACCAGATGCAGACGGGAGTGTACAATAGGCACAAGCATGATGTTCTAGGCAGAGCATTCCCCCAAGATTTAGAATAACCCACGGTGTGGTGCTGGCCCCACGGACTCACCAGTTTTTGAATAAATGGGACACTGAGTGAACAGTATTAACAGCAAACAGAGCTTAATACTACCTATCCATAATGGCATTGATACAGTCCCAGAAAAATAAGGGCTGGATATTTTTGAAAAGGGAGCTATCTAGCACACTTGATAAACCCTGTAGACCAGCAAATACCTACTCTTCCCATACTAGTTAACTCTGTTTTTGCCATTTTCCCTCCCCTAGCTCTCCCGGCCCATCTCCTCATCACTGGCCTCACCAAAGCCTGTCCCCAAGCAATCCTTCCTGCAGAATCCTAGCCCTTGTGCCAGAATCAGCCAAATATGTCCCCACCACAGCCTCTCATTTTATTCTTGCCCTGAGCACCTGAAGGTCATTAAGGTCACTGAGGGCATGTAGTATCCTTGAGAGTCTGCAGTCTTGTCTGGCAATTAGGTGGACTGAAGCCCATGTTAAAGTAACTCTTGGTTCTTTCAATTTGAGTCAGTGTGTCATGGATAGAGGGATGCTTCCCTGACAGTTTACACCCTATATTTGTTGAGTTATTTTATTTTCAGATTTTCTTTTTCTTCTCTTCAATACTGCTTTTCTCTGTAACCATCAGGGCTGGTTTGTATTAGAGATTTGGCTAACTGGTTCATTATCAGTGTCTCTGCCTTGTGCTGCAGGCAAGAGGTATAATTAAAGAGTGCATGAGACTGTTCCAGATTCCATCTAGGTCTGTGTCTATAGCTATGAGGAACAATTCCAGCAGTCCAGAGACACTGGGATGTGTGTGGGTATCACTCAGTCCCCGCCCAAGTTGCTCTGCCTGGCTAAAAGGTTGGAAGGCAGGCAGATGGTGAGTTAACTGACAGGTTTGTGGCTGGCTGAGGCAGGGTGGTGGTCACTGCAGAAATATGTCTGACAAAGCTGGGATCTGCCAGCAAACCAGAATTCAGCACATGGGAATTTCCCTGCTCTGAACCTGAGTCTGGCATGTGCTGAGCAAGCGGGTTTAGTTGCTCTGATGCAGTGGGTTTGCAGTCCCTGCTTGCACTTATTTGTCTGGCTAATTTGTGTGGTTTTGTCAGTTGGTGCCTTGTTATTCAGATTTGTTTGTTAATTTTAAGGATTTGTGTTTCAGTCATATTGCAATAAAACAAAAGCTTCCTAGTGGAATGCAGCAGCTGTTTAACAGTTTGTATCAGCAGTACAGATGATACAATGCAACCAGCAATGACACAGGGCAAAGAACAACACTCTGCTCAAATCCTTGGGAGAATAAAAATATACTACCTGAGGCTGCAGGAATCCCAGCTTTCTGAAAACTGTTGTAGGATCTCTACAGGTTCTATGTGAGCCATGGTCTTACAGAGATAAGTGGCAGTGCCTGTTGGAAGTCTGTGCCAGAACTGAGCTCATGTCACACCAGCGTGGTGTCTAGAGTCACAGATCACAAAAAAGAAATTACCAAGGTTGTTCTCTTGAGGGCCCTCATTTGAGCATATCAGGATCCTGCTTTGTTTGTGGAAAACTGTCACGATCGGAATTTGCAATGGCTTACTTTAATTTCCTCTGCACGTGGCATAATTGCTGAAAGAACTGAACTAGCTACAATTATTGGCCATGCAATTTCATGCATCCGTGAAAATTTATTGAAGTACAAATCTTTGCATTTGCTCTAATTTGTGCTAATGAAAGGGCTTGGCACATTTGCTAGTAAGTCTTGTGAAGAAGATTCAGAGGGAATTCGGAGGGAATCACTGTAATGATTTCAAATTAGAATAATAAATTTGACTCTATCACATTAAAATTGATAAAAGTGTTGTTAGTGATTTGATTTTCCACTACTCTGCACCTTGTGTGGAATGTAAAGATAGATTTTTTTTTCAAGAATTTTCTGACAATCCACAGTTGATCAAAGCAAAGCTTAGATTTTCATCTCAGCATGTTTCTTATTAAGAAATGTCTTATTAATTTCTTATTAATATTTGAAATATTAATAACTGAATGAATTATTAGAAACTCTAAGAGGGTGTGGGTTATAAAAACATAAAAACTATCCCACTGCAGAATGATAACAAAGTTTAATGAACATTATGTTTACAATTTAACTTATGACCTGATTAATTATATTTTTCCTCCAGATGACAGTGTAATCATAAAAGTGATAAAGGTGTCTACTGTGCTAGTGGCATGAATGTGATATGTTTGTTTTTCATAACTAAATACTACGTTTCACTGAAGAACAAATACACTGTTCCTGAGTCGGTTGAAGCAATTCTACAAGGAACATACACATTATGCTTAGCCATGGAAATTCATCTCTTTGTACTTTTTTTTCATTGTACATCACTGTAGTGAAAATCACTTAAAAGCAAAAGCTTCCAAATATGCTTTTTCCTTGTGTCTTCACAAACATAACAAAGTTCCAAAAACAGAAGGAAAAAAAAAAAAAAGCGCAAAACACTTCAACTATCTGCTGAAATCAGCTGCACTGTACTCTTCTGCAGCGGAATGACCCAATTTGTCCCACAGAGGTGGCAATCAGAAAGGTCATTGGGCTGAGGTAGGTCTCTCAGTGGGGCTGCTAATTCTGACTTGAAGTCAGAACTTATAGTTAATAGTTAACAGTAGTTAACAGTAACACAATAGATAACAGTGCAAAGATTATATATATATATAAACTGAATAGTCTTTCTTTAGTACATGGTGGGAAGGTAGAGGAGAATGGGTGACTATAGGTATTGTGTTTAGGAAATAGGTTGAAGAGGATGAAAAGCAGAGATAGACTGCTATTGCTACTCCTCCTATTATCTTCCTTATTAACCTCCAAATTTTCTCTTCCTCCATCTTTTTCCCATCTCACCTTAAACATGCATCCATCTTGCCTTCATCTTGCCACCTCTTTTTAAATGTGTCTCCTTCTCCGTCTGGCCAGGCTAGTTACTAAGGATCCACCCTGCTGTACCTGTGCTGTCTCAGGAACCCTAGGAACCCTGTGACTGGGATTTGAAAGTATATGGTCAGAAAACCCATTTTTGTGCCAAGAAAATACTCCTAGAAAAGCAAGGCCCACTCTCTGGTCCTGAGGGAATTTCTCTAGCCTGAGCCCTGACCCTGTTTAACTGCTAGCACAGGTGATGCCAGCAACACCTTGGGGATGAGATTTTTTGGTGCAGGAGTGGTGTTTATAAGAAAAATCATGGAATCCTAGTCCTCTGCCTGGGGAAACCTGGCTGCAGGAAATTTTCTTTATCACCCTTCTCTCCAGCTGGTTCTTGGTGTAAAAAGCTATTTCTTGGCATTGAATAGCCAGGCTTACGTCAGTATTCCTGAAAAAAAAAAGGACTGCCTGGGTGCCTTTAGTAACTCTTTCTACTCATATATATATACTCAAAGCATATAACAGCAATAATTATATTATAGATCTATCATAAAATTAATTACTCCTCTTGTGATAAACTGATTCACATCACTGAAATGTTCCCCATATTTTAGGGGCAGCATGTTAACACACATCTATTTCAGTGACAAATGTATTACACACATGTAGGATGACAAATGTCATGACCATGCTTTCAATGATTCTACAGACAGCTACAAAACTGCTCAAGCTGCTCCCTAAACTCCTATTCTCTCTTCAGTTAATATTGTTCTCACTGAAGAACCGCTGTTCTCACATTATCACCAAACTTATCACATTAAAAGACTGAATTCTGGCATGAGTTCACTCATCAGCAAAGCACTGAGGTGGGATTACTAATTATTTTTAAGATTTTGATCTGCTTGACGTTATTCTTAACTAAACAGCATGCATGTATTTCATAAAATGATCACAAGTAGGTAGTGCTTTAGTGCTGTGGAAAGGAAAGCCAATCTGTCTGAGATCTGCTGTAAATCTTGACATATAGTCTAAGCCATATCTAGTTTTTTCATCAACTGCATATTAGAGGTACATATTTCAATAAGAAAAGGGAGGAGGGAAAAAAGTTTTTTAAGGAAATGGAATTTCTCCTGGGTTTTGTTGTGAGATTTATTGAATGAAATGCGCTTTTTTTTACTATTTTTTTTTACAATTTTACAATTACTCTTTTGCCCAGAAACAAATGTAGAATCCTTGTCCATCTCTACCACAAATGTATACATTGCTTGGTTTTGTAACTCAATGTCCTTGACAATCTGTGTCAAGCAGTTAAGTAGTGGTTAATGCCATTTATGGTTTCCTAATGCAAAACAGAGATGGGGGACAAGATGACCCCCTCTGCTCTGCTTAGCTCTGGGGTTTGCTTGCAGAGGCAGACAGAAGAGACACTGACTAACCTGGTCAGAGACTGGGATGTTTGACGGGAGCACTGTCTTCTGGATATATTGTGCACTGATTTGCAAAACAATAGCCTACCATTGCAAGTGTTATTTTCTAATGTCTATATTTTAAATATTTCCAATGTCTTTAAAGCTACAAATCCTATAACTATGAATACCTTTTGGGATTCTACAGTTCATCAGTTGACAGGGTCAGGTATGAAAGTTTTGCTCTCTGAGTGTATAAGTGGCACTTTTTTGAACATTGTAAGACATAATAATTTCTGTCTAGAACTTCTCATTCTTCTTTTCCATTTTTGGTTTCCTTTTCACAAAGCAAAAGCAGTATATCCTGACTTTCTTAGCTGGCATTAAACACAGTCATGTTGGTGAAGATACTAAGGTAGCATGTGTTCTGTATGCATGAGGTGCACCAGAAAGTTAGAAAAACTCAAACAACATTATAGAGTTTTTGAAAGAGCCACTTAAAAAAGTTAATTTCTTAACTCATATTTTAAAAAGCTATAAGCCTCCCTCACCAAGAACTCAAGTGCATAAAGCAGGGCAAACCAACTAACAAGAACCTACAGAAGCTTTAATGTATCTGAGCTTTAATGGATATTTTATTAAGGTTTTTTTGAGATACAAAACAAGAAACTGAAAAAGTATGTGTCCCAAAGGGATATAGGTCCTACTTGTCAAGGTGTAGGTCAACAGAACAGTATCTTTATGGTTGAGATTTTTTTATTTTAAATGTCAGGTTGGACTGATCCACTTTCATGTTGTGCTTTAGATTGGAATAAGTTTGAGCAGAAAATCCTACATTTGCAGGAGATAAGGATTCATTCTCATCTACCCTGCATACCACTTATCTATCTGCTTGGTGGATTAAAGTTAGAGTAACTCCTGGGGGAGAAGGATTAGTGAGCAGAGAAGGAGGAAGAGGCTAAGGTACTTTATAAATAAATTTATCACCTAACTGCACTTTATGACTTACATATTCTCTGTTAGCAGCAGCTAGAGTACTGCAAATTACTTTGTTACTGAAGAAATAAATATCCATGTCTGTTCCACACCAATCTGTCTCCTACTTCATATTCTTCAAGGCAGTGATATTGCTTAAAATAATAGATAACATCTGATTGCAACATAAAGTTAAAATGAATTTTAATTGTTTAATGGGTCTGTTTTGAAAAACTGGGCTAAGGATTCTTTTTCTGATTACTGCACCTCAACAGCCTCTTAAGACAAAATGGATAGTCTGCCCTTAGTTAACACCAAACTTTGAAAAAGTTCATTACATCCTGTAGTGCAGTTTAATATTGGTCACAATGGCCATGCCAAAACTATATCTTGTTATGGTTTGCTCCCAATAAAAGGAAAGAGGGACTAGGGAAGGACTTGTTCCCAGCCAGAACTCCTCTTGGATTACTCCTGTTTCAGTTTATGCCATAACCTGGGTCTTGCCCTCCTGGCAGGAGAGTGTGATGAGTTGACAGAAGGTGGTTGTTCCATTTGTCTGGATCTAGAGACGCACAGTGAGTTTCATCCTCTGCAGTTCAGAAGCACAAGGCTCCCAAATGAGCCCCATATTGGTGCCCATTGGACAGAACAGATTGCATCTGTTTTTCATGGGTGTGTAAGGTGAACTCCAGCAGGAAAAGCAGACTTTCTCAGCTACAGCTTTCCAGAGGGTCTAGTCCTAATGATGTTGTTGCTATAATTGTCTTACTCCATTTGATGTTTTCGAGAAGACTGAGCAATGATCACTTACAGTATCGACAAGCAAATGTGTTTATGAAAATCAAATCAATATGTGACTTAGACATCCAATTTCACATATTTTATTTGCAAATTGTTCCCTGAAGATTTTATTTACTTTTTTATAAAAACTCTTAGCTTTATAGAAAATCAATTCTCTGACATCTAAATTTTGTCTTATAGCTCAGCATGCCCTCAATTTATTTTTGTAGTGCTCCCTATTAATAGGGATGTATATTTGAAATTGCTGTAAAAATGTATGCTGTGCTTTTTTGCTGGAGAGAATCTTAGAGAAGTTTGATGAAATTATATTTAAAATGAGTGCTCTAAATTTTAAATTTGTATAATTTATGTGTCCGGGGTGACAGATTAATCATAGGTGCCTGTATAACATAAAACTCCAATTAAAGTAAACAAAAATTAACTTGTCAGAGTTGTCATGTATGCAAGGAATTAGTTTGAGTAATAAAAGAAGACTTTGAGCCAATTTTTTCTTATTCTCTTTTTTTTTTTTTCTTTATTTTATTATAGATGCTCCCTGCCTTGAGTCTGCATTGAGTGGAGTTAGTGGACTATGGTTCATTCCTTGAACGGAATTAGTGGACTATGGTTTACCACAGTCAGCTATGCATTTCAGATGAGACTGATGAGAATAAGGAATAAATGTGACTGCCAGCTTTGTATTAAGAATCCATAAAAATTATCTTCAAAAGAGAAGAAGAGTTTTGTGGACTTCAAGCTAATAGACTGCTCTACTGTAAATACTAACAAAAGAGCAGAATGATGTTTCGAGGCTAGAAAGGTCATATTAAAGAGTAGTACCGGAACATGTAATTGGACAGTTTTGGGGGTGGTGGAAGTCTTTGCCATTGCAAATTAATTATTAAAATGAACATTAATTTTTTGAGCATTGAAGTTAATCTGACAAGCTATAATCTTCAAATGCTATTGGCTTCCTTCTCCATATCCCCAGCTACTAGAATCAGAGGGATGAGTCTCCTCTTTTTTTTTTTTTTTTGCACCTTCCAATAATATTTTCTGATCAGTTTTAGCATCGCAGCTCCCCAGAAGAGATAAAGAGAGAAGTTAGGAGAGAGAGGAAAGAGTTGATGACCAGTCTGGAATTGACTAGAGAAATTTTTGGAGAGGAGCAACAGGGAGAAGTGGGTGAAATAAATAGACAAAAAAGAATGGTCTATGAAGATGGAAGAAAGAAGTAATCTTGGAAAAATCACGTTTGTCAACTTTCACCAATTAGAACTGAATCTAACTAAACCAAGTTATAAAAAATAGCTTCCTTATAAAAATAATTATGTTGTATAATATTATTTTAATCAATAAGATCATGATGGGAATTTAAAATATTTACCTCCAGTAAACCCTTAATTTAACATAATGCTATATATGAAAGGAGGAATAGAACCTGAATGTTTTCCTTGTTTTTTAACAATTTAACAGTAAAATTAGCATCTAAAGCCATCTCCTGCAGGTAAGTGCAAGTACTGACAGGGCAAACTGACTTTCCCCTCAACCATTTATCCACACGCCATTTATCCAAAATCATAGAATAGTTTGGGTTGGAAGGGACCTTTGAAGACCATGTAGTCCAACTTCCTTGCAATGAACAGGAACATCTTCAATTAGATCAGTTTGCTCAGAGCCCCGTCCAACCAGACAAATGCATAAAGGCAAAAGAAAAAGAGAAGTCAAAACATAACCACAGTGCTGTATTAACCTACCACCACCGCCTTCAAGTGAACGCTTTTGCAAATAGAAATTTTCACATCACAAAATGGAAACTATGAAATTTGACTGCAGGTAGAAATGGAATAAAGCAAGAACAGCTATGTTATTACTAGTGATAAGGAAAGCTGTCTTGTGCATCTGCAGACCTTGGCCATCTTGATAATAGACCAGAAGTATATATGTAAAATCCTAGCAATTGTCCAAGAGTATTTTAAGTCCAGACGAGTGACACTTTTTTAGAGACTGTACTTACAACTCTGCAGGGAAAGCACAAAGTAAGTATATTTCTAACCTGTGCAAAATGGCTGACTAATGATCAAATCTTAAAAGGTGAACAAATGGTGTGATAGATTAATCAGGGCCATGAAGTATGAAGGAGCTCGAACGGGAATGCTCTGACAGTCCATATTAAATCAACTGAGAGCTATATGCAGAGCAAATAAATAAACTCAGAACCAATATGGAGCATATGAGTCAGGAACAGATGCAGACCATCAAATAGTACATCAAATAAATATGGAAATTGTAAGAAGGATGTATTAAATTGTCATAAAAGGAAATGCAGAAATACAGAGATAGAAGATAAATAAGATGAAAAACAAAATGTATGCCCTATTGCCAGTTTAAGAAAGGCAAAAATATTTCCAAGTTATTTGTCTGGAAAAGCATACTTGCAACTATTATGAATGGGGAGGCAGTTACATCCCTACAGCATGGGTAAGGCAGTCAGGTGAGGAATGTGAGGATGGCCAACAACAGCATTTGGCTGCTGGAAGAGGGAACGTGCAGTCAGCAAGGCAGGACTTGAAGGGATCAGCGGAACAGCCGACAGCAACCTGGAGCCCAGATGTGAGACAGTAGGGTCAGACCAGGATCACAGATCCTTCAAACAGCTGAAAGAAGTCTGGTGAGTTTATCTAGAACGGGATAAATAGGACATTTTGTTTATTTGTGGAAATATGGGGATATGGGCCCTGGAAAGGCAAAATCATTACAAAACCTAACTAAACTAATTAATTCAGAAACACTATAACAAATCTCAAACTTCTAAAATATCTTCTGCAAATTGCAGATATTTGCAAACTCTGAGGCATTAATCAACCATAGAATGAAACAACCATGATTTCTTCACGCAATGCATTCATCCTGTATGTCACAGAACCAGCCACTTCTTCTAAAATACTTACGAAGTGAATGAAAAGATAAAGATAAAAATTATGACACAGGGGCAAGAGATGAGGCACCTTCTTATGAAAGGGCCAGCCTCCAGTTTTTGCCTCACTGACACTATCATGGGTAGAATAAAGGTAGACCCAAATTTAAAGAAATGCCTTGCAGTGGTGTTTGTGTATGAAAAGTTCAACCAGCTCTTACAGGAGCAAGAAGCCGTTCAAGTAGAACAGGACTATAAATCACTGGAGGGCATTTCTTAAAAGCCACTACAAGCTGCTCCAAAGTGCTTTCAGCCCACGCTCTGAGAAAGCAGCGCTATTATTTTAAACATATGATTCAAGAAGGGGACTGAAATTACTGACAACTTATCCAGAGAAGAATTGTAGCATTAAAGGAAAGACAGGTGAATACGAATAAGAAATTGTAACCCTTGCAGAAATATAAAAGATGTGAAAACACTGACTCCATTGGACAATAAATTTTCATGTCCTTTTTAAGAAAAGGTCTAGAGAGAATCATATAGAACACATAGGGCAAATATTTACAAATACTCATAACAGTTTTCTCTCAGGCTGTTTGGTCCCACAGAAAGAAGCCCCCATTCCTTCTGAAATGTGCCAGAAAGACTGACATGAGATGAGTATCCATGAACACATCAACTTTACATTGCAATCAAACTGTGATAAACCAGACTGCTGAAAAAAGTTCTTCATTCCAAAATACAGTCCTGTACCTGGAAAGCTTATGCACCCTGTGTTTCAGCAAACAGTTCTGAAAACCTCTGAGATCTGGTGAGCAGATGTGCAGGAGAGGGCCAGGCAAGGCACAAAAGGGAAAAAAAATGTACAGCTCTCCTCATGGTCCTTGGAGTGAAGGGAAAACAGATCTTGTGATCACAAACCATTCATTATAGTAGACCAATTCCTCACTGCTTCAGTGACAGATGAAGCAATGAGCTTTTTAAGTACATTTGGTATCACAAAGTATCATTTCAGACAATGGCAACAAATGAAAATAGGAAACATTCAGGGTCAGACAAAACATTCATCTAACTCCTACACCTGTAGGGTCAAAAGGAAATACTTAGGGATGTGTAAAAGAGCAAGTCAAGCACAGAGGTAGTTACCCAAAATGTCTCTTCATCTTAATATTGCCTGGGACTTCCTAAACCATAATTTTGTTTTGGTTTATTAGCTTCCAAGGAATTTTTCTGTCCATGCATTTTTCTTCATAGCTGCAAGATTCAGTTATTACCTTTCACTAAGCAGCCTGCCTATGTGTATTTGAAGTGTATTATTTTTTCATTTGTCCATCTTATTTTCTTTTAAAAGCTCTTTCGGTACTTCAGCTGTTTCTCTGGTAACTGCTGTTGGTCTCGTGTGAACTTTCTCATGTGCACTCAAACCTTTCTTGAAGTACAGTGACCCATAACGACACCAAATTTCATATCAGGCTTTACTAATGCTGCATAGACCAGATTAACCCAGTATGTTTTACAGGTGAATTGTGCACTTCTCAGAAACTCGGAATAGCATAGAGACAGAACAGCTGGAGTTTGTTGGCTATGACATTGTTTCTGTGAGAATAAAAGCATATTTCTTTCTCTTGCACCAAATTATTGTGGGGATGCTATAAAAAGCAGGCCTGGTTGCACTGGAGGTTATACTTCTGCTGTCTTTTATCTACTTACAGAGAAGAAAATAGAAAATAGTTCCTGCACAGGGCAAAGTACCAACAACATTGTGAAGTCATTCCCAACTCATCTGCATGACTGTTAAGCTGTTACATAAGGCATGAACACTGAAAAGTCAATGCTGAGATGTCAACATAATAGACAGCTAAGAAGTATCTTGCATGAAGAGAAAGATTCTGTACATCAGTGAAGAACAATGAGCTAATGAGTCATGGATGTCCTGCATGAAATGCCTTAAGCCTATTATAAGGTTTATCACATTCTAACCCCAAATTATCTCACTAGATCTGACTGTGGGAAAGGGGGAGATGTTTGCATATTCATCTTGGAAGAATTTTCCATCTGTGTGAGGAATAAGTGGGTTTGTGGAGACAAGAGAATTTAAAAAAGATCAAAAAATCAACTGATTTGTAGCTGTAGCATTCAGGGATACAATTAATTTTCTCAGCACTGCTCATTTCTCCTGCAGCAGAAAGCATGCACTGCCCTGTATGGTGCTGCACACTCCTCATGAAAGACCAAGACATATCATCCATCCTTTTGTTAGGGGATCTTCACAGTTTTGGAAGTCCTTTAAATTTAACAAGTAAAAATGTCATCCCTGTCACTTCCTCTTTGTCCTGCTCTGAAGGCAAAAGGAAATCCCAAACTGGATTTTGGGAAATTTCTCCCAGCAGAACAGTGCAGAAGTGCACATCTTTCTGTTCCTCCTTACAGTCTGTGGACTTGTCCCGCTTTACTCTAGCACGTGGTGCAAAATCTGGGAGAAAAAAATAGGGGGCAAAGGCCACCAGTCTTTCCCTGAGTCTTCAAGCAGATGGATAACCTAGGTTTCACTGGTGATTTTGATCATGCCCTGCTATGTTTCTGGTTTTGTCTATACTTTCCTAGAAATTCCACTCCAGGCATTAAGAACGCCATTGGAGAGCACCTCTGCTTCACCACCCTAATCACCCCAATACCATCCTGCAAAGCCTTTCAGCCTGCAGCCTTGTTGGACCCACTGGTACCTTTGTGCTGGCTCCCCTCAACGCTCAGCAGTCAGTTGGAAAGCAGCAGGTGACCAGAAGACAAAAGCAGCAAATGATGGAGCAGCTGGTGGCATCTTCCAACCCTTTACCAGATTACTCCAAGACCTAAAGCATGGGTAACAGGGTTTCGCAGCCAAAACAATTTCCCAGGTCCTGCAGACATTGCTGCTGGACAGTGATCTGGCTTGGGGGATGGTAGAGATGGTGAGAAGATTTCTGCAGTGCAGGGGAAAATGGATCGACTTTTGAAGCTCCTCGTCAAGGGAAACTGAAGCAATTTCAGTCTTTAACATCTTAACAACCCCATATTACCTTCTTAAGTGTTAAGTGCTCCAGGAACATGAATTCTTTTCTCATCAGTTTTGCCACATTTGGAATTCTTATGAAGTCATTCGTCTCTCTTAGCAATTAAAGTGAATTCTACATTTCCACAGCATTTTTTATTGTGACCTTACTTATTTTTTTTTTTCAAATGGCGATATCTTTAGTAGTATGTCTTAAATAAAAATACAGGTTTTGATAACACATTAATAAGCATATAAATGTCCAATTAACACAAGAAAACTCCCATATAAATTGGAATTAAGCTCTCCTTGGGTTTCTGAATCTGTAAATGTGCTTTTCACTTGTAGCTCTTACCACGCTTAAGAAGTATATTTGTGTGGACAATCTGGAGATCCCAGAACAGAATCCCATGTTTACGTTCCAGAGTCTGCAGATGGAGAAAAGTATTGGACTCCTAAATTAAATGCTGTTCACAATTAAAAAAAAATAGTTCTATTTAAACATAAATGTGTTTTTAAAATTTCAGAATCTTCTAACATTTATATTTCTTACAGCAAAAACATTAATGTTAATAAAGATATTTTTTATTTTATGAGATTTTCCCAATTGCCTGTGAAGTATTACACCTGGTCCTTCTAGCTGTGTTGTTAAATATATCTTTTTTCAGGCTGGTTTCCCGAGACCTGGCAGAAAATGAGGCACAGAGCTTTAAACAAGCAAGAATTATCTGCAGGCACATTCCACTTTACTATCAAAGGTGAACAGAGGAACTCTATGACTCTGATGATGTGGAATACCTGTGAACAGCTGCAAGCAGTTAAGCAACAGAAGTACAAGAGGGAAGTTCTCCTTTGTTTATTCAAGAAATTCACTGTGTCTGTATTATTCACCAGCAGTTTAAGAATGCAGTATAATTGTCACTTTTTTTCATCAGTGGACTGAACTGGAATCACTACAGTGATTGCTTCCACATGCATTGGTTTGTTTTGCCGTTCAACAACGGCTAACGCATTCATAGAAAAAGAAGGCAGAGGGAAGGAATCTATTTTTCCCACAGTTGCTGCTCTCTCTAAGCTTTTGATTCATCTCTAAGGAAGATGCTTGGGTCTGTCTCTGGTTTACGTTTCCTGGGACCTTGTCTGCCACGTGGTTCTCTATACAGGGAGGGACAGAAAAGGTCCTGCACAAGGCAGGTATCCATTCCACCCTTCCAGCCTTCTAAGAGGTTCTCAGGGATGAGATGGACGCATGTTAAAACCACTCCACCCACTGGGGAAAGGATGGATAAACTGGTGACTAAGGAAAACCGGGCACCCAAAATTAAAGCAATTGTCCTTGCCTGGGGACATGCTGATTCAAAGCAATGGTTTCCTTCCATTGCATCCGCACAGCATCTCATCTTCCCCCACATGGCTCTGAACTCTCTGCTGCTCATTCACCTTGAACTTTGTGTGCCTTTTTCCTCTCCCTTAGTCCTGGCATGTTTTTCTCACCTTCACAGATAAAAGCTTCCACGCCATCCTCCAGGGATTTAATTGCTCATATCATCTAGAATGTTCCCCATCCTCTTCATAGTTAAACTGATCTCTGAAATCCTCACACCTGGATCACAGATAGGTGTCTGAGGAGTTCTCAATTAGTTCTTCAATATTCTTCCAGGTCTGTTTATACATTGGCTGTTGGTCTAGAAACTTCTCAGGGCAAGCATCTGCTTTTACTGAATGTCTGGAAAATGTTTATCACTTCATAATTGCACAGCCACACAAGAGCTCTGCATAGCTCTGCATATGTAGCCACGCATTGAAGCTTCTCTTGAGTCACCTGGGCTCCTGAAAGCACTGCAAAACAAGGTCCTTGCTATTGAAGCAGGAATAGAAACAGGAGAAGGGCAGCAAACTCACATGCCAAGGAGTAGGGTGGAAACTGTAAAGTATACTTATGAGGCTGGATTTTCATATTGAATGCAACCTGCACTGCACAGAGAAATTTTAGGCCAAGGAAGGAAATACACAGCAATGGGGCAATAACCCAAAACCAGAAAATTTAATGACCACTTCATCTATAAAAATACTCCAATAAAAACATCAGTAAGGCTTCATTTGCTTCAGCTGGTACTTTTCTTGTCACAGCATTTTTCATCCCTTAGAGAAAATCTGAGGGAATCTGAGTCTTGTACAGGATCTGAGGCCTTATACACAAGGACAAGTGAACCAGAAACATCTTTGTGCCTGGTTCAGTTATTTATTCGAACAGTAAAATTGATATCCCAGCCCAGGATATTTAGGTGCTTCAGTGAAGCTTCATGTACAGTCTGAGGAATGAGAGGCACTTCCAGAGAGAAGTTCCCCACAGTAGACTCTGAGGAGCCCAGCGTTGTTTCACTTCTAATGAGGATGCCTCCACTAAACTGGACTAATTTGGGCCTGTGTGCCCAATCGAAATAAATTACCATAATTAAAAATGTAATTGAAGAGCTCCTTCACATTTACACATATATAATGTAAGTAACCAGCATACTTTCATCAATGCAATTTTTGTGATACAGAGCCTTGTAAACATGTTCTAATTCCAGTAAATGGCCCTCTCAGATTAAATTCTTTCCCAGGCAACATAAACTGAAAACGGTGCCCGTTCTCCTGAATACAAACCTTAGTTTGTATTATCAGAGCTTTTCTAAGCTTTTACAAAAACTTTGATGAACTTCTAAAGCACTTTTTCAAGATCTTGGCTCAAGAAATCTACAATCAGCAATTACTTGATAAAAAATTTTGGAATACTTCTACCTTGAGCCCAACACCACACCGAAGTCTGACACAAGAACATCTTCCTGTACTAGCACCTTGAGTGATTCCAGGCTGAGCTAGAGACCCAGATTTCACAGCCACAGACAGTAAGAGTTAAATATTGTCTGTGGGTTAAATGCAAAGGGGAATATAATAGACACTGACTAATAGTTTACGCTTGCATAGTTTCAAAAGCAGCAAGAGAAACTAAACAATAATAGCATACTTGTAAATTCTTTGCTCAGCTCTTTCCTGACATTTGCCTAAGCTACTAATTTATTTTTTTTTCTTCATTGTAATTGGTACAAAAAAGGATTAAAGAATTCTTTGCACTTCATATAAAGTGTAGGTCACTGGTCTATTGAATAGAAAATTATAGAGTAGGGTAGAAAAGTTAGATCAGTGATTCTGTAATAAGTACCGTGGTGTTTTGACACTTCCAACTCTGTGCCTTTGATATCTTCAACAAACCTCATTTAAAATTATCACGGCGTCCACATTTCTTTGTGAATGTATAAAGAACCAGGTTGCTCTTCATCACAAGCACGTATTCATTCCAGCATCGCTGTTGCTCGTATTTCACAGAGTTGTGTTGCCTTTTCTCTGACTCCGTTCTTACCATAATGAATGAATTCTTGTCACTGTCATTATCACTTAGAACGTACAGCCGACCCTCTGTTCTGCTCTTACTCATCAGGTGTAATTGCTTGGTGACTAAAATCAGAAATTAAACCCTGCATCTATGTTCATGTATATATGTATAACTCTTATACAGCCAAAAGTTCTTGAGCTTTTGTCCAGTTCATTGCTCTATGGAAGCTTCCGGCCTTTGCTGGAAGGTATAGTGAGACCTTAATAAATAATCTTTATTTTTCCTTTCACTTCTAAAGAGAAATCAACCAAAGAGCATTGAAACTGTAGCAATACTTTCATTCTACATTAAACTACCAGCCAGGCACCTAAAAATGGAGTGCAATTTTTTAGCCACTTCCGAAAATATTGATGTTCAAAGGATTGCAGAAACAAATAAGAATTGATTATATGAGGAAAAGAGAAAAGTCTGGATCTCACATTTAAGTTTAATACAGGTGAAGAAAGCTCCAAGAAGATAGAGCATGTCACAGAAAAAGTGCTACCAGGGACATCTGCTCCCCACCTCACATCCAAGAACCGCACTGCTGTCAAGGGCACTGGATCTTTATCT
>VZTM01037269.1:0-24251 GCA_013400555.1 Jacana jacana | reverse complement strand
TGGATCTTTATCTCATTCACTCTGCTTCCTTTCTTCCATGGCTGCTGAAGCCAGGCAAGCATTTCTGAAGTCAAATAGCTGATAAGACATGGGCAAGAATAACATTTGAGCTTTGTAAAGCTAAAGAATCGGGAAAGAATCTGCACCCTAAGGAGAGTTTGTTATTGCGGCTTACACGCAGCTGGAAAATCCCGTCCTTCTGGTAGCTAAACCAATTTAATTAGCCCTAACTTGAGCTGTTATTACATTGGTCCTTGACAAAACTGTTTCACAGCATTTTTCCCTCAGTGTTTACTTTAGTGAATTACTGCTAGGAGGAGTATTTTTACAGCATTTGGGGTCAGCTGCCTCTTCCTCCTCTCCAGCATTTGAGGAATGCTGAGTAAGTTGTTCTTATCTGTTAAACTCATTGCTGCAGGGTTATAGCAGTTACTGTGTAAACAAAGAGATCCCATTTAGGCAATCCAGGCTTGTATTTTACACATGACCATCAGATCTAATGAGGGAACAAAGCAAATCTGCCAAAATTTAATTTTCATTTAAAAATCTGTCTAGAATCAGAAGATCATCCTTGAGGAAATTGGATCTAGGGAAGAACCATCAGGCTTTTCATCTCCAGGACACTGGTGCTGCTTGTAGCACCATCCAGCTGCTCCCTGGTAACATCAGTCCAACAGTCCCTGCAACAGATGTTGGGCCAAAATCACTGGGAAACTGCTCATGACAGCTTTAGCATGCAGATTAAAGAGAGCCTCTGCCCCAAAATATTCAGCCCAACAGGTTACAGTTAAATCGATTAGGACAGCACTGAGAAGAGACTTGGATAAAATTGTTCTGTGGATATAAAGGGGATTTTATCTTTCAAATATTGTTAATTTATCTCCTTTTACTTAGCTCTTGGCTCCTTTCATCTGCACAAACTTGATGACAGTTTGTCCAGCACTTTAGCAATACACATAATCAAGCCCAAAGACTACTTTGAGCTTCCCCATCCTTTCTTCCTGTCAAAGCTATAATACTGAGTAAGAATCAATTTAATATATTTTGAGAAAACCATAATTTCTTAGAAGCAACCCCCACTAATACTATGCTTGCTTTTGAGTGAAGGGACAATAACAGACAAAATCCACTCAAAAATTACTGCTTTGGTAAAAGCTATTTGAACCCCTGAGGTTCACAAAATGCATTTGTAAGTTGAGCCACTCCCAGCTCAGCCATATGGAAGCAGAACAACCCGATGGGTCCTTCTTGTAGTTTTATTAAATCTTCTGTAAAGTCAGAAGTCTACCCAGAGACTGAGTGTGAATTTGGACTGCCATCTTTACCAAGCTGTTTCCCCTGGGTATTTGAAAGATGCATATGTCCCATTTTAGGGAACTGAAACCAGGGTTTGAGGTATTGCACTTTGGATTGTTCCCCTTGAAATTTTATTTAAATGATAACAAATACCAAACAACCACAAATGGAAAAAAAAAGAGAGAGGACAAGGCAATGATCTCTTCCCTGCTGTTCTCGTAAGTGCAGCAATTGGGATGTACCACGCTGTGTTGCTTCATCTCTGATCACGCCTTTTGCACCATTGTGGACAACTCCCTGAAAGCCTTCACCTGTACCTTGGTAAATAGTCCTCTTTATGGATCTGTGGCTCAGACTCCTCTTTGCTGTTGGAGTATCAAAAAAAGACTAGAGGAGTGTTCCTTTCCTGACGTAGCAGCTTTGTTACCTTCTCCTGTGCTTCCCAGTGGGGCAGGGCACACACAGCCACATTTGTAGTCCAAATTTTTCATTTCTTAGAGACACTCTACTATCTTTATTCTTTACCCAGTGATCACCCCCACACCATGCAAGGTGTTGTTCATGCTGGTTTTGTGTTGGCTGTCAGGAGACAGACAAATGGTAGCCAGCCAGGGACACAGTTGGAAACCCATAGTCTAGTGATGCTTGATTCCCTAGGAAATCTCCTGGAAATTTTATGAACTAGCAAGATGTAGTTTAGTACTTGGGATCATGTGGCTGAGATGCTTCTGAAACAGTTGGAGAGTAATTTTAGCATTTCATATGGAAAAATGGTCAGTTAGTCAAACTACACTGCACCTACAGCTATTCTTAACAAAGCTGTAACAAGGCAATGAAGGGTCTGCTTTGTTCAGTTTAGTTGTATCTAAAGTACTTTGGTATTTTGAGAAGAAATGCAGTGCACTGGCCCTAAAATAGTATGTGTGATCTGATTTAGCACAGCACATAAATCACTTTTGGCAGTATAAGTTCATACCACAATAACATTATAGAAAATGGGATTTTTGTTCTTAAAGTAGAGATTAAAGATGAGCTGAGCAATTAATAAAGGTTATAGCTCCAGATGGCCTGAGTATCAGTGTCAAACACTCGATATATAGCCACCCGGGGTAATTTATTTATGTGACAGCTGGCATTACCTACACTTGGGCCTTGGATACCAGCTTAACTACATGCTTAAGTCTTTCATAGCATCCAGCTACTGACATTTTCAATTGCGTCCTTCCAATACAAGAATTTACTAAAAAGGTCAGGGAAATAGCCACAGCATGAAGTTTTCAACAGACTTTTTGCAAAGGTAAGAGAAGGGAACTTGATGTAGATCATCACTCTTTCTTCTTGTAAGCTGGGCAAGGAGGTGGTCAGAAGACAGAATAATTCAAACATTACCAACTCCGAGACAGAGCCTGGAAACATCCCTGAGCCATCGTTTTTGAATGCACACAGTATCCAAGGACTCTACGTTCCACTATACTTACACACTTCATCCATCTAGGCTCCATCTTTTTATTAAACCGCCACTTAAAATTTACTTATCATTGATGAATGTTAGCAGATATGACTAGACAGAACAATACAAAAAGCATCATGTTGATTTGTGACCATTTTTTTTCAATATTGAGTATATATATGTTACAAAAGTTAAATATTTTTTTCTGCAGAGCAGGAGAAGAGAAGAGTTATTAAGACCATTTATTTCAAGAGGTTTGCAATGGGAACTGAAACTGCTCAGTGCCATATTTCAGAAACACAGATATTCTTCTACAATTCCGTGTTGAAACATAATTGTTCACAAATATTATTTTCCTGCATTTTGTGAGATAGCTACTTCTGCCATTCTGCTCAACCTGGCAGTTGGCACCCACAACCTGTTGGTTTAGGAATTGAAATTATTATGATGCTGCTTCTTTGTTGTTAGGGCATATAGTCGATACTGAAGCTGAAAAAAGCACTAGTGATAACCCATGTTTTGACAGCTTGTCAATAATCCTGGTGTTATGATCAAAAGGGTTATAGTAGGACTTATAACCTGTGTCAGGCAAACAGAAAGATTGACCTTATTGAGGGTAGGGTGAAAAAAAAAACACTTAACTTTTATTGCTAGGAAGTAAGCTGAAAACAACAGATTGCCTGGCAAAAGAACACTAAAAAGGGTAAAGTGGACAGATCTTCTGAAGTGTACAGTGAACAGGTTATTAATGGGAGACATAATTACTCATTAGATATTGTGTTTTCCCACCCGGCCTCTTTCAAAGCAAAGTGAAAATAAAATCTTCAAAGATTTATAAAATATTTAATCTTAACTGTTTTGGCTGTCTTTCACCACCACTATCACATCCCACAAGTCTTTAAGGAATACCCACAGCAAAGCTCTATTAAAAAATGATCCATGTTTTGTACTTTTATATTAACATTTAAGCCTATTTCAGCCAGCACTGAAGGGACATCAGCCCAAGCGGATAGGACATGACCAGTTAGAAATATCTCACAGAAACCAGGGGATTCATGGAAGCAAGGTATAGGAATAATTGAAAATATTTTGTATTTACATTATTTTATATTGTATTTGCATCCACATCTACCCCATAAGCCCTTGTGTACCTCAGGGTGGAAAAGTACTCTTTGATTTTCTTGAAGGATGAAGTAGGAGCCAATTGGAGCCAATTGGTGGTGTCACCGGGGAGAGGATTTGAGTTTAGGCTACTTGAGGCACCAGCACGCCAAACTCAGCCCTCACAAGTGCTTATTTGTTTTCATTGCCTTCATAGAGCATGGCCTTCAAATCATGCTCGTGTGGTCTTTTGAATCACAGCTTAATTAAGAAGTCTAAGTAGCATGAGTAGACAGTACAAATAATACATTATATCCTGCCATAATTCCTTGGAATATTACAGCAATTTAATTACAGTTCACCCCACCCCTGATATACTTGGGTAAAATAATCTTGCTTTCATTAATAAGGGAATCTACATGGAGTTTTTGTGTCTGGACAGTGTTGTTTTGTGGTGAATAGCATGTGATATTTAAGGTCTCATTCTGTTTCAGTAAAGTGCTTGAAAGGCATAGCAATTACTGGAACAGAAATCACATAAAAGAAAATTAAATAGCACACAAGAACAGATATCTCATGGCAGCACTATTAAGGAACTATTTTTTACATGAGAAAAAGGTCCTAGAAAAGGAAAATGTGAATCCAGGCTGGAGTAGGCAAGGTGATTTCAGTGGAGACAGGGAAGCTCTGATGACAGCATCGAAGACACTAAGAAAAGCTTATTTGGAATATCGTCTAACATTTGGGTCAAATTGATTTGAGGCAAAAAAAAAATCAATATCAGGAAAGATGTAGCAAAATGTTGCTAGGGGGATTGGAATCTGTCTCACAAGAATAGGCTTAAAGTCTTGTTAATCTTAAGAAAAAACAAAGTCTGTGTGGCATGATTTCCCTCTGTAAACATTCTAGGAACAGAAAAGGGGAAGAAGAAGGATTTAAGCTATAAAACAAAGCCAGTCCTCTTGGAAGACCAATGCAGATGAGGCCTGATACTCCATGTTTTGTCCTCTGGTTGAAAAAAAAGTAATCAGCCCAAATATTTCTGACAGCAGCGTTGCCTAACCATGCTGCATTCAGGAGAAAACCAGGCAGGCAAACTGCCAGGGCCACTTCAGTGTTGCTGGGCAGGGAACCAAACCGCTTGCAGACAGCACACCCAACAGATTCCTCTTTGCATCCATTTTCTTACAGAAAGCCGTTTCCTGCAAAATGTTGCAAGCTTTAGTTTTTGTAAGCAGAGTTATTGTTTTAAAATACAATATATAAATTACTTCGATACATTACTTCAGAAGACCAGTGGAAGATTTGTCAGCAGTTTACTGTGGCAGAAGTGGAAGAGGAAATTCACCCATCAGTTGCAAACTTCTTTTTTAAGATGATAGGCTGATACCAGTAATCTCAATTTATAATGAAAATTTATGGGAAGGACTCAAAGCTTAATAAAGCTGACAACAGCTATTATGCACAGGTCCCTGCAACACATAGATTAGGTCTCACTGGCCTTGGAATACCTCACTGTGTGCAGAAACCTGCTATTTACATAGAACTGGAATTAGACATTCTATCAGTTCTTCCCACAGAATTTTACTTCAGACGGTTGCATTGAAAGAGAAAACATAGAGAGACAGCTAGGTAAACACTCAGAATAGTATTTTTACATGCAAATATAACTACCTGTTGTCATCCACTACAAAACATATATTATCCATGTAAAATACAGGCCTAGACAAAGAATATAAAAATACTTTGTAAAGTTGTACAAATATAGAAATAAATTGTCAGACTTCTGGCAGAAGGATACCCTATTCATTGGTTTTTATACTGAATTATCTCCAAGTCTGTCAGTCGAAATATGTATGAATCCTGAAAGTTCCATGAAGCTGAGTGTAAGGCATTATTCACTCAAATACCTGAGCTGCAAATTCGGTATTGGTCTTCTAATGTAATTGCATCAAAAAATGTTAACTGTCCAATAGAATTTCCAAGGAAATTGGAGAAAAAAAATCTCTTCTTATTCTGGTGGCCATAGACAGACTGAGAACTCCATTGTAGCTCACTGTCACATGAAAAACTGGTCTGTTTGCTGCATAAACCATTTTTCTCCTTTTGTGCCTTCAGAGACAAAGAGCTGCTTTGGTGCAAGGGAGTCGCTACCACACTGTCTGCACTGGAGTGGGACCTGCAAGTTCCATTCTTCTTCCCCTCTTCCTCTGCTCAACAACTGTGGTGCCAAAGGACCAAATCTGCACTGCACCGAAAAAGAGCAATACCTAATTTAACACATGTAGGCACTAGAATGAAATGCAATTTCCTTGATTCCTTTGTGTGAACCAGAACACCGATGAATTGGATTAGGCACCCTCCATTAGCCTGAGCATTGTATCTGAAATGTCCTTTTAAATGACTGAGGGGTCACTTGTAGCAAAGCCTTGGTAATCCCAGCCCACCCCACAGGCTGATTTAGGTGCTGTGGGGTGCTGGGCTGCCCTACAATAGTTGGGAAATTGGCTGTTTGTGCCACTGTTGTCCTGCTGGTGGCATTGTGGACATGCAGATGGATATCAGGTTAGAATGGGGCATTCCACTCGGTCTCTTGAACAAAGAATAAACATCCTGTTCTCTTGAAGGAAATGCCTGCCATCAAACAAAACACCTTGCTCCTAGCCCTGACTAGAGCAGCAGAAAGAAAGCCAAAGGGTTTCCTCGCTGGGCTCACTACAAGCAAGCTGATAGGTTCTCCCTCTGAGCCCTTACCAGTGATTGTGTATACACCAGTTTTGGATTACCTAAAATTATCTCTTTCTCAGGTGCCTCTTGAGACTGTAATGCTGACGTTTTTCAGGACAGTGAGTTTACTGCTGTGTTTTCTCTTGATGTTTACTTGAGTCTCTCTGATTTGCATCCACAGGTTGCTTTATCTTTTTGAATTTTGTGGTTTTTTTAAAGAACATCATTGTGAACTTTGCAGGTTATAAACTGACCTCCAAAAGCCACAGAAATAGGATCAGATTTCATAAGCCTAGGAGATACATTTTGCATATGAATCTTGGAATGAAAACACCAATAAAAGTAATTCAAATATGGCTCTGAATGTTCTGGGACAGGAATGTGTTAGAAAGGATGTTCCGTAAAGGAAACCATTTATGTGAAAGCACAGTCTTTGATCCTGCTTATGCAGGAGCCTTCTGGAAAATGGAAATGCAGGAAACCTTGCAATAGAACAAATATTTGTGATTGATGGCACATTTCAGATGAAGAGGAAATCAATAATTTAATCATTCTATCATCCTTGGCTGAATTTCCTCTCTACCTATAATAACACTAATGCTGATCCACAATATGCAAGAGGCAGCAGAACAGAGTTTGTCAGTTAGGAGGACTATGCAATCAAGTCCCAGGAGTGATGCTTGCCTGAATTTTGATTCTTTAACCTGGCAATACTACACAGGATCAAAACCAGATCAACTATGCTCTTGAGTGTTCAAGGTATGAATTTCCTATAATTGCTGGAGCAAAAGCAATTTCAATAGCTGTACCCAGTGCTGATTCTCTCAGTGTTGTTACAGCTGCAGAGAGAAAACTTTTAGATGAGTATTTTAGGTGTACAGGAAATGTAAAAACAGAAACTATAATAAATTCCTCTCCTATGAATTGTTTGTGAACATGACAATTTACTTGAAAAGACTTTGATAACTCTCCCTTGCCTAGTCTTTTCACATCTAGCAAAATTACTCATGGAGTTCCCCCACATAGCGCAGGCAACAAAAATCACATCCTATAGTCTGAAATTTGATCCCACAAGTATAAAAAAAAATCAACTTTTCATTAAAAGTAACAGTCACAAATTTTAATCCAGCTCTTCCATTTGTCTGTAGTGTCCCATAATCACTGGGCTGCTAGTCACTGGGACCCCTACTTTTGTCTCGCTGAAATGAAAGTATTTTCATATAAACTGAAAGCACTTAATTAGAAAAGCTGAAACAACCCACCGCTGCTGAATATCTATTGCTGCTGTTTAGAGTATTGGCTATGAGACAGGGAATTATTTTGTACATGAAGAAAAGCAAAGAAGGAGAGTGAACTTGGCTTTCTTCATCCTTTGGAAACACGAGGCTCCAGACTGAAAGGAGACACCCAAATACCTCCTTATCCTGCAGCTTATGGAAGTAACCTTTTTTTTTCAAGTTTCCAGGCACTTTTGTCTAATGCTTAAAAAATAAACCATTTGTTTGAGATTGAATTAAGCTTTATTCATCCAGAAATAGGTATGCTCATCCTCCAAAATATAACTGAAACAATTTAAATTGGCTGAAAATGATTTGAGTTTTACAGTTTGGCTCAATGCAGTAAACCACGATTGTCTTAGTTTACTGCATTTACAGTGGATGAAGCTTACAACTGATGACACAGGGAACAGAGGGTGAGAGGAAGCTGAGACACTGAAGGACAAAGAGATTCATGCAGCTGAATTGGAAAAAGGGCTGAAGAAAGAACTCAATTTTCTTCATTCCTGTTCTATCACCTTTATAGACAGAAAATCTTAAAAACTTTGCCTCCTCTACTGGAGGAGTGGGAACCCCTAAAAGCAGTGAGTGTATCAGAACCAAAAAAATATCAGAACCATTTTTTTAGAGGAAAAGTGCTATTCAGGCCCTCTACTGTTTAGGTCTAATACAGAATCACAGAATGTCAGGGATTGGAAGGGACCTTGAAAGATCATCTAGTCCAATTCCCCTGACTGAGCAGGAACACCTAGATCAGATCACTCAGGAACACGTCCAGGCGAGTTTTGAATGTCTCCAGAGAAGGAGACTCCACAACCTCCCTGGGCAGCCCATTCCACTGTTCAGTCACCCTCACTGTGAAGAAGTTTTTCCTCATATTCAAGTGGAACCTCCTATGATCCAGCTTGCACCCATTACCCCTTGTCCAGTCATCTTTTGTAGAAACTGAACAGTTTTGCAGAAACTGAACTGTTGGATCTCAAAAAAAAACTTCCATTATAACTTAAGTCTGTTAAAATCTCCACAACTTCTACCTGTGACAGCTACAGTTGCTCTCATGCTTGACATTAAGTGACAGAAATAAGACTTCATAATATGTCTCTTTTTTTTTTAGGGGGAAGCACGCCAGTCCCTTTGTATGAGGTACGGTTAAAGAAACTGGTAAAGCATTATGAATATGTGGAAGCAGTATTCAAGAATGATTTCTAGGGTTTTTTATATTTTTTTTTTTCCTGTATTAAGTGTTAGAATCACCAAACAACAGAAATTCAAAGGCACTCATCAGCCATCTCAAACATCACCTAATTTACATGAAATTCTGGCTGTTTACACAGATATATTGGGAAAGGAGTGATTAATGCTAGTAAGCTAGGCAGGTAATTTAATTAGCTGGTAAGAATTCTGCCTTGAAACCTCTCATTAAATTGTTGTGAGCAGCTATCTCTAAAGTGTATCTATTAGCACTACAAAAGGGTATATTCAAATGTGACACACACGCAGAACCCAAGACAGTTACAGCTAGAAAACTGCTTTCAATAACTCAGTTGCAGCTGGAAAATGATTTTATTTGGTCCTTGACAGTCTAGTGTGTTTAGCATCTTTTAGATGTCAGCAGTTCAGCAGACAGCTAGAGATGAGCAGCTCCCAAGGAGTCACCACTGAGTGGGGGGGTGTAGGAAGGAGCCTTGGACACACAAAGGCCTCCATCCTACCTCCAAAATCATTCCTGAAAATAAAGTCGAGTGATGTCAAAAAGACCCTACTGCAGAGAGCAAGTGTGTTGACAGGTAGAGGGAAGAGCATAGAATTTTCCTCATAGCTTGAGATTCCCAAAAGAGGCCCGCAAAGAGCCAGCAGACCCTGTCCTCCCATCGCATCTAGTCCCTGCAGCAAAAGAAAACTACTAGGCTGTGCCTTATCTTTATAACACAGGCAGGTATTGAGATGACAGGGTCACCCAGATGACAACTCACTCTTACACTGTTTTTTCCCTTCCTTCTAAATTACAGTAATAGCCAGAAACTGTTTTGCTGTTTCATCCCTTGGAGGAACAACACTTCAGTCCCAGGAAAAAAGTGAGAAAAAAGCTCTATGGGCTGATTTGAGTGAGCTAAGCTTCTTCTGAAAGGAAAATAAACATATTTTGATCTGACAAAACCAGCTTTAACGGATCAAGGGATTTATAGATTTAGGCTATGTCAAAATTGTTATGCAGATAGCTGCTGCGGTGTACAGCAGCGTTCCCTCCAGCCTATGCACCAGCTCTCCTCTCTGTGAGAAGAAGGAGGATGGAGCAGGGCAATGTCTGCTTTGGACGCACCTGGGTACAGCCAAGGGCCAGAAGGCACGTGTAGGTATCACAGTTAAGCTGTCATTTCCAGAATTAATTCAGACAGCTTCAGAGGGGTGTTACAAGGTACTGCAGCCCCTTGTGAGCGGCTAGCTAGGTCCCAAAGCTGTCCATGCTTCCTACCTTGACACTGCCAGGGACAGGGTAGCCTGGGAAGATGGTGGAGTGGCCACACGCTCTGCTGCACAGCAGGAACCCACATCTGGCAAGCTCTGCCATGAGCCACAGATGAGCTCAGGAGGCAGCTAAGCTTTATCTAGTCCCGTTAAGAGTCTGATTGGCCACACCAGGGGATATCTACTGGGACAAGCCAGTATATATACACTTATAACCGCCTAGCTTTAAAAATCTGATATAATGGGTGCTCATTAATTAAGGAACTAAGTAATCAGAAACAGAGCTAGGTTTTATCATCTCCTCAGCCTAAAGGGCTTCAATTATGTGATTTTTGTGACTCCTACAAATGTATTATTATATATGATCCATCTCTTCTGCAGCTGGTAGGTGTTTTCCCGCTAGGTCACCCTTCAGACTCAATGCCCAGAATTAAACCAGCCCAGAAAAATTCTACTAACGGCAGAAACATGCCTATGGCACCAAGCTTTATATATCCAACAGGTACCACTCATTGGGCCTGGAAACCAAGACACTATCCATTTTATATAGGATCAGTTAGAAAACGTTCTGGATAATGTAGGAAATGCTTCACTCCATCCTGATCTGGACCTTTGGCCAGAGATACTCCAGTAGAGGACTTCCTAGTCACAGAGACTCCAAAGAATGCCCAGGTTGCTTGACTTCTGTCACTGCTAACACCACACATATCTAGAGAGACAGCCTGGACTGCCCAGACTCACAGCAGTAAGGAGTATTGGACACAAAATTAAAATACTACTCTCTCCGGTGTACCCGCTCTTAGATCACAAAGTGTTGCAGTAGTAAAAGACAGTGCTCATTGCAATAGTTGGGAAACCCAGTTCAGACCTGCCTTGCTCCTGAGTGGAAACACAGCACACGTGGCTGATCTCATGGAGAGGGAGAGGGATGAGGTGCCAGCACTGATAGCAGGGGCTGGGAACAGGGTAAGTGCTTCTCTCCGGGAAGTTTGAAATTACATCAAGCACAGACAAACATGCCTCCAGCAATTATACATTTTGTAGCAGAACTCCCCTCTAAATTGCCTCAGGCTGTTACATATGCAGCTAAATAGGATAATTTGGCTGTCTCCTATTTACAGAGGCACATATAACAAAGTTTAGTCCAAAGGCAGATGTGTCATACTATATAATAACTATTTTGTCTGACAGGTTAATACAGCCAAAACTGTCAGCTCCTCCACCAGGCACATACTCAGGAAGGAAGGGATCCTACTGATGTTAATCTTTGTTAGCACAGAGCTACAGTACACGTGACTCAAACTAATTCACAACACTGAGGCTAGATACACCTTAGTTTCTTTTCCATCAGCTTAGGTTTTGTGAAAAGGTCACTTGTGTGATTAGTTAAGGTCATGCTAATATTTTCACGATTGCTACATCCTGCCTCAGGAAGCCAAGAGCTGCCTCTGCTCTACAGCATTTGTGCATTTGGGTAGAACCATCCAGCAGCTACAAAGGTCTGTGCTATGGCATTTCACTACATACATAGGGTTTTTTTTTCTGTATGACCTTGGTCTGTGGGACCAAAAACACTCAGAAAAAAATAAAACATGGAAAAGATAATACTTAATGAGCCAAGAAAGTGTCTGTGACCTTCTGGAATAATTTATGAAGTCCAACACATGGGTTAACCTCTCTGGGAGTGTCTAACTACTGGAAAAATACTGAGGTTAGAACTGCCTGCTCTTTTCACTCCTTTCACAATGGCTTCATCAGCATTGGATGCCCAGCACTGCCCAAGCTCACCTCTGCTTTAGGCTGTTGAATAGGTCTGCTTAGAAATGGGANAGACAGAATTTAGGTAAATAGAGATGTGTTATATCTTAAACACAAGGAGAAAATGTACTTCCTTTTAAAAAGGCAGGGAAGGGGGGAGTATAAAATTAAGTAGAAAGCAGGAAATATGTTACAATTCAGAGCCAAATGAGCCAAATGTGTGACTGGGATATGAAATACTGGCAGATGCAGTACCGTCCATCTGTCAGGACCTGGGGTATGGATGGTTCTCTGAGGCTGGTTTGGGGTTGTCCTCCTCACCAAGAACAAACAGGCAAAGATCCACCACAGGGGGCACCACCACTCTGATATCCCCACTGCTCCAGGTCATAGAACTGTGGTCGACTGGGAAAGGATAGAGCAAGGCTGAGATGGTGTTGGCAGGGTCAGGCTCTGGGTAGGGACCTAGAGCAAGTTCTGACTCTATGGTCTCTGACGGCTCTTTTGCCATCCCTCACTTCCATTCCCCCACCACTGCCCTAGATCAGTTTTCTTCTATGGGAGGAAAAAGAAAAACAGGGAAGGAATTATGCCTTTTGAGTTTTTCTAAACTTACAATTACTAATGTTTAGTGACTTGCTGCACATAAAATTGTATTTACACACACACTTCAGTCCTGAAGTGCTTGTGATAGGTAGGATTTAAACTGCAACAAAAGCAGTCATGTACCTAAATCAGAAAAAAATGAAGCAGCAGTAGAACACTACTATAGAAGATTACTTAGAAGGGGGATATGGCTGTACAGGTGGAGGAGTACCTACACACTCAAGCAGACAGGTATATGACCATTTATAAATGCATCCATAGCCTGCTCAGTTAAGCAAACAACCTGTGGGGTGATTTTTTTTTTTCTGGTAAGAAGTATCTAGAATGGTCCGTAAACTGCAGACCTGGAATTGAGGCTGAAAAAGTGCAGATACTCAAGTGAAGGAGAGATGGGACTCATTGGGAGTGAGATGTCTTGTTTGTAGCACCAATCATAAGGGAGGCTGCAGCCATTAGATATTTGGAACACAGATCTGCATTTCTCAGGATCAGATTGCTTCTTCAGTACTCTGCAACTAGTACTGCCTGTTTCAGATAACTGAAATAAACCTACTGTTCTTTAAGTGACACCTTCCAACATCCTGGCTTTCTACAGTAATTTTTAAGAAAGGATCTGAATTCTCCCATGCTACATTTCACACCTTGGTAAAGCAATACACCCTGGTTAAACAGAGGAGGGGATCATGCTCTGGTGGCTCTTTTGCAGTCAGTAAGGAATGTCCTGAGAACCAACTGGTTTGATTCATATGTTTCACAATGTGAAATTGTCAGCAGACACAGCGGGCTCAGGGACAGTTGCCAGCTCTGTCTCTTCACATCATATCTTCAAGTGCATCTCTATGCTTCAATAGCTCCCCAGATTTCCAGAACCATACAATTACCACCAGTCCAAAACAGGTCTGCTAGTGATGCACCTCAGAGAAAACAGGCAAGAACAGTTGGTCTTAGCCATGATGGTTCTGTAGCCAGTAGAAAAATTTAAAAGCATTGAAAAATAATTTCCAGCTGGGATCTTCAAAGGATCCTAAGGCAGTTAGGTGCTTCTATCTCATTTAAATTCAATAGCGGGTTGGAACAACTTTGAAAGTCCCAGTCTCAGTCATAGAGGTACTGCTGTGAAAGCTCTGGGAGTGCCGTGCTGGTGAGTAAAAAATCCATTTACCACAGCTTTTTTTCAGAATAGAATTATCCTGCAATGGCAGTGATTAATAATTACAAGCTAGTAATTAAATTTGCATTTACAGAAAATACAAGGACAAAACTGATGACTAGGGCAACAGTGCTATGAACTGACCTTTCTCCCTCCAAAGAATGTTAAGGGTGCTGCAGACTTTGCATTCATTCCAAGTTAAATATCTAATTACAGATTTCTTCTGGTCCTGAAAGCTGTAATGACAAGACTGCATGTGTAAGTAGTGAGCAAGAAAGCTAAGGAACTAGCCTTCTTGAGGGTTTCTATAGGAAAGGGTTAAATATAATTCACAGAAAAGAGAAGGGCCATCTCTGCTTTCCCTGTGAGTCTTCCAGGGCTTGCTCTTTACTGGGAGACAGAATAATTTTGTAAAAGACCCCAGCAAGACATAGAGACACTTTATTTAGATGAGGCACTTTCTATCATTTTTGCAAGACAAGACAGGTCCTCCTCCCATCCTGTCATATCAGAGACATCCTTCTAATACTGCTAATCCTTCTAACAAGAGCCCCCAAAGTCAGCCTGAGGAAGTAGGTTTGCACATGTTCCTACATGGGACAACGCAGTTTCTTGTTGTAGCTGATAGGGTTGGTCGTGGTTTTGGTGGAAAGACACGCTGGCTTATTCAACCAAGCAAGGGAGTCACTGTGGTGTGCTACAGGATGGAACAGGCTAGAAGAGAGAAAGGGCAGAAGATGCACTAAATTCTCTCAGTTCTCCTATCATTTCAGAGGGCAGGGCAGGAATAATGCCAAAGTCCTCCTTAGTAGTAGAACAAGAACATACTGGACTTCAGAGGTGGAGAAAGCTATGAGGTTATGTACAGCTGCTCTTCAAGTGACTCACTCATCCCCAGACACCAGCTCCTGAGGTAAGGGAAAGCATCTCCTTGGGAGAAAGGGGCAGGTGACCACTTGCCCACTGTGCTGGTCACCGTTCTGGGCAGAAGCCCTGAAGAGGACATGTGGCTCAGCTGTATATGAGGAAAGAGTCAGAGCCAATACTGATAGATTTGTTCACTGACAGGAAAACTTTTGTGCGAGTAAATTCAAACACTGCCATCAGGAGAATGCCATTTCAGGAGCAGCACAACACCGCCACGTGCATTTCTGGTATCTCACTGCCAATTAGAAATGATGGCCAAAGCATGGCCCACCTCTCAAGCTGCTGCATGCGGCTCTGTGCCAAACACAGAGGCTGACATGATGTCCCTGTCCTCCCACAGGACAGGGTACAGTTAGGAATGAGACATATGTCTCCTGCCTTTTCCTGGAGTCAGGAGTGAAAAAGGTTGGGTTTATTTGACCTCCCCAGGGCCTTTTAGTTCCACCTATATTTCTGGTCTGCCATAACCAGCAGGAAGGTCAGCTGTGAGGATACCAAAGGGCTGTGCCAGCCTGGAAAGTAAGCAAGAACCTGTCACATTGTTTTTCTTTCCAACACCCTCTGACCCACATCTCTGCCAAGTCCTTCTGGCACTTAGATACAGATTTTCAGCATAATGATGGTGCCAGCCAGAAACTGTCCTCTCCAGCTTCTCTCCTCCCATTGCAATCATGGTTCCACGTACCAGAGAGGGCACAGTTGCCCATAAACCTTCAAAGCAATGGCAAGGAAGAAGCAAGTGACTCATAGCACATGTTAGATGGCATGTCCTGAAGAGTCATTGTAACACAGACATGTGATAGATGTCCGTGTGTGGCTAAGATGTCCCTTGCTGACTGGCTGACAACAACCTTTTGTTGCACAGACAGTGCCAGGCAGACACACTGAAAGAGATATTTGTTGTCTATGATGGTGCAGGGTAAGTAGCATGCTTTCCCAGCGGTAGACTCTGTGAAGCAATGTCAGAGAACAGAAGGAAGCAGAGCTATGTCTGGCTCTGAAGCGGTAGCAGTTAGTCTATAAAGAAATAAACAGATTTATGCAGGAACAGAGGAACTTACTGATGGCCAGACCTGAACAGCCACAGAGAAGCATGAGATATGGGGTAAAGTGAGTGAAGTAGTCCATAGCATGAGGCATTACTGGTAATCATAAATCATTAAGGATTGGAGGGAGCTGCAAATGGCCTCTGCTGAATTCCACCCTCTTCTGTCCAGCAATGTTGTCAACCACGTGACCATGTCACTGCTGCCTGGAGTAAGGTTATGGGTGGAGAGCAAAGCTACATCGGGTACCTTGAAGAAGATTCAGTGATTCTGCTGACCACAGTGAAGTGACAGCTGAAAGCAGACTGGAACCGCTCACAGGCATTGGGGAGAGGCTGTGAGAACCTGGCAGAGGTCTCTGCAAAGGTGGGGGTCTGGACCTTAGGCAGTCATTTTTTCTTGGTGTTTGTCCTTTGGTGATGGCCTCCCCGGGTGGCTTCTGGATATTGGTGTAAGTGCCTTGCACTGTGGCACCACACTGGGTAAGCCATGTCTGCAAGGGCAAGCTCGGACAGATAGTTTCTGGACATCACAAGTAGATAATGTTCTCTCTTCTCAGCAGGAGGATATGCACCTAGCTAATGAAGGTCATGAGTCTATCCTTGGATAAATCATCCCTTCCCTATCGCTAGAAGGCTGGCTGTGCCCTGGCTGCTGGGAGTGCTGAAGGTTGAAGCGATCTCAGAGATGGCTGCCCAAGAATTCATGGCTTGGGTATTATGCTTGTTTTGTTAGGAAGAGCTGGGAAGCTGGATAAGCTCTCTGCATTGTTTCACCTTCCCATCATTCACTCTTTCAGATAGAGAATGGAGACAGCATGTGTGGACATAAAACCTGTGACAGCCCTTAAATTCTGCTTTCTGGCCTTATGTCTTTGCATATCTGGGGATCAAAATACAAGTGCCCAGTACAGGTGTTACACAGATTCATTTCATGTGTGTTGAGATTAATTGCTGCCAAATATCAGGACATCTAAAGCAGTCCTAGGTATCTATTTGAAGTCGTGAATCATGCTGTGATTGCTGGGCAGCCTACTCCATCTAGAGAGTAAGTAAACCACAAATCTGGCAAGCTTTGTATTGCCTTTGTAAAACTTGAACCAGGACCCGGGGTTGTTTTCTTATGTTATTGTATTTAAGATTAATAAATCTACACATGGTCTACAGTTCAGAGATTTGAGGGGCAAATCCTGTGGTTGCTGGGAAAGATAAATGAAATAAATATTTTGTGAAATAAATATTTTATAAAAGAAATAGAAATAAAATATAAATTCAGAATTTGTAGCTCGCAGGATTAATATATCTTAACATTTATGCTGGAATGACTCCGAGGCCTCTCACATTCATTTCCCTTGCCTTTGAGCAACATGATTAATTTAAATAGACAAATAAAGAACCAAATGGTAAATCACAATTCCTTTGAAGTTTAGAGCTAAGTCTGCTGAATCAGTATTAAGCTGTTCCTGCTTTTCAATTAACTCTTTGAGAAACCACTGCTTCATGGAGACCTTCTGTAATTACTGATGTGAATGAGTGGAATTCCAGAGGTGATGAAGACCTTTTAGTTAATTGATTTTGAGGCTCCAGCTAGACAGGCCATGCAAAAAGGGAGAGCACAGCCCTGGAAGTGTTGTTAAGTAGCTTAATCTTCAAGGCTTTCTGGTTTTATTTTTAAAAAGAAAGCAATGAATGTTTGTTCTCAGAGCTCTTTTGAGGAGCAGCTTCTGTCTTTGAAACAAATGTTAGTAGCTAAAAATAAAACCAATGACCTCAGCAGTCTCCTGTAGATGGAATCCTAAAACAGTGCTGAGCTGAGTCTTTTCATTTGCAGATCCTCAACTATTGCAGATTCTTAATATAATTATTCTGCCATCAGTGTAATGAAACAAAACCCACTTGTAACCTCCTTACAGTGGATTACGTTCATTTATTAAAAATTTGAGAGACAACAATCTGGGAAAAAACTTGCAGTTGTGATTGATCTTGTTGATGCAGTAGAACACATTTAATGGTGCGGTGAGAACACTATGTCCTTTTATGAGATCAAGCATGGATGAGAACAAGGTTCATGTCCTCTCCAGGGCATCTGAATTTTATTGTTTCTAAATATGCTGGTGGTGTACTGAAGTGTTTAGTAGCATACTATACCATACATCAGTAATATTTTCATAGCACCTCCTCTCTCTGTCTTATCTCCATACCTTCTTAATCTAAAAAGTGAAATAATTTCATCAGAGCTCAAAGTACATATCTTCATAACTCCCTTGGAATAGAGATAACTTGGACTTTCAAAAGTTGGCTACTAAATTCCAAAATCTGGTATATACACACAAAATCTCATGTATGTGTAACAGTGAGGAGCTTTCACAAATCAGTAACTCCATGAAACAAGCATCCTTGGGAATATTATTCGTACTTAGGTAAAGTTAGAACAGATCGGATGCTCCTTCTGTGTTCTGATGGACTGTTGTAGATGGGGTTGCTGAAACCACCAAATAAAATTATACTGTGTATTGGCAGAACTGATTCCTTGGGCTCTAGGCCCAGCACTGCCAGTATTCACCTGTAGAGCTCTTACAATTCCGGTGTTCTGAGCTTTACCACGCTTCTCTACAGAGCTAGCATAGAGCCACAAAGATGATTAAGGGAGTAGAGCATCTCCCATACGAGGAAAGGCTGAGGGATCTGGGTCTCTTTAGCTTGGAGAAGAGGAGACTGAGAGGTGACCTTATTAATGTTTATAAATATGTAAAGGGTGAGTGTCAGGAGGATGGAGCCAGGCTCTTGTCAGTGATATCCTATGATAGGACGATGGGTAATGGATGCAAGCTGGAACATAGGAGGTTCCACTTAAATATGAGGAAAATCTTCTTCACAGTGAGGGTGACTGAACAGTGGAATGGGCTGCCCAGGGAGGTTGTGGAGTCTCCTTCTCTGGAGACATTCAAAACTCGCCTGGATGCGTTCCTGAGTGATCTGATCTAGGTGTTCCTGCTCAGTCAGGGGGATTGGACTAGATGATCTTTCAAGGTCCCTTCCAATCCCTGATATTCTGTGATTCTGTGAATATCTCTCCTTCTCAAGGTACTGACAGCTGTAAACATGGGTGGCTGTGAGGTCTTGCCCCATGCGTAGACCCATGGCGCGTCCTGCCTGTGGAACACACACATCTCGAGTATTCTCAAACTCAAGGCTGTCCCCTGTGGTGTTAGACACATACATTTGGGCAACTGAGTAGACTCCCTGATGTCAACTTTAGGACAAGCTGAATTGCTTTCCAGCTTCCATGGGACAGACCAGATTGTTACTGCCCTGCTCCCACCTGGGCAGCTGCAAGTACCTGCTCGGTGCTACATGTCTGAATCCAGAGCTGCATCCCCCTTTGTCGTGGTCTGTGTTGGGGAGGCCACTAAAACTAATGATGAATGCTCTCTAATTTCTCCCCTAAGTGAGAGAAGAATGAGAGGAAGAGAGAATGTATGAGCTGAAAAGGAAATAAACTAATCCAATATTAATAATGAAATAATTAAAAAAATATATTAATAAGAAAATAATGAAGTATATACAGTGTATTTCAAAACTGTACTGATCTCCCAGAATTATTATTATGTCACTGGCAGGCACTGGGAAAGTCCCAGACTGGACTCAGCAATGGATGGGAGCTGAACTCAGGAACCTGATTCCTGAACTCAGGAACTGACAGACAGAATCGTCCTTGGACTCCAGCCATCAAAAAAGAGCCTGACCCCTTTAAAGAGCCTGACCCCTTTGATCCCTCAGCTTTTATACTGAGCATGATGCAGACAGGATGGAAGACCCTGCTGGTCAGTTTGGAGTCACTTGTCCTATCCACTCCTCCCTTTACACTCTTCCACTTCCAACCCTCCAACAGGGCAAATAACAAAGTTAGCTGTCCTTGGTTGTTATAGCAATAAGCAGGAGCCTCTCTGCACACCATTCCTTGGTACTCACTATAAATATCAGACCTTATCACTGCCAGAAGCTGACAATTGTCTGAAAAAATATGCTGCTAATTTCAGAGAGTTCAGTTAGTTACAAGAGGCTTAACTGAAAAGTAAAATTACTGAAAAGAGAAATGGTTCTGTATTTCCTCATACAAGGACATCCTTGCATCCTCAGTTGCTTTCATGTGCACGACCTCCCTGGCTAGCTTAAGCTTTTTTGCTCTTGCTTACACTTCTTCTTCTAGCCTTCTTTGGAGTGGCATTTTGTTTTGGAGAAGAATGCCTCTTAAGTAGAAACTGAAATATATGAACTTACAAATCTCTTTTGACCAAGTAATTCTTTTATGAAAAATTTTATCAGGCTTCTTCCAATTGTTTTAGTAAAAGGCATAAAAAACTGTTATGATCTCTTGCTTTGTCTGGCAGTCAATACGAACTTGCTTCTTAAAGAACCAAATTCTCTTTAAGGCTTCTTAAAGACATAAGTTGGAACTATTAATGATGCAGTGAGAAGATAAATTTTGAGGTATTTTTTGAGAGAAAGCTATGGTTTGATTTATTTTGCAATTCATTATAATGAACTGGCTGTCTTAGTTCTCAATGAATTAGATTGACTAAAATTTTTATCAGAACAGTTTATCAAGATCAGTGATAAATAATGTTATTAGACTTAATATTCCATCCTCATTTGCTTTTCACGCAGAAATTCATAACAGTCAATAAGACATGGTTATTTAATAACATTTTGCTAAAGTCGTAAATACTGTATTTGTAAAGGTAATATGTAATAAAAAGAAGACAAAGCCCCATCTTGTAACAAAAGAAGATTCCAGCCAGGCTCAATAAATGCTTAGTTTGGTCTCTTTATACTAGACAACTGTGGAAAAAAATAATAATCCTAAAAAAAGATGCTGTTTTGATGAAACATGAAAATGAATAATAATTGTTTATTTCTTCCACTCTATGTGTTCTCTTTCTCCCTCCCACTAATTTCTCTCTCTAGGGCGGCAGTAGAGAGGGTTGAGGAGAGAGCAAGATTAAAAACAAAAGAAAAAACCTGAATCATTTCCAAAAAGGTAATTTTTCCAAATGTAAAATTTGTAAATTACTTTGAAGAAATAAAAGAAATGTATACTCTAAGCCTGCAAATGAAAATTATCTCCTTTTTGTGTGTGTGTTTTTATTTCAGTATTCTGATGCCTATCAGCTTCTACTTGCTTGGATAGCAGTTAATTACTGGCCCATTAAGTATTCCATACCATGGTCAGATTTGTTCTTTTATTGAGTAATCTATTAAATAACTGGAGAAAGTTCAGATGATGCAAATTAATTTTATTACCATAGCGCTACCAACTGAGGTGCTTTACCAGGAAGAAAAGAGCATGAGGAAATATGAAGCGTAACCTCCAGTTCCTTACTAATCTTCCTGCCCCATTTCCCTCCTGGGTTCACAGAGCACAGCCTGATGTACCCATCTGTTTCTAACTAAGTGTTTCAGAATCTGACTTTTATAGAAGGACTTTGCTACAAGGCTAGATGCATCCTAAAGCTCTGACTCAAACCAGGCTTGTGCTGCTCTCCCAAGAAAATACAAATTCCAGGAAGGGAAATTTCCTTTGCCTCTTTTAGATCTGGCTAATGCTTAGATACTGCAAACATGATTGCCAACACATTAAATGTGTCTGTATCCACTGACCTTGATACCACCAACGAGCAGAGGCATCTATCTGGCCATGCAGCCATGATAATTGTTTACAACAGAAAATCAAATATTCTGAGTTGGAAGGGACCTTTAAAGGTCACTTAATCCAAACTCTTCTGGATGAGAGAGGACATATTCAACTAGGTGCTCAGAGACTTGTCGAACCTGACCTTGAATGTTTCCAGGGACTGGACATCCACCACCTCTCTGGCCAAGCTGTTCCACTGTTTCACCACCCTCACTGCAAAAAAATAATATTTTGTTCAGCATGTGAACTTGAGCGCTGCAAACAGCGGTATTAGGGACAGGCAGGGGGCAAGCATTCCTTGTTCCTTCCCCAAAACTGCTACTGGAGCACCCACAGGCCCAGCACATTTCATTCTATCAAGGCTCAGGCTAAAGCGCTCAGAGATATCAGATCTCAGAAGCTCTGTCACAAGCAGGGCAGGGGAGGTTTCTGAGAAAATTTGGTCAAGAATATGGATGAAAGCTTAGCAATCCATAAATTACATAATGTTCCTAAAGTCTTCAAAATCTCATTAATATCTTTTAAATTGATTTCTTAAGGTCAGTGTCAACATAAATAATCCCCAACTTGCAGTGGCTAAGATTTGCCCTGGAATTGCCAACATATAGTTGGGTTTTTTACTGATTTGTTTAATTGAATGCAGGTAACTAGAATAACTAGGATTAACTAGAATGCAGTTTCGGACTCAGTTTAGTGGGCTGACTGGAAGCTGGATGGCTTTCCAGTGTGTATGGAGCCTTCCCAGATACATTTTACCATTTGCAAACCCAAAGGCCACTTTGCTACCTATTTCGTTGGATGGCTCTATAAAATAAATCCATCAATATATTCAGACTGGAATAAGAAGGCAAAGATTGACCTTTTTTTTCCCAGTACCTCTGGGCTGTTGCTATTATGTTAAAGATCTGTTGGTCGATAAAAAAAGCTTGTTAAAGTGAAGCTTTCTAAATGGAAACAAGAAAGTGCAGCTAGTTCCCATCTCCGATTTCATAGCAATATAAATATAATCTTCTTTTCTTTCTTCCTTGTCTTTTAGATGTGACTTCAGTACTTTTCTGTTTGGCCTCAGTTAAGTAGCTGGTGTGAATCTCTGTTCAACTCATTTCAGGTGTACAGAACCAAAATAGTTCAATCCTACCCCCAGATCTTCTGCTGCCTATTAGAAGTAATTGATTCTGCCAATACAAGAAACCCTGAATTCTCAGAAATTATTCTGAAAGATGTGATTTCTTACTTCTTTTCTTTTCTTTTTCTTCTTTCTTAATTCTTTTGCATTTGAAAAGAGGTGCAGACCTATACTGTTTCCCATCAAAAAACCCAGAAGAAAAAAACCTCTGAAAAATCAAAATATTTGAAAAATGAAAGCAATTTTCATTGATATAGTTTTTACTCATTTTGACCAGCTCTAGTTACAATACAGTATAGAATGTAACATTCTGAGATTAAATAAATGACCCGACTGAAGTTCACATTTATCTGTTCACCTATTTCAATGCTATTTAAGTAGCTTATCTGACTTAGATAAACTATATAGCTTCACTGGTTAACATAAGTATAATGAAAGAACAGGCTTATAAGAATACTTTTCATTTAAATATCAAGTGATTAAAAGGACTGGACCTAAGAAATATAATGTTCCAAACAGCATAGAAAAAGAGAAAATCAGAAAAAAAGAGCTATTTGAGTAGATGGCAACAGGTCACATATTAAAACTTCAAAAGAGCTGGCCGCAAGGGAAATTAGGAGAAACATTTCAGAGAGTACATGATTAAGATGTGGATAGGAGCACTGCAGTCAGCAGTGGAAGCTGTGCTCCTGCTTCTCGTTTGACTTATATCAGCCTCATTCCAACAGCACTAGGTCATCATCAGACAAAAATCAAAATTTGACTGCAGTGGACTCCTCTTATTCTGAAACGATGAGAAACTAAGGGGGCCTGGACACAAAGCATAAGCTCCCATTTGTATTGCACAGCATCTTAGCCAACATCATTCTTAGAAATACAGATTTCAACTAATGTTGGTGGTTTCCTTGTGTTGCTCTGCTCAAGGGGGAAGATTTCTATCCATAGTAGTGGCTGCAGGTTTTGCCCCCCTGGTGTCTCCTCCAGTTGATCCCATGAATGATTCCACAATGGGGGAATACAGCATTTATATGGTCAATGGCAAAGAGGAGTTGTAGAAAATCCCTGGAGGGGAAAATGTTTTTTCTCAGAAGAACTATGAGAAAACTCAAGGCAAGAGAAGGAAAAGGCTACAGTGCTGCCTTTGCAGGATGCCATTTACCCCGGGAAGGATAAAACCAGTGGCAGCACTGGTTCTTTTGCTCACTCTCTCTCTAACATTCAAAAGCTTTTCTTTGTAGATTTTTTGATTCCTCTATTTTTAAAACAGTACCCTCCCATCAGATCCAGTCAATCTTGAGAGCTGTTCGTGCCTTGGCTTCAGGCTTATGCTTCCCTAAATAACATCACCTTGACCCAACAAAAAACCCCAAGAAATGCAAATGAACATAAAATGAAAAATCCCTAAATATCTATATTTACCCTCATATTCAAGTATTTAAATATATTCAAGTCCTTTGAACTCCTGAGTACACCAGCAAAGGGAGCCACCTAATAATTAACTTCATCTTTTTTCTCTAAATAGAGAAGGCAGTTTTATTTTTTGCTCTGGGTTGGGTAGAATTCTGCTGAAGTTTGGGCATCTGTTTATCTTATTTTCTTTATCCTCCTTTCTCCCTCTCTCTCTGTC
>VZTM01037268.1:136341-147222 GCA_013400555.1 Jacana jacana | reverse complement strand
TTTTTTTCCTGTGGTTTGCATGAAAAGCAAAATTGAGTGGGGTAGTAAAGTAATACTTGGCAAGCTTGTTGGTGCCATTTTTTTATTGCCTCTGAAATATTGTGAGTAATTGCGGAGATCCTTTTATTCAAAAGAAGTTTATATATTAGGAAGGAATTATCTGGGCTATGTACAATCTGGCATGAAAGATAAATGAGTGTTCTAGTTGAGAATAAATTGAAATGAGTCAGTTGGTCAAATCTAAGTTTTACTAAGAAGCTTGCAGAACAGGGAAATTAAGAGTGTTATGTCAAATTCTAATACTTATTCAAAAGGAGACAATTGATTACCCTTGGACACTTTGACAGAAATAGATCATTTAGTGGGGAATCTTGGTATGAAGATAGTTTGTCTGAAGAAAGCTGTGCAGCCTTCACACAGGAAAAGCAGAAGCTGATAGGGAAAGGCAAGCAAAGATGATGCAGAACCTGACAATTCATGGGCTGGTCTAGAGGTTATGAAAAGCATGTGACTGGATGCCTATGGCTGCCTTGAAATGAAGAGCAAGAAGCTTGAACCCCATGTGGTGCATGAGTAGAAGCCAACTGAAGGATTTAAATTAAAAATAATATGCCAGACTAAATCAGATTGGTGGAGGTGGGGGGGAGTGAGGGTGGTTTTGTCAGTCAGAACAGGGTCGTAATTGAGAAAGATAAGAGCTTGAAAAGATTTTTCAGAAAATGTGGGGTTTGGCCATTACTACTACATGGCAGCACATCCCCCAGGTTAATGTCATGTTCTTTGTCAGAAATAATAAGGATGTATTTAACAATAAATTGTATTGAATAAACTTGTTTTCTTCATAGAATTAATTCCAGAGTAAGTGCATGACAGTAACTTGGTTGAACAAGACTGTCTCGCTGTTACTAGAGATGATGGTAGCCAAGTTGCTCTTACCCTTTTTATTAAAACGTTAAAATCTATACTTTTTTTTTTTATATAACTCTAGGATTAGTGAAGCTGTAGTAGTAATTATTTTTTTATAACCTTATTAACCTTCAAAGGCCAAGAGAAGCACTTCTCTGGTGCATGGTTCTGAACTTAGCAATATTTGTGCACTCTCTGTGGTGATGGATGAGGGACTAGGCTAGAGGAAACTTTGTTGTTCAGTAGTGCAGTCTGCTAATAAGAACTTCAAAAGTCTTAATACTGAATGCATTCAGTACAAGAGTATTGGATGTAAAGGAAGTCCTAAATAAGCTGCTTCTGGAGCAAGGTTTTGTTAGGTCTTCCACCATGAGGAAAACTACCCATGGCATAAGGAATGCTCTCTCTGTGAATGGTTCACTAGAACAATCTTGAAGATTCATTTTTTGGTGAATAATAATTTGACCAGCTCACTGAGTGTTCTCAAGCAAAATCTTTAGACCCTCATTTCCTTCCATGTCTTGCAGATTGTTTTTTTTGCCTAATGTCTCAAAGGTGCTCTTTCCTGTCCGGTCATGAGGTTAAAAGTTAGTACTTTGGATCTCAGCATCTCATGTTTCAATTACTTTGGATTGATAAATGCAAGCCTGTCTAGATTTCTGGTGTGGTGAGCCTCTGGAGTTTCACATACACATTTGTAAGATATAGGAGGCTGTATAGAAGACTAGAAGACACATGCCTAATACAAACTAATATTAAAACAACAAAAAAAAAGCTACAAATCAAGTGCATAAACACTAGGAGGAAATTTGCATGAATAAATCCAGACTGGAAGTTAAAAAGTTCCTAACGACTTGGATGAATAGCCTTGCAGGAGGCATTAGGTTTACAATGGAGTTTGAGAATGAGAGGGCAATGGGAGATTACTCCGTGATCAATGGATTCTTTCTCGTGGTGCATAGCTTTCCTCTTTTTGCTTCAAGTATTAAACAACTGGATCTGTGTGATAGCTCATGGAAGAGATTGTTTGGGCTGTTGTCAGAAAGCTTTGATTTTTGCCACTGATCTGTGGCAGCTCTCCTCTCTTCCAGCATATGGTTCTTTAGGTGAAGCTCACAGGTCTCAAGTTTGTCAAGGGTGAAGAAGGTGAGGAATTACAACCAACTTTTCTAATGCTAATGTTCCTATGAGGCTGAATAGCATAGGGCTGTTGTCTTCTAAGTCTTGGTGCCTAGTAATGCACCACAGCTTCTGTCAGAAGACAAAATGATAAAATTCCAAAAGAAACGTGCCATACTTGAGACTGTATCTGGCAGTCTGAAATTAGGTATAATTTATGCTCTGGCTTCTGGCTCTTTGGAGGAAAAGGGTGGTGTCCTGAGTAGGTGGGAATTTCTTAGCACTTAGTCTTTACTGTGGATTTATTTACACAACTGAAGTAAGTTATAGTAGTGTTTAACAATAGGAACTGCTGCCCTCAGCATTTATAAAAAAATAGAGTTGTCTCTTAAGATCCTGAGCCTCAAGGAATTTGACTTCTCTCCACCATTGCTTTTGATTTGTGAACCTCTCTGGGGTCCTGTCAGGTCACATTCAATCTTTTCTCTGCAAGAATAAGACCTAGAGAGGTGTATGATAGGCAGGATAGAGAGAAGGGTTTTAAAATGAAACATATTGATTATACAATCATTTGCTCCCAAACCGTGGGGTTTTGAGATTAAAGCAAACACTTCTAAGATTGGTGATAGATTATCTAACTTGGCAAGAGTGCGGAATCTAAAGCACTGAATCATAATATAACCCTTTCAAGGTTGCATAAAATCAATTTGGTCGTGACTTCATTTTTGCATAGAAGGGAGGGGGAGGGTCCTGACCGATTCTCGTGACACTAGATATTCCTCGCTGTAGTCGCTGGGGGAAGGAACCTGCTTCAGGACTGCTTCTGTACGTACCTAGCGCTGGGCTGCTGGGATCCTCCGTGAACACTTACTAATGTTTTTCGTGAGGGCTTCATGAACCTTTGCCACTGTGAACTCGTGTATTCTTTTATTGTGTGACAAGAATAATTTGCAAAAGGGAGGCTGCAACTGCCAGAGAGAAGTACATGCAGCAAAATCCTGAAAAATAGACACAGGAGAAAACAAGGGGTGCAAATACTGGAGATCTGGCAATTTTGGGTGTTCAATTTGTAAATTCAAAATAATCTCTGAATTTGTAACTTACATTGAAATAATAATACTTTCTCTCTTTCTCTCTCTGCTCTGCTGCCTAAATGAAAATAGAGATGCTGGATTTGTAGAAAACTCAAGCAACAAAAGACCTTCCAGCTCTCCTGAAATGGTCTGCTCTCTAATTCCTTGCATCGCCTCAAGGAGTTCTACTCAGTTGATGAAACTTAATTTTTGACTTGTACAGCACACAAAGAAAAACATTTCGCAAAAACACCGAGAAAATTCACTTTACGAAAACTGTTTTAAATGCAGTTCTATAGGAGTTCTTATTTCTTAAGGAATGTTTGTACTGCTATCTTGTATTTTTTTTTGTATGTTGAGCTGTTAATTAAAACAGGAGATCCTGTATATTTATAGTGTAAATTCTGATTGTTGTAATAGGTTTGTTGTTGCTGTAGTAAAGGGTATGTGTGTTTATGTACTATAAATAGTATCTTTAATTAGAGATATCGTTTTGATCCTAGTTGTGGCCTTGGCTAGTAGTTACATCACCTGCAGTTGAAACGCCATTAAAATCAATGGGAAAGACATTAATTAGTGTGAATTTTTAGGGTCTTGATAGACTTTGTGAAATGTTCCTCTTAGCTTTTCTGCTTGTAAATGAGAAAATACTTAAACTTGTGCTCCCCTTTTTAAATTTGGTGCTTTAAAGCAAATTTTAAAGAGTATGAAGTGAAATAATATAGCTTGTTATTTGAACGCATATGTTGCCTTTGCTGTGTATTCTGATTCTGAAAAAGCTATTGAAGCTTCATCTGATCTGGATGATGATGATGATGCCTGGGGTAAGAGTCAGGTTACTCTTTGCATGATACTGATTTATGGTTTTAAGGTGATAATTTCAGTAGTTCATTCTGTGCTGGCTGTACTCAATCCACTTGAATTTCATAGATATATTTATTTTTTTAAGGTCCTCATACGTTACCAAAACCAAGGGTGAAGATGCCCCAGCCCCCCCAGTTCGACTGGCATATGTAAGAGAAGAAAGCTGTTCAGGGTTGAGTAGGTTCTGATAAGACCCATTTATCTGTGCTAGAACCAATTGTGAGAACTCCTGCCTCATGGCACAAAGAGGCAGCTGCCCACCCTGAAAGGTCAGGCTGGCGTAGGACCGCAAAATCCTCTGCGTGTGATGAAGTAGAGGCATGGAAAACCTGACTCGACTCGGGATAAAAATAAATAAATAAATAAATGGTGTGGTGACTTCAGAGGGGGCTGCGGAGTTGTGAAAATGCTGATTTTTTGGCCTGCGATTCCGTAGACGCATATGTTTCGGGGTGGGTATTACAGGTTTTATTGTACCTAAATGGTGATTTATGTCCTTATTCCTGCATTATTGTCCACGAGGTACTGCCCCGTGTCACAGGCCTGTATTACCTAATTTTTTCAGACTGTTTCATTTTCATTAGTACAGCTGCTTTAGCTTGTGATCGGTGTACTGCACCTCATTGATAATCTAAGGGAGTATTAGACGCGCAGAAGTGACACCTAACCCTGTCAGTCTGGCTTGATTGACCCCTCAGCTTCCGAAACACGGGTTCATTTTTTTTAAAACCCGAGTTAGCCCGACATCCATTTTCACACACATTCTGGGCAGTTTAAAGGTTGGTCGGAATCGAATATTGCTCTTTCAAATTTGATAATGTATGAGTACAGAACTGTGACCTTTGATACGTAGTAATACATCAACATGACACGAGCAGTAAGTGCAGCAATTACCTTTACTACACTTGAGATTGTGTTTTAGTTTCATCTTGTAAGCAATTATTTCAGGAAAAAAAGGATGCCTCTAAGTTAAATATATTTTTGCAAATAGTGCAAATGCAGAAATTAATCTTTAGGGACTTTTTGATTTACAGGTGAACGTTTTCAAATGAATCTTGGCTTTTAAATTAACATCGGTTCAGTCGTAGAAAGGAGTCTTGTGCCATTGGTTCCTTTTACAATACTTTTGTGGAAGAGTTTCTTTAACCCTTTTTGTTGTGTTCTATTGTCATCTAAGTTTCACGTTCCGATCTGTGGCTAAAACCCGATCCTGCAAGCAGTTCAGATGTCACTGTGCTGGTGTTGCTCTCATGGTAATACTTGTAAGAGTTGGTGACGTGTATGATAATAATGCAAGTTTACTCGCTCTTAAGTGCCTTTCAGAATGTACGACAGTATCTCAGAGAGACCTGCACCACGTATTGATTTAAAAGGCTGTTTTAGCTGCCCCAGCAATGTTTCATCTTTTTCCTGAGCCGATCAAGTTACATTTGGTTTAGTTTCCGAGCCTGCTTCCTTACCTGTTGTTATAAATTATTTGGGTAATGGTAGCGCACAACCACTGCCTGGTGGGTGCTATAAAAACACAAATCAATACTCCTTGCCACAGAGCATAAAGCCTTCAGAGGACTGATAGTGGCTCCTGTTCTGTGGACTAAATATCAGGATAGAATTACTGTGTCATCCTGATCAAGCAATTGAGTAACCGTTGAATGGTGACTTTCTGTCAATGCTGTCTGTCATGACCAAAACTCGAAGGAATAACTTGAAATAGAACTTGTTCTTCTAAAATAATCTGCTTCCTCAGCAGCTGGGTGCTGAGCAGTGCTGGTGTGCTGGAGTTAGGCACTGCACTTTAATTCAGGAGCTATGGAAATGCTTATTTTGTTTTAGATTGGGGGGAAATCAACACCTTTTGGAATGGTTTTCATTGAGCTGTCAAAAATCTGAACTTCTAGTCCCCAGTAATATTTGGCCATGCTGGGACCTTGGCAGAGGAGGCAGCCGACCTGGGTGGCTGATGTGGGATGGAGACTGAATGGAGCCTGTCTCTGCCAAATGAGCAGAAGGGCGAGTGTTTTCTCCAGAGTAGGTTTTTCTTTTGAACGCCTGGCTGTGGAGATCGTCCGTTTGCTGTATGTACACAGTAGTCATAAATTGCTAATACACCTAATAACTTTTCTAATGAAAGTTTTGTCGAAATGGAAGGGTCTCCCTAGCAGATTTTCTCACTGCTTTGCTAGCAGCAGTTAGAAAATTCATGACACTGTGGTGTTATTCCTTCACTAGAAGGAAAAGATAAACAAATACATTAGATAATAGTAAAAATAACTCCTAATCAAGCTTTTGACCACACAAACTATTTTGTAAAGCCACAAGAAAGGCCCTGCCTGGGAAATTGTGCAAACATGTTTCTGTTCTGTTTCTTGTTTTCAACCTGTCATGTAAGGGCACCTGGGCCCTTATTTACTTAAAAATAAAAAAAAAAACAACCCACCCCAAACCTCAAGCTTTTTTGCAGATTTTCGTTACCTATTTTTTAATGTCAGTACTACTACCTTATTTTGGAAAAAGTACCCAACCTCCCTTTGTGCAGCGTTTTCCATAAAAAGGTATAAATACCGTGTAAATGGAAATCTTGAATCTATGCTGCTGACTTAGCAGATGAAGGTGGTTACAACAGCTCAGTGTGGAACTTTGCTTTTCAACTGGGGCTCTGTGTTTGTAGGAAGTTCCTTACGGTGAAAGGATGCCCTTGTGCAGGTAGGTGACTCCATGGGTAGAGAAAAGCATTTGTTACTCGGCTACAATGGCAACCCCTGTGTCGTTCCATGTCAGTATTTGTTGATTGCTGTTTGCTTATGCTGAATTTATTACCTCTGCTAACAACTGAGGCATCTTTAGTTCTCTGTATTATATATTATTAACCTTTTATTTATTTATTCTTTTTTAAAAGAAATTGACAACACTGGTATTCCCCAACAGTAGAATTTGTTTTATAGTACCTGGAAAATATTTCCTTTCTCTCATATTTTAGAGAAGTGGGTGAAGGTAATATATTTTCCACCGTTCCTATTACAGCAATCCGACTAGAATTATTTATTTTTTCAAAAAATGCTAGGATTTTTGTTTGTTTCAGCTATTTGGCCACATCTCTGTGTTGCTAGGGTTTTTCTAAAGAGATGGTGAATGACAGCCTGGTTGCAGAATGTGTTTTTGTTTTAAAGGAAGAATTTTTTTTCTTACAACTTGTCGGTTTGCAGTGGTGAAATCCCCCTGGAAGGAATCTGTTGGATTATTGAACAAATAGTGGGCAGCTGAAATTTTGGGGGACTTAATGGAAAGTACTCAACTAAGACTGTGTACAACTTCCTGGGATTACTCCTGATCTATTATAATATGCTGTTATGTTCATCTAGTCATGAGGTTTGATCTATTTGATTTTAAAATCTCAGATTGCGTTATGAGTAAATGTAATGATTCTGGGAGCTGGAATGCTGTTAGCTGTTGTGAAGAGTGCTGAAGGAGTCTCAGGATGTATAATGTGATAGATGCAATTTTGTTTGAATTTTTTTTTCCAAGGCCAATTTAATTTTGATTTATTTGCCTCATTAACCCAAGGATTCAGAAAATTGAATGCCACCTGAGTGAGGTATTATTAACACTAGTGAAATATCTTCAAAATCGCTCCATGCTTATAAATTGGTCTTTTGAAAGCATTTTAAAGGCATAATGATACTGTAGTGAAAATGTACAGCATCATTTAAAAATTGCAAAATGCTTATTTGATTTCTGAAATAAGACTTGGTCACCTGACTTAAATGTATACTGATCTATTATTTATGCTTTGAAAATAGAGCTGATAAAAAGCATAAGTGTTCTTGATATTATATTTTGTCATATCTAGCTAAAAAGATTGAAATCCAGAGAAACAATTTTCTGAAGAAATGAAATAGTATGCCCTCCTGAACCCCTGGGGAAAATAGCCTCTCTGTTTGCTCAGAATATGAAGCAGTAAAACAGTATAAGTAAAACAGACAGCCTGTGTCACAGTCCTATTTGTACAGTCTGGAATGATGTTTTAAAAACATTTTCTAGTTATTTTTGATAAATAAATGGTGCAAATAACATCTGCAAACCAACCCTGCTGATGTAAGATTTTTCAGATCAGATTTGTTTCTCAGTGAAAGTCAGAAAATTGCCTTGCAAAACTAAAGTTGTATAACTCCCGAGAACGCGCATAACAAATGTGTGACAATATGTTTTGCCTCTTTTTACCTTCCTTCAAAGAAACTAATGCTGATTCTCCATTATCTTTGCTCAGAACTTAGTGTGATAAAATTATCAAATATGAAAAAGCTCAGTTGCTAACTGCAGATGTGTTTATAAGGTATTAAACAGCTGAATGCCCATGTTGATAGTGGGAATCCAGCTACACTTTTGAAACAGTGTGTGCTGGTTAAAGCCTTGACATTTCCCCCTGAGCCATTAGTGTCCCACAGAAAACTTAAGCTGAAGGGTCATAAGAGCCTTCCACAGGTGATGCAGTGATCCTCATGGGGTATAAAGGACAGAAGTGTGCTGCCTCGCTATTGCTTTCTGCAGGTTCTGCCAACGGCTGACATGCTGAAGATGAAGGGAAGTTCCTCCAAGCCTTGTGGCTTCCAGAAACGTACTCTTCAGTGTAAGGATGCTGATGCTGCTCTAATTTTCTTTCACCAACATAAAAGCACAGATGGAAGAAATTTCCTGCGCAGCAGGGTTGAGAAATCTGATGTCACAGCTCTACAAGTGCCCCTTTGCCCAAGAACAGACAAGGAGGCGCGTGTCTGTACGTCTTCCAAATTATTGCTTGTCGTCGAGGGAGTAGGCTTTCAGCTGCATTTGAGGAATGTATGTCTTCAAGGCTCTCTTGCTTTGCTTTGGACTTCTCTGCAAAGTTGGTTATAAGCAACATTAATTGAATTTTTGTAAGGATTCTCAGTCAATGGACTCCATCTCAGGCTAAATTCTGTGATACTTCCACAAAGTGCAAGATGCATGTGTTCTGTAAATATGTGTTTAGTAGTGACCAAAAAAGAACAAAACAAAAAGCATTTGTTCTTATTTTTCAGCCTTGACAAAAATATTGATTTAATAAACTCTTTCCTCTGAGTGTGTACTGCACTGGAATATTACTTGGTATTTTATTGTAATATCCGAACAAAAAATGGGCTTTACTAGATTAATAGCATCTAATTGAGTGGATCTCTCTGTCAAATGAAAAAAAGTTCGGAGTAGGGACTTTTTGTAAGGGCCAGGGCTAAAGCTAATTTTTGTGTTATGATTGTATGCCTTCACTGTCAAATATAATGATGGTGGTGATAACTGAGAACGTGACAGAGTAATTTGAATGGATACTTCTGCACAGCAAATGTAAGAAATTTAACATGGTAATATTAAGTCCTAAAATATTCAAGTGTTACTAATCCACCCAAGATTCATTTCAGGTTTGGGCTTTGGCAAAAAGCTCAAGTGGTTCAACACAGCATGATTTGTCTACCAGTAATTTTTCATTTCTTAATGACAAGGATATTATGTTTAGTTGTGAAGGGATATCACTGTGATTTTATTGAACCTGACTTTATTGCATCATTTATGATCTCAGAAATGTTGTTCTGATGTGGTATTTGTCCAAGTCATTATGAAACAAATGAGTTGTTTAGCCTTTTTGATAAAACAGTTAATATTTTCCATAATGCTTAGTTGAAAGTTCATGAGCAATGGGTGTAATTTACCATGTAAGGTAGGAGTCTAGGAGATCTTAGAGAGAAAAGGCTCTTCTCTGTTGTTTGCTTACTGTCTTTTATTCTGAAGGTATGCTGGGACTGTAGGTAAATTATTATTTGATTATTACTCACTGGAGTTCCAATGAGTATCTCTAGAGAACAGAATTGAATTAATCTGTTTTCACTGAATGAAAAATACTGGGGGTGGAGGGTATTAGGAATGAGGGGAAAAAAGAACAAGGTACTGAAAAAGTCCCAAGCAGTCTTTGGGCTAATTCCCCCCAGACAGGCAGAACATGATGAACACGGAGGTCTGTGATGGTTCTTCTGGGACCACTTCATGCTGGGGCAGGTTGCCCTCTGGGATTTGAACTGACCATTGCAGAACATGTCACTTCTCGATCACAGGCAGGAGCCTGTCAATACTTGAAAGTTACGTTCCTGTTATGATTAATTAAGAGTTAATAAGAGGTCTGTAACAAATTATACTGGAAAGTTGATATGCACTCCTAAAAACAATAGAAGTATTAACCCTCTAGCCAAACCCACTACTGTCTAAAACTTATCTACAGTCTGACCTGTACTTAATCCCAGATCTCCTTGGTGGCTCAAATAACATGCAGATGAACTACAAATGGTTAAAGAGCTGAGTGGCAGTGGAGAATCTGCAAAGGGTTTTGGTGGGTCCCATTTGCTAGTAATATGTCAAAGGTAATTAAATCTTCCAAAAATATTTATTCTTGCCCTTGTTGGTGGACCAGAGTGGGAAAGAGAGAAAGCCTTGAGGCTGGGCAAGCACTGTTCAGCAACAGCAAAAGCACTGCTGTGTTATCAGTACTGTTTTAACCACAAATCCAGAACACAGCACCAGAGGGTCTGCCATGCAAAAAATTAACCCTATCCCCACCAGACCCTACACAAGCTGTTTTGATTTAATTTGGACACTCTTAAGAGGTAAAATACGGAGGCAGCATCTGACTGAAGTTGGTTGCTGTCTGTAGCTTCAAGTCAGCTGGCAAACTTCTTATTAGGAGAAAAAAAAATATAATCTGTGTAAAAGTTACTGCAGGGAGGCTCTTAGCCAAGAAATCACAGGAAGCTCTGGGAAATACAGTTACTGGAGGAAGAAGCTCTCATATGTCAACAATTACATGGTATTTGTGGTGGTTATTTTTATCTGAGAAAGTGTTTGCACTGGACAAAGACAAGTT
>VZTM01037268.1:38841-131341 GCA_013400555.1 Jacana jacana | reverse complement strand
GAAGTTCTCTAATGTCCATCATATGGAGTTGGTTGTCCCTCCAAATCTCAGTACCTCTGTGATAATTTGGCAACATTTTCAAGAGTTTGTTGCACAACAAGCTGAAAACATTTGAATATCTGGCTCAAGTTTGACATGAAATCTTTGAAGGATCACTGAGACTTTGGGGAGAATAAAAGGACAGATGAGGCTTTTTTTCTGACACATTAATTTTAGATCTTGCTGAGAATCTTTGCTAATATACTGTAATAAAGAACTGCAGTCTTTATCGAGGGGCATATTGCAGCTTTCGAAAACTTAAATGCTGTGCCAATAACTCATCTTTTCTTTCCTAACTGAAGTTATAGTGGACCATTATGGAAATTGATAGCACCACCTATTGATGCTATTAGAAAATTGCAACGTATCATAGTATTTTGCATAGTTTTAAAATGCAAGGAAAAAAAAATCTCTGCTCTGTTACTACTGAAGTAGCCAATTGTGCAAGTGATCTGATTCAGCTATTTGGGGGACTATTAAACGTTATTTAGAAATGTTGTTCAAGAAACTTCAAAGACTGTTTTTGGCAACTTTGTTGAGAGACAGGAGTATGTTCCTGTGTTTGTGCAAGACACGTTCATCGCACAGTGGATCAACTAGATGGTGGTGAGGCATGAACAAATGCATTATGAAAATATAGGAAAACTAAATGGCTCACAGGAATGTTGCCTTGCAAAAAGTTCTTTGGAAATACGCACATTCTCTTGCGTGGTATGCGAGCAAGTGGCTCCAAACAACTCTGTGCTGCTGTTGCAGCAGCACATGTCCCAGCCCTTCCAGGGGCTGTGTGTGACAGGCACTCGGGGCAGGTACGGGACCTGCTGAAATATCAATCGGTCTCTTTGCTGGTGGAGATCAGATTGCAAGACCAGGGCCCTGGATGTTGGATTTATAGGCCTATTACTTTCAACCTCATTTTTGTTTCTTTTCCCTGCTAGCCTTTAGCAGAACTATTTTAGCTGCTTTCCAAACACCCTTTTCTTGCACGATGTGAGAAGACCTGGTAAAAAATAACTCTTCACAGTTCAACAATTTTTAACCTTAATCTCAGATGAGTTTACCTCTTCACTGTCTGCTGCTGCATTGAAGGTGCTACAGGGAGAAATGCAGTTGTTTTCACACCATGCAGGGTACTCCTAGAGCCTTGCTAGTAGTCAAAATACTTTGGGGAAGAATGGATCTGTGTCCAGGATGGATTTCTTAAGGCTAGGTCACAATCTAATTTAGCTGTTTGTTATCTTACAAGATAACTTGCACCGCCTCTAACAGACTCAGCTGAGGGTGGTTGTTTGGAAGGTAAGTTGGTGCAAGACTTGCCTGTACCCAAGATCTAGAAGACATCTTTGTCTCCTCTGCCCCATTCTAATTGTAGTCTTATGTTATGTGTTTGAGTTAAGATCTATTTTGTTGCTCTCTACCCATTGTTTTAATTATCAGGGACAGAATTGCTTTTTGGTCGTTTTCTCCAGTACAGCTGAGAAGCAGCTTTTTGTGTGTGTTGTTTATGCAACATGAGAGATCCCCCAGGACATTAATTTGCACCAAGTAGTACCTCAAGCTAATAAAAAGTTAGTGAGATAACCTTGTCGGTAACTGAACTAATGCTGCATTTCTCTTGGCATAATAGATATATCTGTATCATCTGACACACCTTTAAATTGTCTGTGTTAGTCATGAAGTTGAGATTTTCTCCTGTGCTAAGCCAAAAATCCAACCAGGGTTGCTATGGGTTGATACTTTAATTGCTCTCATGTCATGTTCTGTTATATAATTTCATAAAGCATCTGAATCAATAGGTGCTGCTTTTCTTCAGCATATTGTCTATAGTGTGGTTCCCCACAACTCCTATGCACAGTGTATGTCCATCAGTTTGAAATGGAGTTGAAAACTGCATGAATTAAGTATTTCTATATATTAGTATTTCTGATACATCACTGAGTCACCCTGACAATGCCACATGTTTTGCCTTCTCCTCATGGCTGCACAAAAGAACAAGTACATCAAAAGAAAAGGTGAATGAAAATAGAATGGTCCATTCTTTATTGTGGGCTGATTTTTGCTGGGGTAAAGTTATTTTTTTTTTCATAGTAGCTAGTATGTGACTATGTTTTTTTTTTTTCATAGCAGCTAGTATATGACTATATTTTGGATTTGTGCTGGAAACAGTGTTGATAATACAAGAATATTTCAGTTATTATTGAGCAGTGCTTGCACAGAGTCAAGGTCTTTTCTGCTCCTCACATGACCCCACCAGCGAGTTGGCTGGGAGTGCACCAGAAGCTGGGAGGAGACACAGCCACGACAGCCAGTCCCAACTGATTAAAGGCATATTCCATACCATGTCATGTTGTGCTTAGCATATAAAGCTGGGGGAAGAACATTGAAGGGGAGGATGTTCGGAGTTACGTCCTTATGTCTTCCCAAGTAACCATTATGTGTGATGGAGTCCTGCTGTCCTGGGGATGGCTGAACACCTGCCTGCTGATGAGAAGCAGTGAATGAACTTCTTATTTAGCTTTGCTTACATGCATGGCTTTTTCTTCACCTGTTAAACTGTCTTTATCTCAACCCATGAATTCTCTCAATTTTACTCTTCTGATTCTCTCCCCCATCTCACCAGAAGGGGAGTGAGTGAGTAGCTGCGTGGTGCTTAGCAGACAGCTTGGGTGAAGCCATGACAATTTTTTACAAACATATTCATTATGCTAGAAATGTGTGATTACTGAGAGATGGTCCCTGTTTGTCAATGGTGTGGCTACGGTTGATGGATACAGATTATTGAATTTTATTTTAATAAGAGGTAGGGACAAAGTGACTTGGTGCCTAAGTGCATACAAGTATCTGCTATATAAATAGATGCAAGTATTTTTTTGTAACAGTCAATCAAATCCTATTGTTTTTCTTAGGTTACAAGAAGAAGCTGATATATGAGCAAATTTTTGGTGAATCGTTCCAAATGCNGTTACAAGAAGAAGCTGATATATGAGTCCATAGGAGAACTGAGCAAATTTTTGGTGGATCGTTCCAAATGTGTTCCCTCACAAATTCAAGATAGTCAGCAAGTACCCATGCAGGTCTCTGGGCAGGATGAGTGAACGAATGCAATGACTCATGGCACATGTTACATCTCGGGGTTTGCTGCTGGCTGGGAAGGCAGTTTGAATTGTACCAAACCCCAGTGGCTCAGTGGGATGTTGTTTTGGTCATTGCTACTAACTTCTGTTGCCCTGTGTCCTCAGCACTGCTGTGACTGAGGATGGGCTACTGGGACTGTTTCTGGGACCAAATTCTGCTCGTGTGGCCCACTGTCTGCCTCTAGACTGTGCAACCCCTCAGCACATCTGGCCAGAGATATGCCAGCCTGACCAAGAGAGAGTGCTGTTGCCAGAAATGCTTGCTAAGGGTAGCCTGCTTTCTCAAGGGCAATAAGCCATAGGCTGCTTGTAATGAATGGTAAACCTGTGACTAATTTAGGTAATGAGAAACAGAGCATAGCACTTGTGAAGGGCACCCGGGCAAGGAGTGAGACCCCTGTGAAGCCACCCCAGGCTGCATAACCGAGTCAGCATGTGGAGCTGGAGCCACACTGTTTGCCAGCTGAGCCAAGGTGACTGGCACAGGGGAGGACTTTTGCTATCTGTAAAGCTTTTTGCAGTCTCACTTTTCAAAACCAGCAAAACAGAAGTGAACGGCTTCTGGGGGGAGGAGGCTTTGCAAGGTATGGAAACACTGTGCTGATGATTTGACAATAAGTGTTCTGCAATTACGGCTTTTCCCACTTCTCTGACCTTCTGGCCCTGCAGTGCTTGTTATGAACAAGGTCTGAGCTGCTCTGAGTTTGAAGGACTGAGTTTGACTCAGTCTTTGTGCTCTGGCAAACTCCCACTGCCTTCAGGACAAGTTTGATTTAATATAAGGACTAAAATCCTTGGGGCTTGGCCTTAGGAGAGCAGTAAATGCAATCAGCTTCTTTGGTCTGACAGAATGAATAAACAGAGGCTCCGGGGCACTCAGCATCAGCAGAGATGGCAGAGATTACGAGGGAAGATCTGGATCACATTACTGATCCCCAATTCACCATAACCAGTTGTGAAAGAGACATGGGCATCACCCTGGATGGCCCAGTGAAGGCCTTCCCTCCGTGCCTTGCAGTGGTTAAAAATCAAATGAAAGGTATCAGTCTGGAGAGTGCAATAACAGTGAGAATATTAGAATGACAATATTACAAAACCTTTCTTTGTGTTCAGTTCTCATTACTCTGACTCAAAAAGGAAATAGCAGGAATAACAGAGCTTGTACTGGGATGATGGAAATTTGTGGAGATGTGAAAAGACTTCTGAATGAAGAGGGAGTGAAAAGATTGGGACTAGTTAATTTAGATGAAGATAAACAAGAAGGGACATGCTGGAGGTACAGCTGGTAACAGTTGCTATTGAGAAGGTAAATCCAGAACCGCTTTGCCTCTTATCATGACACCTGAATAAAAGGACAATCAATTAAATGGATAACATGCACATTTCAGCCTAAAAAAAGAGGTATTTGAACTAATCTTAAAAGGCTTATTGCAATGAGGTACAGTGCAAGCCAAGAAGCTATTGAAACTTGAGAAAGAATTAGACATTTACATTGTTTCTTCTGAGTTACTTTAGAGAAAAAGTACATGGCTTTAGGGAAACTAAACCCTTAGGATTCAGGATCTAAGCAAAAAAACAATCAAAATGCTCCAGGAAAGGGTGTCTCCTATGTGCATTTATTCTGTTCACTTGCTGTGGCCTTCTTGAACTTCCACTAAAAAATCTGAAGCTTTGGTAAGAACCTCTGCTGCATTAGATGAACCATTATTTTGAACTGGTGTGGCAATTATCTTCTATAAATTGTCTTATGAAGTAAATGGTTTTACTTTTCCAGGTAGGTTTAACCCAAAGAGATATCAACAAATTATTTCATTATTCCTGGCTAGCTGAGATCAGTTGTTCTGTCCCACCTCTACACCAGCCCTGATCATACTTCACTGCAGATTACTTTTTTTTCCATAGTATTTTTCAGAATACCTAATCTCTGAAATTTGTAACTGTCTTGGGATTTGCTCAAAAAAAGACAGGTGGCCTGGAGGAAGAGATACTCACAGAGTCCTTTTTGGTTTTAGTACCTTGTGTCTCAGGAATTTATGTGGCCTGGCATTGTCCCTTGTGTAAAGTGAAATGAATGGTTTAAGCTCACATGCTCAATTTTGTAATTACTATAGGTTAAGAGCAGTTAGACGTAATGCTGCTCAGCTAATGAGCAGTAACTAGTTTAGGCGTGAAAATTCACTCTCCGTGACTGTTTCTATACATCCACGCTCTGTCTTACCTGGGTTTTGCATATGGGTGAAACTTAAACAAACTAAATTAAGTAAAGGTGTGAAAAGAAATTTTTCTTCATGTCTTCCACTAAGTTGGTGCTAATACACACTGCCTCTTCTTTCAGTCAGCATGAAGTAAGGCAAGTCCACAGACCTGATTTTGATCACTTAGGTATTATTGGTGTGAACAGCAAATGTGACTGGAGAGATTTTAGTTAAGATGATCAGGCTCTGAGGGATAAGCCCTTGGGAAAGAACCAAAATATGAAGAAACAAATGATTATATGTAGCTCTGGAAGCTGCATGAAAGAACTGTGGCTGGGGTCTCACTTGCTTTTTTTTTCTTTTACAGGGAGGAGTCAGAATTACTTGCTAACTCATTTCAGATGCAACTACTCAGGTCTGGGCTAATTTAAATGTAAGGAGCTTAAATAATCCCTTTTTTTTCCCTCTGAACAATTACTGAGTGTAGTATCTCATCATGAAGTGACTGTCATACATCTCACATGAATACCTGGTGAGCAGAGGGCTAGCACTTTACTGCCTAATTGTGGTAAGCACTAAAGTTTATCTTTTCACTTCTCTTTAGTTGAATTATATGAGCATTACCTCCCATGAGACACCCTGTATATTACATGTTCACATGGTAAACGTTATTTTTTAAGCTGCATGTGGAAAAGAGAGAACCAGAGAATTAATTCCTGAAAGCAGTTATCAATACTAAGAGAGACTTGTCAGAAATCACTGAAAATATAATCTATTGTGTCCCAGAACACAAAACGGGGTAATTTTATTAAAATTGTATTGGTGGTTATACAATTCTGTCTCTATGAAAAGGAATAGGATTGGCAGTCTCCCTGGGCTTGTAGGTGTGTTGGGGCTGTGGGTGATCTTGTAGTGGTCTGGCAGAGCCCTGTGGAGCAGCGGACCTTTTGGCATCACCGTGATTCAGAAGCTTGGCTTGGCTTTCCCTAGGCCTTTTGTTTAACAGATGACAGGCTTGCCCTTTCTGTACTCCAACTCCAGTCTCCCTAGTGAAAAACAAAATCCACAGCAACCCCTGAAGTTTTTCAAGTGGACCTTCCCTTGTTCTTGGATCAGGTTCCCTACATGAAAATGTCACCACTTTACATACTGTGGCTGAAGGGTCTTTGGGGCTGCACTGGGTTGCTCAGGACCACACGAGTGAATTCTACTGGGGTGATGCTCCAGACAATTTTCTGAAAAAGCTTGAAACCAATTTATTTGTTTTTCCTAAGCACTTACTGCTTCCATTTGGGACCACACCCTCAGCAGGCTTGGAGACAAGGACCAGATTTGGAAGCAGGTTGGTGTTGGCTTTTTTCAAGCTGGTATCACATTTGAAGCTTGGGCCTCCTGAAAACTGGGTCCTACAACCCAGGGTATTTATTGCTGGTGCTCTGTGTGTTTAGTGAATTAGGAATGCGAGGCAGAGATCAGTGTAGTTTTGGCTTTTATGTATAAAGATGTGACATTAGAGTGGCAATAGCCTTGGTAGGTTTCATTCTAAAGCTACACATGCAATACTGCATGAAATCCTGGAATAAGCATCGTTACAAAAACATTGATAAATTGCTGAGAAGGTGAGAGGAGCAACAAAGCAATCAGGACAGAAGGGACCAAATGATGAGGAAAGATAAAAAAAAAGGTACGTAGGTACGTGCCATATCCATGACTTTTCTAGAAGATGACTGATGGGAAACACAGATAAGTTTGAAGGGAGCCTGAACTCAAAAAAAAAAAAAAAAAGAGAGAGAGAGAATAGTTTGGATGGTACCAAAAGGTATAACTAAGAGTGATGGGGTGAAATTAAGCAAGAGAAAATTTAAGCTGAATCTTAGGAAAAAATCATTACTGAAATATATTGGGCTACTGAGTGATTGTCCATGGGGAGCCGTGCAAACTGCTGCCCATATTTTGTTTAGCCTGGGCAAAATGTTTTCAGGCATGCATCCGAGGAAGCTCCAGAAGCAGGAGTCTGAAGTATACATCTTTGTCAGCAATTTTACTGTTTCATGTGTCATTTACAGGCACAATTTTCTTAAAACTGGGGTGTCAAAGTGGCTTTGACCACTCGGCCCTGTTGAAATTAGTGAGAGTGAGAAGTGTAAACATCTAACAGATGTTTTGGTCTGAAGGGCTTGATCCCCATTAGGCATGAGGACCAGAACGGCTATGTACCTTACACCTAAATGTTAGTGCATCACTACAATCAGCCCCAAGCAGGCTGTAGGAGCCCTGTGCAGGATGTGGGGCTGTGCGGTTGCGCTGTGGTGGTGGTGGTACCACCCACCGAGGCGTCTCCACAGCACATCTGACCAGGCCTGCACCAGTTGGGCTGACTTGGTCCCCAGCCTCTCCAGCCTAAAGGCATAGTGCCCTGGATATGCTTGTCTTTTGCTTTGGGCACAGCAAAGCTTTCCAGGAAACAGTCATGGTTGTTCTTGAGCCAGGCAGAAGGAAAGCGGGAAAGCCTTCTTCCGTAGGTGTGCCTGAGCAAAGTGACAGTGTGCCTCCCTTTTTGTGAAAGCTCAGTGTCCATTGTACTTACCAGGCATGTGGGAACCTGTTTTCCTAAAAACCTTCCTGGGGGAGGGGTTCAGAGTGACATCTTGTTCTCCAAGAGAGTTCTGAACTGAAGAAGTGTTTTGAGTGTGGGAATTTTGCATTCCCTAGTAGAAAATCCTCAAGTTTTTAAGTGAAATTTCTTGAGCTGGAGAGTGACAAGAATAAACCCAAACAGCCCATACGCCAGCCACCCACTAGGAGCAGTGAAACCTGAGTTTCATTCCCCACTTTGGTGTCTTCCTTGAGAATGAATGCTACTGTCTCCTCCTTTTGTATTACGTGCGTGACTTGCATCTTCTGCATCTGCTGCAGGCCCACAGGGATGTAAACAGAATGAAAAATTTGTTTGTGGATCCCTGTGAACGGAAGGGAGAGACAGACTGTAGGCTTTCCAGCCTGTAAAGATTGTCAGGACCTAACTGCAAACAGACTTATTAGGGAAATGTGAAAAGTCAGTGTTGAAGAATGGAAGGCATCTATGGATTTTAGGTGGTTTTGGAGACAGCTGGCAGCTTGATGGGGGTCTGAGGACTTAAATTTTCCACAAAGGTGGGATAAGCAAGTGCTTGAGGTGACAGAGAGTCACCAGGGTCTGCGTGGCCAAAAGTCCTGATGGTGATGTGATGGTGTATTTCTGTGTCATGTGAGGCTTGTGCAGCACTCACCTTGCATATGTGGGGAAGAAAAGTAGAAAATAAACCTTGAAGGAAACAAGTCCCACCATTTACCTCTCTTTCCTGTTAGCAATTTTACTACGTAATCCTTCTTACTGTTTTTAGAGTTCTGTTTCTGTTTTATAACCATTTGAAATAGTTTTGAGGTAATTTTTTCCTCTATTGCTGCCCTTTGCCTTTTATTCTATATATTCACTTTTCCCTATCTAAAGAAATTCTGCCTAAATTCCTTGAGGGTCTGACCCTTCCCTTAGTTTTAGTTTATGCTCCTTCGTTCTTGTGTTTGACATAAACTCAAACAGCCTTGTAAAATCTCATTTCTATTCCCTTCAGGATTGTGTATTCCTCTATGAAATATTTTCCCCACCCTTCTTTACCCTGCCTCTTCCTAGAAAAGTGCTTCTATTTTAGTAACTGTTTTGTACAGTTAATTGTTGGAGTTCTGGATTCTTTTGACACTTTCTCCATTACTGTCTCCATTACACACTATTGTTCTACGATGAGTTTTAGTTATAAAATAAGTTTTACTCATTTTTTGGATAGCACTCCATCTTTTGTCCTTTATTTTTCTCCTAATTTTCTCCTTCAGTGCTTCAGTACAGGACTCAACAAACTGCAGGCTGTTTGCATCTCATTCTTTTTTCAGAAAGGTGTGTTCTGACTTAGGTTTGCTGCTGCTCACAATGGAAGGTGTAGTCTCTCTTCCCTGGAAGCTTTGTTTGCTTAATTCATCAAAATGATGTCATACCAAATCCTGAGTTATAAAAAACCTAAGTGGAAATGGAAATTAACTTTTTTCAAGTCTATTTGACTTTATGTTCCTTCTTGGCAAGAATTATAATTTTGAACTCATATATTAGACTAGTACTGTAAACTTACCTACTGTCTATAATCTAATAGAAATTATTTTAAAACCAGATCTTTATCATAAACAGCACTAAGCAGACACATTGTTGAATCCAGATAAACACATAGCTGCAGATAGCTTAAAATTGGGAGGAATTTGGCAAGAAGAAAGTTGATTGAAGAAAGCAATGAAAATTCACAGGGAAACGTGTTTGCCAGTTCTACAGGGTAGCCGAAGGTTTCTGCAATGCATGTCTCAAAGAGCTCATGCTGCTTTTTAGAACACAATTTTCCGGTTTCTTTTCCCTGGAGTGTGCCATTGGCTTCAGTCTTCCATTAAGTTCCTTGGTAACTTCTTAAAAGAACTCTCTAGAGATGAGCATGTCTCTGGAGGACCAAATACCAGCTTGATGAAATTGAACAAATGAGTGATTTTACTGAGAAGCAATTTTGCTGTTTGTCTTTTTTATTTTGACTTCAATCAGGGAATAGAAAATCTGCTACCTTGTGTTTTATGAAATATGGAATAGGTATTATTCTGAATACCTCATGATTAGTTTACATGCTGCACTGGACAGGAATTGAAAGAAACAAAATATAAGCTCTATCAGCTTTAACATTAGTGATAGATATTATTTGTGAAACAGGATCCTTTATTCTGCAAGTCTGACTGTGAACTTTACATTTTCCACCAGTTTGAGCTGTCTACAGAACAGGCTTTTTCCTCCAGATGTGGATATTTCCAGTATTAAGTATTACAAATAACGTAGCCCACATCTTAAATTATTCCTTCCCTTTATCCAAAGGAAGTATAACTGGAGACAGAGCAAAACTACTTCATCTTTTCAAGTAATATTATCCCAGATTATTGTACAACATTTTCTAGCACTATGAACTTACAGATTCCTACAATATTTAGTAATGAGTAAAGAAAACAATTTCTTGTTATTGGCTAAAATATATCACAGCTTCTGGTATCTTGAGTGAGTTTATGGGTTCCAGGGTTCCTGTTGGCACTGCTCAAACATAGTTTTCTGAAAACATAACGATCCTTTAGTGTGATTTGGCTTCAGTATAACTTTGCCTGAGCCAACTCTGTGGTAGTTCCCTTAGTGCATTTCAGGGCTGTCTTCTAGCAAAGGCCCATACCCAGCTTTAGGAGTGAAAGAGTGCGTATCTGGTTTTTGTGGTCTGTGCAGTGAGCTTTGGTCCCCCAACTAACTGGTAGGGGTTGGTTCGTTTTATTGCTCAAGGTTGGGGCTCTCTCTCTGGTGTTTCATGTGGAGTATGCTCTGGTGCAGCACCTACCTCATAGATTTCACTGAGCCAGTTTCTGCAGCCCACCCCTGCCCTAAGTCATGCACCTGCCACCCAACAGTAAATGACCCTGTGTGCTTCCATGCAGCAAATACAGCAACATGGTTGCTGTTTGATGTGGGCTGTGATGCTCCTGCTCACCCCCTGCTCCATCAGTAGTTGCTGTTCAGGAGTTGGTGACTCACTCCAAAACACACATACATATATACTATGGAATAGGAGAATGGTTAGAGCTGTAAGGGACATTGGAAATCGTCTAGTTCCAAACCCCCTGCCATGGGCAGAGACAGCTTCCACAAGAGCAGGTTGCTCAAAGCCCCATCCATTCTGAGCTTGAACACTTCTAGGCATGGGGCACCCACAACTTCCCTGGGCAACCTGTTCCACTGTCTCACTACCCTCACAGTAAAGAATTTCTTTCCAATATCTAATCTAAATCTATCCTCTTTCAGATTAAAACGATTACCCTTCATAATATCACTACACTCCCTGACTCCCTGTCCTTCTCCATCTTTCCTGTAGGGTTCCCTTTACATACTGGAAGGCTGCAATACCTTACACTCTCCCTGGAGCCTTCTCTTCTCTAGGCTGAAGAACTCCAACTCTCTCAGCCTGTCTTTATAGGAGAGGTGCTCTGTCCCTTTGATCACCTTCATGGCCCTCTGCTGGACTCGGTCCAACAGGTCCACGTCCTTCCTGTGCTGAGGACTCCAGAGCTGGATGCAGTAGTCTAGTACTGGGTATGTGTATCTGTACACACACACACAGAGGTTTTTCATCTTCTATATGAGATAGGCACACTACTACTACAAAAACAGGACTAGCCCATTCAGGAGACCTCATGACCTATAGGCACAGAGATGTTTTGTGTTAGGCTGGGAGAAGGACCTGGATGGAGAAACTTCCCAGCAGTAGCCCCAGGTTTGGGCCAGATCCCAGGAGATCACAGCCAAGGCCTCTCACTCTCTCCAGATTCTGAGTTAAAACAAATGGAGCCAGATGGCCAAATATTGTTAAAGCTGTTTTGCTTCCAGGTTTTTGTTTTTATGGCATGCTGTCATGATGTGAGGATATGTCAGGGTGTCAGACAGTATAGGGCCTGCCAAAAAAGCAGTGAAGGACTGCTCCGGGTAGAGGGAACAAAACCTAGCATAGGCTGTGTTCATACCCTCTTATCAGTGAAGTTGTCTCTTCTCTTATGCTTCAATGCGAAACAACCCAGGAAAAGAAAATGAACATACAATGATCAAATATTTCCTCTAGCAAAGCCTTTCCAAGTTAGTTGATTCCCAGATTGTTGAGTTGGGAATGGTGGTGGTCTGTGAGGTGGTGGTCTTATTCTGGAGCACAGGACACTCTCTTTCCTTTACCTCACAAAATTGAATGAGAATGAATTGGAGAAAAATGGATCCAAGCAGACCTTACAATTAGTAGGATAACTGCAAATGCTGTCAGTTTTCCTTTTATCTGTAATGTGTAGTATTTTGTATGAAGGCAGCTTTTATGAGGAAGAAACTTTTTCTCCATATTCCACTGTTCATATATATATATATATGTAAAGAGAGTCATTAGGCCAAGTATTTTGTTTGATTTTTACAACTAGCCAATACAGAGACAAAAAGTGTTTTGATGTGCAGTAGAAACCGTTGTAGCAAAGGTAAAGTCCCTCATCTTCAAATAAAATTGTCTATGTATAAGCCAGGGAGGCAAGGAGATTTCTCTTTACAAAGATCAGGGACTGGTGTCACTGTGTGATTTATCAGGAAAGGGCATATTTATTCTTTTTCACTTCATATACACAGATCAGAAATGTGCTATCTAGACTTAAACTGTGGAAAGTTTCCCATAAAGACAGTTGCAGTGATTAACAAGATTGAGTTAGTGGGCTTGTGTTTTGCTATTTGAAAATCGTCTAGTACATTGAGATTTCCAACAAGCAGATTACCTCACCATTATGAGGGCATATTACCATCTTCATGTAGGATAACCGAAGCAAATATCCTTCTCTTGATGAGATGGTGCTCCTTGCTGCAGAGTACAAAAACTGATGTGGGTTTTGTTGTCAGACAAGGCAAAATAGCCTTGGGGTAAGGAGTTAAAATGACAATAGGGGACCACCAACCTGCTATCAAAGTCGTATAGAAAAGATAGACTTAGCACTTTTCCAACATCCTCTAGCCTGTTTCAGCACTGTAAAGAAAACATGCAAATATGATGGCTTTCATATAGGGCTTTGCTTTTGTATTGCAGCTGGAAATTTTGTTTTTATAGTGCATATAACACATTAGTCCTCTGTTGTTCCACAATAATAATTTTGGTCTTTTTCACTGTGCCAGCTATCACCTAGTCTAGGAGTTTAGCTGAGCTCCTGCAACAGCTTAACTTTTTTATTGACAATCAGAAAGCAAATCTTAGCGTTGTGGCAGGAGTTGATCTTGATCTTGCAGTTTATTGGGCAATATTCAAGTTGTTTGTTTAGCTCCATGGATACTCTGGTTACTTTACAGACAAGTACAAATCCCATCTCTGCCCCAAGGAATTTACACTCAAAATGTGAAGTGGCATTTTGCAGTAGAAGAGAAAGCAGAAGGTGTCTGGGAGGAAGACTAGAAGTAAATCATCAGCTTGTAGAACAATATTAACATCAGCGTTGTCACAGAAAAAGCTGCTTTTCTTTAGATTGTATTCTTTTCTCATTAAATATTCACTTTTACAGTGATGTTAATGTGGAACCCCTATGAGACCATGTAGGTAGCAGTTGCTTGAGGTGTAAAGTCACAGGTCAGTGTACTAATCACAGCGTGCTGCACCAGCCAAACAACCGTGGGGTACCAAGCACCAGGCAGCACTGTTGCCCTGAGCATACTGCTACCACATTGCTTCTACGCAGGAGCACTTGTTTTAGGATGTGTTGCCAAATATTCCAGTCAACAGACTGTATGGAATAGTTTTCCTTTTGTCACTGAACAATTTTAAGAATACAGTCTGGTGCTGGAGGAGTGTAATCCTGTTTATTCTTCTCCAAAACCACATGTCCCTCTAAAAGCCTTAGAGATCATCACCCCCTTGTTATCATAGCAGGTATGCACCTTGTAATCTCACCGTACTAATTGTTGAGAAAATGTGCTCGGTAGTCCTTCACCAGCAGAATCCCAATTGCCAAGGTAATTAATAGTGTTACAGACTTCAAGGCCATAATGCTCATCAGTTATTAATTAGCAATTCATTTTGCTGAATAAATAATACTTATGATTGATGATGGAACTTGTAATTGGGCACTAGTAGTGTTCCTCGGGGGAATAGCTTCTCTGCAAGTATTAACTATGACAGTAACAGCTCAGAAACCCAAGATCATTTAAAAAGATCTACTCTAAACAACTGTGACACAAGCAAGGCATTTACATTCAGTGTTGGAAAAGCAGAGCTTAAACATTGGAAACTTGCCTGTGGCAACCAAATGCTACTATTTTGGTCTTTTTTTTTTTTTTTTTTTTTTTTTTTTTTTTTTTTTTTTTTTTTTTTTTTGCTTATATCTTGTTTCACTTTAAGCATTGTCTTCTTTTAAGGAAATGTCCTATATAATTATATTGCATGTGTTACATTGTCTTTATGAGCTTTCATACATATTCTTCACAAATTCAGAATATAGCATAATACAGGAAATACTTTCCCAAGCACAATAACCAATTTAAAAGGAATTTTCTCAGATTAAATCTATTTCAGATTAATAGATTGTGGAAAATCAATTTTATTTTATATTAGTTGGCACTACCTTTTGGCATAAATAAAATTGAGTTTAGTCCTCCACCCCTTGAACAGAAAGAGAAGCTGGTAAATAAAGCAAATAAGCTGTTAGTTTTAACTGGGCAGTCAACAAAGGCAAGTATGGGAGGTCAGCTGCTGACCAGATGCTGCCTTCAATTAATATTCCAACCCTAAAAGACATTTATCGTTCAGTTTAGAAAGGAGAGCAGCTGAGTCATAAAAGCAGCCCACAAAAGATATTTTAAAGCATTTATAATGGCTAAATTGCTTGAAATAAATTACCCCTGAAAATAAACATATTTTGTACAGCCTATGTAAACCAAATTTCTTCTCCCTGTAAATTGCTTGGACTAAGTGGGAGTTTGTGTTTGACAAGAGCGTGCATTTGCTGCATTACTACACATGGGTTATTTTTTTCGTTGGAAAAGGGTTAATAAACTATAAGATATCATTGCCAACTAAATGAGTCCTGCACCCTTTTAAGGGAGGAAGATGCTGCAGAAGAACAAGTTAAAAAAGAAACGCAGAGACTGTGTTGTAATGCTAACAGGCAATTAACAAACTCATGGGTGTTAATTATCTTCATACTGTATCATGTTCAATTAGCTCAGCCCCTGCAACAAAGGCAACCATGAGCAATTGCTTTGATAGGCGTACAGTACTTCATTTGTAGTTAATCGGTTTAAGCCTTGCAGTTGCTAGGCTACACCAGTCTCCAGAGGTAAAAAGCTGCACAGATGCACTATGTTTAAATGACTACAGAGAACTGTTTAAACTCAAACCATGTATAACTCTTTATTGATTTTTCACAGAAGATCTCAGCTCTGATGATAAGGTTTTGATATATTTTCCTGCTACAGCCAGTTCCTTGGAGTATTGCAGAAAAAAATTCTGTCAATATGCTTCTATTATGATCTCTTGATCTGTGGCTATAAAAACCTTTAGCCGCAGCCCTTATTATAAAATAATGGAAGAAGCAATATTCGATTTTTTTTTATTTTTTTTTTTTTTATCCCCCCACTCTGTAATACATGGAGATTTTTTTTTTTCCCAGTGCCTCTAGAACTAAATTACAATATGTTCCTTCTGTATTTCTGGGTTAGAATAATACAGAAGAATTTCTAGCACTAATTAATTTGATTGACTCTCAGCAGGAAAGGATCAGCTGTAGCATCATGAACTTTAACAATAACTACCAACTGATGGGCAGTTCACATCAATAAGACCATCACTAGCCTCCCTCACCTGTCACCAGGCAGGGAATGAGCAATAACCACCCCCTGCAGATGCACTGCTTAGCACTTTCTGCCCGATTAGCAATTTATAATGGTGATCAAGAAACAGTCAGCGGCAAATCAAGACAACTGTCTGGCTGCCTGTTTAATTGGCCTTGTTTGCTTTTTGATAAATGGCTCGTGACTGCTATAGGCCTCCGATTTTGACTTTTAATAGGCCACTGTGATTAGACTACCAACGGATACTAGGTCAAAACTGAGGGAAGGTGCAAAAAATGTTAATTAATATCAATAATAGGCAATTATTAGTTAGACAGAAGGACCTACTAGCTGCGTGCTCTAATGACTCAGAGCTAACTTGAAGGGAAACAGTGCCAAATTAGCATAACTGTGTATGCAGGCTGCATGGTGGATCCTAGCAAACATCTGTTATGTGAGTAATTCAAACAGGATTCTTCCTTTTTGCATGATACTCACAAAATCATCAATTCTTTTTGGTCATTTCAAGACACTAATGACACCCTAGTGGTTACTGATCACGCAGTTGGGCTTTGTGTTGGTCCTTCATATCAAGAGCTAAACTGTGAAAGTTAATTTGGGTGTGGTTTTCAAGATTTTAAAGTTAGTAACTCATGTATAAAAGTCCCCAATATTGTACTTACAGGAACATTCGCTGAGCAATTGTGTCACTCCAGGTATTGCTCCCAATACAAGTAACTTTTTTCCCCATTTGTTTCTTTTAGGAAAACAAACAAGCAAACAATAATGGCAATGGAATATTTGTGTGCTTACTATTGCTGACCCTCTGAATATAAGCGTGATATGATATTATGGTCAAAATTATTATCTATGGACGTGAGATAAAGAAGTAAAGGAGCTTCTCTCAATGCTAATGGGTCTACTTGTCTGTAGTGGTTTTCAGGATATTGGGAATATCACTTTCCCAGTAAATGAGAAGCAGGTAAAGCACACACAAGACAAGGGGAAGCACACCACTTAGAAGAAGCATTTTAATTGAATTTTCTATAAAAGGACAGATAAACTTTATATAAAAGGCCCAGGAATTTATCGGACAATTTATTCTTTCAAGCCTAAACCTCTAGGTGAGTTGAACTCTTCTGATGGGAGAGGTTAGAGGAGATTTGTTCAGAGTGCAGTACCTTCCAAGTAGTTTTATCACACTATTTGTTAAGTGATTGTTTCTTTCTTCACTGAAATTGTCAGAAATCCTTTCTAGGAGGGATGGTGATAACATATGCTGTATGATACTGTTCTGCCCGTGCTTCTCCCTCCCTCTGGTCCAAGCATCTGCAGGTGTGGTTAAGGAGTTAGAGTCAAGCTCTGGTACAGCTTTACTTTAGGTATTTCTAAGGCAATTGCAGCCCCCACTAATATCGATGTGACATCAATGGGAATTTTACTTTTATGACTGAAGAAGACATGTTGATGCAAACAGGGTTGAAGCCTCATTATCAAGCCTAGAAGAAATATCTGTGACTGCTGGCTCAGAGAAGTGCTGCAAGTCTCTGTAGAGGCTTGTCCTGATGGAGCTGGAAAAACAACCTCTTGTTAAGGGCCACATCATTATATATACCTATATATCATTCCTTTATCATTCCACATCCATCTCTATCTGTCTATCTATATCTCCTTTCCCAAGTGTAAAAGCAGCAGGCATCACCGATTCCTGATTTGCCCAGTCAGTAGCGGACGCAGCACCAAGATCAGGTTGATGGACTGTCTAATTTGGACATGGGCTGGCTCTTGGAACCCATACCACCCAAGTTCTGCTGATATGATCCACTATAGGTTACAGCTGTTAAGAGCAGAAAATGTTTGTACAGAACTTTCTTTTGGTATTTCAAAATTATTATATGACCTATATGCTGAAGTTAGAGGAAAAGGCAGGCTCTCGGAAGCCGCAAGCTCACTTCTGTTGATAAGATGAGAGGTATGTTGTTTCAGATGTCTTAAAAACAGTATTTGGGAAAGAGAACATGCTCCTGGCACGTCGTCTTTTGTAGGATTCAGGTGTCTGACTGCTGAGAACCTGCAGTGCTGACTGACAGAAGAAGGAAAGAACTGTTTCATGCTTAGCAATGCTTTACTTGTCAGGGGAAATCTTGCTGGAAGCTGAACCCTTTTATTCAGAGAAAGGAAAATGCATGTAGCCTGCAAGATTTGGGACAAGACAGGTGACTGCTTGTAGGGCTGGACCAACAGCTATGCACATCCCTGTATGGGATGTGCCTCGGATCAGGGCAGATGGTACACGGAAAAATAGTAAAATCATAGGTCTGGAAGGGAAGGTAAAGTTGGGTAGTGGGTGGTGTCTGGTGCAACCTTCCCTCTCTTCCTCTGCTTGTCCAAGCCAACGTGATTGTGCCTTGTGGAAATCACTTTTGGCTTCCAACAAATACAGGTGGCAGGGAATACAAATGCTTATTTTCCTCTTCTGACTGGCCTGTGTTTTTCAGTAGCACCCTTTCTGGGGTGCCACAGACCTTTCTGGTAAAGTGATGCCATGTGGAGTGTGTCTTGACTTCTGCTCGGCAGCCACAAGTCTGCAAGGGCTCATCCATGCTGAAAGGAAATCATAGTAGGCACAAGCAGAAATTACCTTCACTTTTTATGACCAATTTTCAATATTGTGTTGTTTATTTGCAATAGAACAACACATAGCACCCCCAGAGGAGACTGTGGTATAGTATTACAGTGAAAATACCTGTCCCAAAGAGTTTAAGATCTAAACAAAGAAGGTGGGAAGAGATGTTTCCACTTCATCACTGGAAGCAGAAGCAAGGAGAAGCAGTGGTTGAGGAAGGCTTTGTTCATTTTCCCATCATCTGAGCTCCAGTCCCAAGTTTTGGCTACAGAACTGCCCTCCTAAATACATCAAAAACTTCCTATAGTATTTTTAAAATACATACACTTAGGCAGCTCTTAATGGACACATATATCACCTATAGTCTTATTTTTTTTCTACTATTACTAAAATGCACTTATTTAAAACAATATTTACAGCAATTTGAGATTGAAAGCTGTGGCTTTATAGAATTGTCTCCCCACTTAGAATCATCTTCATTTTCTATATTACATTGAAGAGTGGGAATCATAAGAAAATGTATCAGCTGAGTTTTTCAGGCAGTAATGTCCACTTTTTACCTCATAAAGAAGATGTTTTGTCCCTTACCTACTCACTCAGGCTTCACTTATGCAAAGACAAACGTACCTTGTACTTCCAGGTTTTGTAGCCAAAATGTACCTGTCAGCTTAAAGAGTCATACTTGTTACTACTTTTGAAATTCTGGTTGTGCAAAAAGGAACGATCCTAGAGGTGTTCTGAGAAATAATAATTTTGAGGCTTTAAAAGACTTTGTTTTCCAAGCAGAAGTCTCTCTGTTAAGGTCCGCAAATAAAAGGTAAATAATCAAAGATGCAAAGACTACTACACAGCTTCATGCTACATATAATTCATTATTTCTTTCATTTGTGATTGTCATCTTATTACAAATGTTGCTATTTAAGTTTTGGATTTTTTGGGCTAGGTTCCTCTGTTCTAGTTACAATTTCTTAATATTCTTTTAAAAAGAAAACCACTTCTATTAGCTACAGCTGAATTTTGAGTCCTTTTTTTATTTACATGGACTATTTGAAGACATCTGATGATATGTGGTAAAACATTTTTTAACTCTAAACTTCTATTTATTTGGATAGGATTTGTCTTGAAAATCACTTGTTTAAAATACAAGAGTTCTGAAATCTTAAGGGCATCTAACTTCAGCTCAATTGTTGTCCGTTATCTATCTCTCTTAAGCATTCTTGATATCTAGAGATTTAAACAGTAGTCTGGAAGAAGAAAACAACATAAAACCAGCAACCCCCTCCTGTAGTTTGTGTACCCTGATTGACCTTTCCGTTTTCTCATTTATTTTGCATAAATTATTTTACTAACCTCATCAGGGAAAGAATTGTGAAAATATAAGGTTTATGCAGTATGGAAAGATTACACTGAAAATCATGCATGATACAGCAGGTTTTGGTTCATGAGGACCCCTGCTTGAAGAGCTGTGGGAGGTTTTAATTTCAGTAGAACAATTTGGTCCAGCTGTTAGGTGTGCTTTTTTGTTTTTCAGTTCCCTTGAATTATGTGAATTGTTTCCACAAATAGAAATGAGTTTTGGTAGCACAGAGAAGTCTCTTTTGGTCTTCAGGTTTGCTAAAAGCCAAAGAACCGGAGCTTTGGGCTGGGAGATCACACCTCTGTTCCTAGGTATTCTTATTCTTCCAGATCAGTTCTGACTAAACCTCTTCAGAGGCGCTCTGGAGGGACACATTCTATTCATCATAGGCAGTCCCAGGAAGCTGCTTTCAGGTAGCAAATAGTCTAGAATATATACACTTAGGTTTTGTAGAAGATTTTGAACCTCACAGAATAGTCAGTCATCTTCTACCTCATCCCGTGTGAATCCCCTGGTAACAAGGTTTTTGAAAAGCTTAGGAAATTATTGTCCCCTTTGAAAAAGATATTCAAGGAGTTTTCTCTAGTGTGAAACAGGAGAAAATCTGAAATTTGGAAAGGCTTTGAAGTATGAGAAAGGTATTTACAGTCAGCAGTACTAATCGTGCCAGAAATGGATGATTTTGTAGGTCAGTTTTCCACCTTCCTATGAACCATAAATTATTGCCCATTATGGTACCTGTGATGGGGAATTTGTATGCTAGATGGATGCCATTTGAAATTATTTAACTCCAGACCAGAAATTTTACCCTAATTGCCTGAATATAATAGATAAACAGGCTAGAAAAGGCCTGAAAGGTCTTCGTGTCTGAAGGCAGTCAAAGGGGGGCATGACCCTCCCCTCAACTTTTTCCGTATTGTTTTTACTGTATAAAGTAGTTCAACAGGAAAAAATACAGTACAGTGTGTATTTTTAACTTTTTACACACTTACTCAGTGTAAAATCTTGCTCTTTAAGATTTTATATTCTTTGATCATGGGGCATGATGTGTCTGTAAAGGCCATCCAGCCTCAGAGTAGCATAGAAGCTGAATGTGATGTTGGTAATAAAGACTGTTTGTATCGCGTGACTTCCTTGTATTTAAAAGTTGGTTTGAAAGTTCTTTGCTTTATTTTTTATTCTGGTGGGGGAATTATCAAATACTTAAAATCCAGCAGGTTTATTTCAGAAAGCTTGAACTCCTTGTCATCAAATTTTTCTTTATGCATGGATTTCAAACATAAAGGTCTCCTCTGGAAAGCTGTAAGTTTTCCCAGATCTGCGTATCCCAGATTTACAAATAGCAATGCAAAGTGGATTTGCCTGGTTTTGTTTTTTTGAACAACATCAGAAATGCCTTTTATCTTTCCTAAATAATATACCATATATATTCCATATTTTCTTTTGAACAATTATTTTGACTACTGCACACATATAGTGAAAAAGTGTATTTATCCATGTATATATTTAACACTGCTATTAAAATATATTGTTAAATTAGAGTTTTATGGATTTAAATTTTAAGGGATATGACTTTAAGATTTCCATTTTTTTAGCCTTTTATTTTAAATCAATAGAGAATACTTTATCACAAGCTGTCATTACAACATTGAGTTGAAATTTTGCCTCCCCTGTTTTGCACAGCCTGTTACTCTATCTCCCTGATAGGATAATGACATGGGTTTAGGTCATTATTTTCTGCACATATTGTTTTCTGGCAAGACAGTCAATTAAAAAAATTCCACAGAGATGTATAGTATCATCTTTTGTATCTCAAACCCCAGGTTCTAAATTTATAGAACAACAGAATCCAGGAAAAAGAATTTCTGATTTCCTAGACCTGTAAAAACCAATTCTGCTTGTGCTTTGCCTTGTGCTTATTAGTTAGTATGGCAAAGTTTTCAGAGCAGAGATTCTGCTACTCTTTTTGTGCTGTGCTGATGAAAGTATCTCTCCCATGCTTGCTTAATTCTTAAACGTTACTGTCCCAACCACAAGTATTAGAAATTTGCAAATGAAAGTGGCATATACGGGTATAGACTCTGGTGTACGTGGAGTAGAGTATTGATGTTAAAACCTGAACCCAGCTACAGTGTCAGAAGATAAAGTTAGGGCATGGTCCTGGTTGTTAACATTAGAGACGGGGTGAATTAAAGCTCTCTAATTTCAGAACAAATAAAGATAGATCTCTGTCTTTCCCAATTTTTTCATATTGAAGGCCTCCGGAGATTTAATCTTGAAACTCAATTCAAATATCTCTTAAGGCATAATAGGTTTTGACAAAATCGTCTTAATCTCAAATAGTGTTGGAAACCCCTCAAATCTGTAATTAGAAGTGAATTGCTCTTCCATGTGTTTTAGGTAATCTGTACATTTTGTTACAGATAAACTACCAAATAGAAAAGTATCAAAAGGATAATGTTCTCTATATCAAGCATTGGTCTCAGGACTTTTTACTGGAATTCATGGTTACATGCTGTGAAGAAAGCACAGGCTTTTAGGTGCTATTAACAGGAAAAAAACAGTCCAGCAAAGATTTAAAAAAAAAAAAACAAAAACAAGGTGGAAAGGAGAAAATGAATTACTGAGGAAATATTTGGAGCCAAGAAACCCAGCATAGTTTTTTCACTCCCCAAACCTGTTACCTTTGTATGATGATTATATCTTTATCATTAGTAATGAAAAGAAAGCTAAAGGAACAAAACTATTTTTCCTGATACTTGAGGATTTATTTATGACTGGATTAACATGGAAACAAATAGCCTCTAAGAAGAGGGGAACTGATGGGATTGCACGGTTGTCCTCAGACCGGGCTGTGTGCTACAGACTCAGATGCACAGGATGCGTCTGGGAGGAGAGTAAAAATTCTGCTCTCATCTAAGCTCAAATCCTGTAAGACTCATTCCAAACAAAATCCTTCAAGTGTATCCATTTAATCTGTGAGACCAGATACAAGATTAATTTGAATGTACTGCTAATCTATAGATCTCCAGACACTGGAGTTTCCCACAGGGGTTGCCTGAGATGCTGCCTGACATGGTGATGCTCACACAGCTCGTTGTCCGAAGAGACTTCAGCATCCATGCTCTGCATATCTGCCTTGCCCAGAGGCTCAAAACTGTTTTAAATTTATTTTAGACTCAGAGCGCACAGCATGAGTGCCTGGACATACTTTCAACTTCTATCTACGGACTGCCTGTGAGCAGATAGAGCAGGAAAGCCACCCTAGTGTCCTGGCATGGCTACTCTTTTCTGTTAGGCAGAAATCAAAATCATTGCTGCCAGAAGGAAAGACCTGTTATTCAACTTTCTGAAAATTTTCATTTTACCAACCAAACCCTCCAACTTCCCTAAGTAAATATATAGCTAGTTAAGAAGCAATATTTCAAGGGAAGGAGAACAACCTCTCCCCAAATACGCAGTTTGATAGAATCAAGCTCAGAAGAGCATATCTGGTTTCCTTGACACCACTAATATTCACATGAAAAAGCCAAAATACTAAGAAAATTAAATTACACTTTCTGTTTTTTTGGGAGAAAAATATTCTGCACTTGGCCAGCCCAAAGCAGATTTCTTCCCATATCTTATTCTTGCAAAACTTCAACTACGTTTTGAAACAAAATGTTCACTCAATGCTCTTAAACATTTTTCTTTTTTTCTAGATGAAGTTCAAAAGAAGGATGCAAGTAAATACAGCAGCTTCACCCAGCAGCTGGGTGACGATTGCTGGTCTCCAACCCAAAATGAAATAAAATTACTAATTGCAATTCCACCACCTGGGCAGGGGTCAGAGAGGGAAGCCAATGGCACTTTGCTTTGGTCTTGCCCTTCAGTATTTTACTTATAAAATCTATGCTCAATATAAACCAAGTCACTTCTCCCTGAACACAGAGGACCCCAGACTTTGCTTTGAAGGGCAGCAAGAGCACCTCGTAGCTCAGCCATGGTGCAGCTGATCTCCAGATCCTGCACGTCATGAGAACAGATATAATTGACTTTGCTCATAGGCAAGTCCTCTTTTCAGATTGCCTTGAATGAAAGGCTTGTCGCAAAGGACAAGTACCTCCTAAATGTTATACGGACCTGATGGGTCTGTTTACGTATTTACTTATTTATTCTTTTCCTTCCACTTGGTTAGGCATCTTTGGCTTCCCAGACTTTAAGACTGGAATGAGGCCATAATTTTGGGCTTAGCACCTTCTTCATTTGTACTGTACCACCCTTTTCCACTGTAAGTCATCTCTGTACTAAATACAAATAAACTGTATGTGAAGCATATCATAAAACCTGCTGGTACAGCCGTAATTTGTGCATCCAGCCACAGACTGCATTATAAATAGTTGTCCTTTACTAGACTCTATTTTCAGCAGTCAGTCTGTAGCTATATCTTTCCTCAGGAATTGTTCCCCACATTAAAAATTACCACATGGTTAACTAATGTTCTGTTTAGCATTTTCGCAAAGAATAATTGACATAGATGCACAATCAATGCTGTCTATACTAACTTAAATTTAGCTGCTTCAGCTCTCATTAATGCAAAAAATTGCATGAAACGCTATATTTTGATGGTGAAAATTTTAATAAATTAAGCACATTTCTGCTTTTCTGTCTTTTATGTTATGCAAAATAAGTGAGGATTTGTTCTTTGGGGTAGTGAGGTGTGTTTGGAGGGGGGAGGTGCTGCTAAAGCTTTGGGCGGGCCAAATACATGACCGATTTTTAAATGAACCTCCCAGGATTTCTTTTTATTTAATACCACTTAGTTGTAAAATTTGAATTCCATTCCTTGATTTTAATGGTTAGTCTGTTTTAAAACTAGAGAAGCTTAATTGTGACATATGAAAGTCCTTATTTAGGGTAGATTTTTAATTTGATTGCTGTCTGCCCTGCTGTGTAAATAGTCTCTTGGGTATGGATTTTTAAGAGTGTGTGTTCTCCTTTACATTTCACTGTGTAACAATTCCTCTTTACCCATCCTCTCCATCCTCTGAGCAAGCCAAGAGCAGACAATAGATACATACTAATGGAGCTGTGTACTTGCCATCTGTAAGAGCAGCTGCTCTTCTGCATCTGTACAATATGTTGGAACTGAGAGCTTCACTAATCTGCATAATAAGGAGAAGGCTTATCCCACTCTAGCTAATAATCGCAAGCAATCGATGCACTTCATTCCCTCACTGTAGAACACAACAAAGTTTCAATATGTTTACATATTCTCCAGATATACAGAGGTCAAGCAAAAGAATGGACTGCTCATTCTGCCTTGAGCAAACTAACACAACAAATTACTTTCTCTAACATTTGCTAAACTTATCAACAAAACCCCATTATTATATTCTTATTTTACCATTCAAATAGAAAATTAGAAACCTTAAGGACTGAATTAAAATATGGGTACATTCAATAAAGCACAGCTTTTAAACTGCCCGTACTATTGAGCATTTTGGTTTTGTACTATGACCCCTATGAAAACATTAAATTATCTATCATGTGATTCCACCACCCTATATCCTACTGAATATAATCCAGATAGAGGACTGATACTAATTAATTTCTTTTAGTCCTAATTCATTACGGAAAAACCCTTGTGGATAACTGTACGAATCTCCTTTTCCTAACTGTTCTGCGTGTATATGATGAATTTGAAATTCACAGCCATTTTAGAGGGGCAATTCGGTCCATGACTCCTGCACAGGCAGAAAAGGCTGTAATGGTATATTACACTGAGAAGCAAGAGAATAAGATAGAAAATAGGCCGAGAGCAAGTGATAAGCAGTATTTATTTTCATTTCATTTACGACACCAGGGTAAGATGTATATCTCATCTCTACCAACATCCTGTAGGCAGCAAGGCTGAGAGCAGAAAAATGATGAGAAAAATTCCACAAAGAAAACAGAAAAGCAAAATTTGAAGGCAAGGGAATATCTGCATACCTGCTATCAAACCATCAAAATAAAGGCTTCTCTTGGGAACTGGTTCCAATTCAATGTTTTCTAATATTGATGATTTACACTCAATGAAATGAAAGAGACGTTTCTAAAAAAACCCTAATTGCAATAGCATTATGCTGCTGAATTAACGCACAGTCCCTCCATTCCTAGTTTTTGTTCCTGGAGGCAGCAGGAACTGTGGGCTATTGCAGCAGCCCATGGAAGGTGGGCAAACGATCTTCCTTCACTCCCTCCCCATACGGTGGTCACAGTGACCACCTGAAACCTTCCTTGTTATTCTAACATATTTACAGAGCATAATGATAACAACTGGGTCAAGAACAATGCCTGTAATAATCTATGGACTTTTAATGGTTAGCAAAACTTGCAGACCATCAGCTACTTCTGAAATGCTTTCGGTGTACTAGTGTAGAGCTAAAAGCAAAGCAAACATTTCCTGAGTAACATGTTTTGGTAGAGTGTGTGTTAGGCAAACCATTCCACTGTCCACTGGGTGTGATCTTGAGCAATGTCTGCTACTATAGACACTGAACTGCAATGTTATCAATGTTATTTTACTCTTTAGTCACTGTTCACAAAAATGCTTGACGAGTGTCATGGTAAAGAAACATCTTCCTTTTATGTATCTTGAAACTGTGAGAGACAGGAAATAAAGGTTTTTAAATACTTAATGACAGAATCTCTAAGCAGGGTTTGCCATCTGGCAAACCACTTGGAAAAGGTGAAAAATTTGTATGCAGGTGTGCTCTACAAACCTACCCGAGTAAATCTTCAGCTCCAACAGACTTGCGTTTTTTATGATCAGGCACAGCCATAGCTATGCTTAGAAGGTGCAATCAGTTTGCACTAGCCTCAGCAAACCATGTCTTTGGTGGGTGAAGGCCATGTGCCCTCAGAACCAGAGGGGCTGAGCACCACAGGGTGCTGCCTCTTTGGCCAGAAGCCCTTCTGCATCAGAGCACACCTTGAGTGGCTTTGCTTTGAGCCTGTACTTTCCATATGGCAGCATTTGACATTTCTCTTGAGCCCATTGCATGAAGCTGGGTATCATTGAAGTAGAAAATGCTGGGAGTTGGCAGAGATTATTTAATTTCTCATAATATTTTTTTCTTACTTTTTTTTGCTTGCACACCAGTAGCTAGAATTAGATGACTATCTTTGAATTTTCAGAGTAATAGGCTTATCTTGGAAACACAAACCAAATATGGTCCAAATAAGTTAGAAGTTCTGATGTTTAGATTGATCTGTTATTATTTTCAGTTGTCTCAAAAATCAGGGTTTAAACATGAATATTTGGTAGCACAGTGTTGATGATTCTGGAGACCATGCTTGTAAGAAGTGTACTTGTGAGTGTGTAGGTAGTAGATACACAGGCAAAAGGGGAGGCCAAATTGCTTGTGACAACAGGGTGCGCAACAGCCACCAAAACAGAATTTAGGGGAACTTATTAAATTATGTGCTTTCTTTCTCAAATCTGGGGTTTTGTGATGTCCTGTACATATGGGAGGTACTTCAGTTTGTCTGTTGTGTTACCACCTAATGATGGTATTCGTTTGCAAAGGAGCTCTATGATTGATCTTTATACATTTCATGCTGTTTAGATGCTCTGAGGTCTCCCAAGTTGCAGGAAGCTTGGGAGAAAACTCAGACCTGGAGGATTTGGAGGTAGTGTCACATACACTCATCTTCCTTTGCGCCTCAGTCAGCTAAGTTCTTTGCTCGCTTCATGCCTAAAAGGGAAACAGTAGCTTTAATGGGGGAAAGTCAACAAAACCCAGTGACATCCCCAGATGTCCACCCTCCTTTCAGTGACCTACAAATGTGCAGCAGATGGTGCAAGTGCTCCCGGATGTATTTACAGATCAATGTAAAAATAAGTAAATAAGTAACCAGCAGCAAATGCAAACCACCTACCTTACTGCTGGTGTCTGAGTGGCATTAATGATACTGACCTGACTGGAAATATGGAGGAAGAAAAAATTTGCTTGAGGTAATCTGTGCTAATACATGGAAGGGAGATGGCAGACTCCCTGTTGTGCTTCTCTTACAAGCTCAAGCCCCTCTGATTCCTAAGGAGACATCCAGAGACAGCTAAGTGTGGCCAAATTACTGTTGTCTTCACCTGTAGCTGCAGTGATCCTACCTTGGTTTAGGGTGGGATCTGATATTTTCCACCCTCCATATGTATGGAAATGTCAAGTGCTGTGCGGTCTCACCAGACCCCATGGAGCTGACTTGTGGAAATCACTGTTAATTTTCTCTGCAACAAGGTCTTCTCATTTTTCTAAAGATCAAAGAAGGAGAAGGTATGTTTCCCTTTTTATTTACCCATAAAGAAGCAGACGAAGTTTCACTGAAGCTCTGGTGGCATAGAGCCTGTGGGTGTCCCCAGGGAGGCTGCCTAGGTAAGGGACCTAGCTGCCCCACCACTTCTCACTAGGCTCTGCACAGAGTGGCAGGCCTTTGCTAAAGAAAAGAGGGAGTTCTGATTTGTCAAAGCAAAGAGTTTTACAGGTTTCATGGTTTAGAGAAGGTTTGTTATCCCCTAAGGCTAATCAAACAGTAAAAAAAATCAGTATAACATTTTCCAGTGGTATTATTTTAATAGCTGTAATTATGACATGCTCTGTAAACAAATGTGGGCAATGCAGGTCTGCCACCAAAAGACCTTGTAGTCTCAATAAAAGTGTTCTCTTTAAAGCTTCTAGGTAGGCAGAAATAACCCTGGTATTCCCCAGCTTGCCCTAAAAACAGTCTCACTCGCTTGCTCTTCTGCTCCCTGCTTGGGTTATGGTGCTGAAGTTAGTCATGTCTCCTCCAAAACCAATCGCATATAAACTCATATTTGTGAGTAATAGAATCATTACTTGTGAGAAGGCTCACATCTGTGAAAGGCTTCAGTAAAGTCTGTTAAAAACATTATTCTCTGGAAAATTTGGGTTAAAATTTTTGCCCAATGAAGTCAATGATGGCAATCTACTTACATAAAAAAAATTATGTTGAGATGTGGGAATGCTTTGAAGTCCCATCACTACTGACTAACCAGTGGGAGCACTTCAGAAATAGTCTTCCTCACTAAACATTTACTAATTCAGCCATTTGTTCCATTTAGAACTATTTCTGTAGCTAGGTTAAACTGGAATGTTGTAGCTTTCCCAGTTTCTCTGAATTTGAAACTGTTCCCCTGATTCCCGGGTGCCCACGCAGGAAGAGATTACTGGACTACCTAATTTTAGCATCTATTATTTTTGTATCAATGTATTGATAAATTCAGCCTACTATTGTAATACTGGGACAGATTTCTGTTGGACCTGAGAACCTTCCAGAGCCACGTTCAGCCTTCACCTAGAGGGTTTCCAGAGCTGGAGAAACCATTATAGCATGTAGGAGCGTGATTCATTATCCTCACTGTTAAAAATCAGCACCATTTGTCTGTTTTAAAATTGTTTGCCTTTAAATTCCAACTCTTGTCTAGTTCTTAATAACACCAACACAATAAATTCTATATAGTTACAAAAATATTGATTTTCAACATGTTTTGAAGTAATGGATGCTCTTAAGAAAACAGCCACACAGAAATGAGCAGCTCTTGAGGCAAATTGACTCAGTGGAGTTTTTGCACTCAGCTTCAATGGGTCTGGGATTATTGTCTCCTGCTCATAGGCATTAGGAGATTAAACCTTTGTTGGATAGTTATGATTCTTCCTCTGATGAATATCTTGGTTGGAAAACTTGCTTTTTATGAGTTTGTTTGTACATTTTATATTTTGTATTGCATGGAATAAGGATTTAGACCTGGACTCCAGACCTGAAATCAAATCTAGACAGAATCTAAGTGACAGAGTCAGACAATGTTAAATGTGGGAGCCTGACATGGGGGCAACAATATTCAAAGGAAAAAAGAGAGGGCAGTGACCAAACACTAAATCCAACTGTAGGATCAGTGACAGGAAGGCTCAAATGCCTTCTTTTTAGCTTGTATGGACTTTTTCTGTTAAGCTCTCTCTGAAACAACTTGCATCAATAACTGGGCAGTGTTTACTAAATTAAGCCTTCTCTTCTTGCAGTTCTTTGGTTTCAAAGTTTAAGTTGGAATGTAGCCTTTATCACAAAATATTTCTATTTGCCTTCCTGCTAACTCCAGTCTGTAGTGCAGTCCTGCATGCGCAGGGCTTTTGGGTTTTTGTTTGTCTGTGTTGGCAGTTGCTCTCTCTTACATGCGTTTTAGTTGGGGAAAATAAAATAGGTATTCTGACTTTGCCATTAGTTGCCATTCTTTGCCCATATGTATCCAAAGGCATAATTGCAACTCAAGAAATTACACCCAAAATACTTAGCTAAGGCAGCAATGTTTACCCAGTGTCCCGGGTGGAATTTGCAGCTCTTATGGCACAGTGTCCTGTTCCCAGGAGCAGCCCTTGCTGGTGCAAGCGGTAGCCATATGTAAGTAATCCAGGTTTTAACCCCTCTATTGATTCAGTACAAATTATTTTTGAAAAGAGAAATTGATATGAGCTGTACGATATATCTATATATCCAGCTATCTGGTTATAATTTTTTTTTCTATAATTCCTCTTTATTTTTTTTTTTGCCTTCCAATAAAAATCAGAAGCTATCACAATTTTTCTGATCAACAGTGCTGGTGTTGTATCTCCTATAGAGTATGTGTCAGATTTAAAGAAGTTTCTCTATGTCCAAACATGAAGATGTCCCTGACTGAACATCCAGATTACATGAAGAACAGTGAATGGTACTGAATGGGGAAACAAAGTTGAACTTTAGGGGAAAGAGCAGTATACCCACAAGACATAGCAGCCAGGGTGAGTTATTTTGCTCTGAGCTCCTGGCAACCCAGTCTAGACTGCAACAGGTAGTTCGAAGCCAGCTCAAATATCTTTACACAGTAATGGAGTAAATATGTCACCCGTTACTGATCCTGTGCTTAAAAAATAACTCCAGATGTGCTTCTGAAGTCCTGACGTCTTTTGTACAAAATCCCACTTACTTGAGCTGTGTATATGAAAATAGGATTTGGTTTTCAATACTGCTCTTAAAATGTAGGAAAACAAACAAATACAATTGCATCTCCAGGTAACTCTGCCACTGCCAACGTTAAATACCTAGTGAAAAGGAAACTCATCTTTTTCAGTGTAGTTTGAAAGTGGAAGCTTTGAAAGACAGTCGCTTCTGTGCACCTTTAAAGTTATTTAGCTTTTCCTTAGCTGTGCGTTACAATGATTTGCTCTATTTGAAAAACATGCAGCAAGGGAGTATATTTTCAGCTCTATGGTAAGCTGTGTGTGCTTACCCACAGGAATATGGGCAAATCCTTGCATTGGTGCTGGAGAAGGTTTGCATGCAAAAGACCAGCAAAAATTCTTGGTTTAAGACATGTTAACACCACTACTAACAGCAGCAGAAATCAGACCTTGTTGCTCTTAGCTTGAGGAAAGGAAAAAAGCACAGAAAGTGAGAAAGACTTAAAAATATTGAATAATTGGTAAAGTCAAATTAGATTTTAAATGCATTGGGTCTTCTGCCTATAAATGCAATGGACCATTTTTTCCTCTCATTTGCATCATTACCATGCCAGCTGAAATAAATGATGTTCCCCTTTTTAATCTATGACATTGTAGTGATGCCATTTCACACATCTAACTGGGGGCAGATTTTGCTTGAATAAGCCTATTAAAAAAATTCCTTGTTTTTGTTGTACCAATGTATGCCGCGTGTGACAGCACAGCAGGTGGCTGTATCGAGGTGAACTCTAATTAATTCAAATCAAAAAATGAGAGACCCAGATAACAAGCTCTACAATTAGCAAATTACATCAAGTGTATGCAAGTATCTATCAGCAAGTAGCTGCCTGGCCACCGGTGTCCTAGTAGTAAATCCAGCCAATGTGTTATTCATGATCACAGTGAGGGTTTCTCCAAGCGGTAAACCAAGGGGAGCTGCCTGGGTGATTTTCCATTGCTACCACTGCTGCCACCAGCCTTTCTGTCACAGAGGGGCTGGGTGCCAGCGGGAGTGAAGAGCCTGGTCTTTGACTCAGGCTGCACCAAACGCTCGGTCCATGGAGTTGTTGTGACCACCCATTTTATTAGGAAATAAAATACTGAATAATAATAGGAAATACAATGGGTGGTCTTCTTAATTCCTTGTTCTTAGAGAGCCCTGAGCTGCGCAATGTATTTATGAATAGGGCAGTCTTACACCTACTTTTAAAAGCTGTGCTGCAAATATTTCACTGTGCTTTTCAAAGTAGCTATAAAACATAGGAAGGGCTTAGGGGGAAAAGATTCTGCTCCCACCATAAATCAAAAGTGAGCAGACAAAGGTCAAAATACCAAAAGCCACAAGAACATTAACACTTAGGATATAAAGATTTCCTAAGAAACTAATGCTTGCTCTTTCCCCAGATAAAGCAGACACCTTATCTTTGGGAGTTTACAAAATGGAGCCAAGCTATACAAGTAACCACTTAACTAAACCAAGGCCTCGATCTTTTAGCAGTCTGCAGTCATTAAAGCTCTCGGAAAGTCTCCCAGGAGCCAATATGCTTGCTTAAGTATATGCTGTAAAAGGTCCCTGAGATTTACAAGGAACTGCTCCATGCTAAGCTAGGCACCATCTGATAAACAAGCAATTTTAGCTTCAGGCTAAATGATGCTCTTTGAGGCTTTGATTTACAATGCTGCAGATGATATATTTGTAGTTCTAGGATAGGTTCTGCTGTGGACCTGCTGTGATTACTCATCCATGAACCAAGTTAGGGCTCAGATCTTCAACTAGGAGGTCAGAAAATTGTCAGCGGAGCAAGAAACGTTTGATAAGGTTTATTTAGATGCTAACCACATTAAAAAAAAAAATAAATTAAGCAAACAGGGGTAAACAATCCTTAAGCTTTCTAGGGACCAAGCCTGTTTTTCTTTTTTGGTAGTGTAATCTCAAATATATTTTGAATGAAAAAGATATGAAAGTAAGTCCCAAATTGACTTTCTGGACTATTTTTACTTTCATTAAGCTATCTTTTGAAAGAGGAATGCATTTAGTTTAACATCTTAAAATAGAAAATGCTAACAGCATTTATGAAATTTCTCAATCCTGTTATACTTCTCTCCAACATCTAAAAACCAACTTGGAAAGAAGCAACACAAGAGAAATCATCTAAACTTCAGAAATTTAGATTAAAATCCCAGACAGCCTCAGGGGAAAGAGAGCAAGAAGGAAAGCAAGCAGAACCTAACATTCAGGAATGCACTGCTTTGGTAATTTTTTCACTGATCCAAGACCTGTGGGCCCAATCCTGCATGCTGCTGAGTATCTCCTGGAAAGTGGCAACTAGTCTTAACTGCTAGTAAAGGCAGGGATTTTGTCTCTTGAACTTTGTTGTCAGGAATACACAATTCATGGATTTTAAAAAAAATGTGATTTTAAGTTTGCCTCTACCAATATTCAGATTTGATTTTTTTTTCTTCCAGCAAAGAACTGGTTACACAGATCAAGCGTTTTTAAAAGTAAATTAAGCACAGAAGTTTTGTTCAAGAAAATATTAATGTTAATTTAGTTCAAAAGTAATATTAATTTATAGCTTTTAAATAGAACTTGTGTGTTTTGAAATTTTGAAATTATTTTTCTGTAAAATTAACAGTTGATCTTGTCCAATTAATATGTCACTGAAAAAGCCTGGAAAATGTTTTTGTTATCACAAAATCTGTAGACAAATTTTAATTGTATAATTTTTTATTTATTTTTCTAGGTGTTTTTAATTTTAAAGCTTAGACTTTTGAAAGCTGCTGATCTGAAGATTTTAAAGGGTGCTTTGCTTTTAAAGTCTAGTTTGCAAAACCACTTTTACGTGCACAATTTTGTTTCACTTTTAAAGGTATCCATCCTTGGGTCCTTGAAATACTTAGTCCATGAAGCCCTCTGCTTTGGAAGTGTAGCATGCCCTGAATTCCCACCACCTTGGCTTCTTGCAGAGTATAACTGAATTTATATTGAAGTTTATGAAATAATTATGATTTCATAATGCATAGAAGGCATTTATCAAATTGGCATATGACTGAAAGCAAAGAAAACCTGTTGTTTCAGCCAGTCTTTGGGACTTGGCGGCTGCAGAAGGGGATATTGCCAGCTGTACGGTTGCTTTCCTACCGAGGAGGAAATATGTAATAAGATGTTTTCATTTCTGCAGATACAGTGGAGAGTGTGCATGTGGCAGCTGAGATACCCAGGTAATATAATCCTGTGTGTATTATATGACATCAATTAAATTCAGAGATGTGGCACTTATTTAAATAGCAATGAAGGACTATATTTAGTGTCTGGAGATTGATAATAACTGCAATTGCAGTCACATTAGCAATAGCTAGGCACAAGGCTCCAAAACTGTGTTATTAAGCACTATCTTTAATGATTTTCTTTAACTCACTTTTTTCAGATTCAAATTTAGAGTACAGTGTTTCTGTTGGAACCTCTTAGTACAGTTAAATCCAGCCTGTGAACTGAAGAACCCATGTTTTTCTTGAATGCCACTTGGTTGCTGGAATTCTTGCATGCCATCCCTCAGGTAAGAAGGCAATACCCTGACTTCTATTCTGTTTACAGTCACAGAACCACAGAACCACAGAACATCAGGGATTGGAAGGGACCTTGAAAGATCATCTAGTCTAATCTCCCTGCTGGAGCAAGAACACCTAGATTAGGTCACTCAGGAACGCGTCCAGGCAAGTTTTGAACGTCTCCAAAGAAGGAGAATCCACAGCCTCCCTAGGCAGCCCCTTTCAGTGTTCAGTCATTTATGAAGAAATTTTTCCTCATATTTAACTGGAATCTCCTATGTTCCAGTCTCAATGCAAGTAATTAAGTCCTGTATTTTCTGCAGATATTGCATGTGGTAAAGAACATATTCTAGCAGGAGCCTGACAATGCAGATATCTTACAGGAGGATTCTGCTTCACAAAATTCCCAGTTACATTTTTAACAGCTTCAAGAAAATAACTTCTAATTGAAACAACCCAGACACTGTGGACTGGCCACCTTCCAGAGGCTGCATTTGTGTCATTCCTAGTGACGTGGTGGGACTTACAGATTTGCAAATAAACAGTCCATACATATATATATACGTTAGATATAAAATGTATGTGAAATATGATATCAAGGTTCAATTAACAACTTAAAAGGTCATTTAAAAGGAGCTTCACTTTTGAAGTAGTCCATAAGAGCAGTACTGGTATTCTTTTTTTGGTTTCAAGACTTTACATAAAATTAAGTAAGTGTTCTTTATGTCAGAAAGGCTAGTAGAAAAATAAGCAACTTAGAAAACTTCTACTATCATTTATCTATCCCTTTATTGAGGGACTCCATGGGAAGGGCGTTTCTAAGAATACAGTAAGCTAGATGTGAATTTCTATGTTAAAAAGGTAAAACCAGTAAAGAGTTGCAAAGACGTGCTGTCAGGCTGGGTGTAAGCAGTTCAACAGAGGTGGAGGTAGGCTTTGTTAGCGTCATTGCTGATCAGCTGGGATTTTCAACTGCTTTAATGCCAGGTCTGTCCCAGTCCCACACGTCAGGGGACCAGTGATGCCAACAGGGAGGATTCAATCCAGGCTGACAGCATCCATGCTGGAGAGGATGCAGAAAGGTTGATTTAGCATCCTAGTTATTAGTATCCTCTATCTCAGCAGACAAGCATAGGTGAGTCTCACAGTTAATGACTCAGATTGTTGTCTTCTGGTCAGAGTAGCTCAAAATGGCCCCTCCAAGCCATGAGAAGGGGTGGAAGCCCTCTGCTCCTTGCCTGTCCCCTTCCTACCATAAGCCTCCTGCCCCATGGTTGGATAGCTGGTAGCTTGGGCTCTGTTGCCCAGTGATCAATCTCGGGGTTGACTTGCTACACTATTTTCAGATGCCTACCTTCTCCACTAGCTGCATGGATAGGGGACCAGCAGAAATGTTTTTCTCCATCTTTTATTCCATTACAGCTCCTACTGCCAGGCTACTTATATTTTTTTTCATCACTTAGAGCCTCTCCATCCAATGTAAGAGTATTGAACTGGCAAACCAAGAGTGTGTTCTCTTCCTGGGGTTTTCTGACTCATGGAGCTTGGTCTTTGAGATCCTCTGGCCTTGTTTCAGCTGTCAAGGTCAGATGAATGTGGAATCTGAATCCTCATGAATATAATTATGCCCCAGAATTTTCCCAAATTCTGCATGCTGGGACCTTTTCAGATCCTTTGCAAGGCTACTCATCTTGAAAAAGAAAATAAATTGGTAAATCTCCATTCCAATTGCAGAAGATAGAATCTAGGCAGCTCACAAAAATGTGAAAATATGCAAAGTAAACAGATTGTTTCTGACAGTAACAACCCTGCAATTGCATAAAGCATCATCAAATTGCAACATGCACGTATTAAGCTTTGAGAACAACTGAATTCACAGTGACACATTTGCAGCTCTTGAATTCATTATCACACCTGCTCAGCTTGGAGATTTGCAGTATCGTACCTCGTTCTCAAAGGTGGCCTCCAAAGGAGCACTGTACTATCAAGGTAATCTCATTTAGGTTCAATTTTCTGAATTTCTTTGTGAGCAGTACAGAGAATTGTAGCAAGGGCAGGGCAAAAGGGTGCCAAATAGAGGTAAATATATGTAAACACTCCTTTGGGTGCTGCCATCTGGAAATATGCCCATAGCAAGTCCATAAGTGCTGCTGAAAGGAGTTTGTAAAGGGGCAACCTGCTGCAGTGCCATCAAATCTTCCTGTAACTCTGGCTGTAGCGAGCCCAGCTGAGCTGATCCATGTGCATGTTTCCCTCTGTGATTTACGGCACTGTAGCTTTATTGCCTAGAAGTTGCTAGGAAAAAAATCAAAACCAAACCTAAAAATCTAATTCATTGGGCAAGTGGTAATAACAAATCACCAGAAAACAAGCTTTTTAAAATGAAAGAAATAAATACTTCTGGACATAGCAGCTGAGATGTCAGCCCCCTAATAAGCACACTCTCATCCAACTGCAAAGAAGTACATACTTCACGACAGTGCTACAATCCTGACTCCGGACAGTATGTTGGGGATTCTTTATGTCAACACGTTAATGCATATTCTTACAGACATTTTAATAGTTTAAAATATTAACAGGCTGTACAATTTAGAGTATTTTTAATTGCTGTGACTTCTGTTAGTTCTACCAGATAGTCTCCTGAAGTATTTTCCCACTTAATCTAAGAACATGTATACGCGTAGACTCATGCTTGTCAGTAGATATCATTAATGTGTATATAAATTTTTTTTTTATGGTTGTCTTTTCCAGAAGTGGTTATTGTTGTTAGAATGTGAGAGTTCTCTTGTAATAGCATTTATTTCAGGTCAGAATTAAAGTTATGCTGTGATGGCATATGTCCTTTATAAAACAAATGTGTACTGAAGCGCCACAGAATTTATTACGTATTTGTGTCCATTTCCTTGATTTTCTGCAATTGATACTTGAAGATGAGACACTTGATATATTCATTAAAAAATACTTTAAGCTGTTAAAGGGTTTTCATTTTTCTTTGTTTTGATTCAATGCAATGTGTTTATTTACACATTTCATTTACTTATGTCTCACAGATGTACTAAAGTACAGTTTTCCAATGAGAAAACTATTTCCTTTCATGAGAGGTTCCATGCTCTTATAATAAACGGCTGCAGTCTAGTCAAAGCCAGTAATGGCTGGGAACTGATAAATATATTTCTACAGCGAGAGATCTTTTGAGGTGTTGCAAAAGGAGTTGGGCAGAGAGTCACCCCAGCCACCTCTTGGAGAGGACCTTGGAGTGCAGTGCTCTCTTGTACCGCAGTGATGTGTACAGGCAGCACAGTGTCTGAAAGTGGGAATTATCTGTTGTTTTTTTTAAAAAAAAAGGTCAGGGGCAAAACTCTCCCTGCTGCTTCTTCCACTCTTTCACATACTTGCACATATGGAAAGGAAAATATGGATTCAAAATCATGAGCAATTAAAAAAAGAAAAAGGATCTGGAGACTTTTGATCCTTATTCCAGAGAAACATGTTACAGTGCTACTTCAGTGCAATCGTCTTTCTCAAAAAAGTTTGTCTGCCTGCAACAAGGGTTTAAAACCCTGCTATGGTGCAGAAATACCTTCATAAAAAGGAACGATTGGGGTACGGTTGCCCTAACCCTGTCTCTTTACACAGAACAGTTGGAGAATCTTGGAGATAAGGACTTTGGGATCAGAAAACGTTCCTGTGAGCAAGCTAAACTAAAGCTATAAAGATATTTTATTTCTGTTGTAGTCACAAGACAGTATGTCAAGAGAGCAAAATGTCCCCTTCAGTGTCCAGTCTGTGGCCACTAACTTTACGCTGGTAACAATCATTATGAATTCAGTATTGTCACCCTGAGATAAATCAGCAACGAGGTAAGACAGAATCTCACTTTTAAAAATAGAACTTCAAGCATATTTGCTAATAACACAACAGTCTGTCCTGATAAGTTTTCTGTTTTGTTTTCTTTTGTTTTGGTGGTTTTTTTTTTTTTTTTTTGTTGTTGGTTTTGGTTTTGGTTTTTTTTTTTCATTGTCAAAGCAAATAAAACTATTATCAATTTGGGGCAAAGACAGTTTTTCATACCTGCTTTCTGTTCAGAATGTTAATCCTTTTTTTTTTTCTATAAACCAAGTATCTCTATTTTCAGTCATAAATGGAGAAAAACAGTAGATATACAGAAAATTTTCCCTTTAATTCCATGCTATAAGACAATATACTTGCCTCTACACTACCCCATGCCAGTTTAAAGATGTAAAATACAGTTGGACCACATTGCAGGTGTGTATTTTGTATTTGGTGGGGATAGTAGCATTGTGTCAGACAAGGAAGAGCACTACTCTCCACTTCCCTCACTATCACTCCAGCCTCACAGTCCAGTCTGATAACTGCAACACTTTAGCCAGATTTTTAACATGGTTGGTCTTTATGCCCCAGGATTGTAGGCAAGACTACGAGTGCTACACAACTGCAAGATGTCCTTGTGAAACCTCCAGCTATGGAGTCAGCTATGTAGCAGTAGAAACTCTGCTTCTGTGGTCTTCAGTGCAACCCCAAGGCTCTCAACAGGTCCTGATAATCAGTCACAGCTGATTATCACACACTAACGTTGATCCCCTCTTCTAACCATTAACAACAGGCAAATAAAAAGTTCCAGATACATTTCAATAAGTGCAAAGGAGTATAAACTAATAGTCTGTTCTCCTTTGCTACTAATTATATGACACTGTCTGTCAATAAATACATTTTACCACAAATGTGCCTGATATTTTTGTACTGAGATACATTTCCATATAAACGTGTAATAAGACTGTTTGGATACTTGCAGGAAAATGGGACTTGCATTTATTACATTTCTATTCCTATTAGAATGCAAGAGGCTTCCTTTGCTACTAATCCGCAGTCTCGCATAGTCTGCAATGAGCTGTTTCAGTCCTTGATTTAAATGATTATCAGCAATAATTGCGTTTCTAAAGCAATAACAGTTCAGTAAAAAGACAAAGTCTTACTCCAAGGAGGTGCAGCACAATATAGGCTATATTTAAGGACTATTCCTTCTCAGATAAATGCTTCTTTAATATTTGGGCAGATGCTGATTTCTTATTACTACGGGTATGCTATAGCATAACAAAGCTAAATTTACCATTTTAGCCCCCTTCAGCATTACTTCAGAAGCAAACATACACCTTCATGGAGGCTTTGCTACACTGAGTAAGCTGCTCATCTCCACCTAATGCCAGTGTGCTAGAAGAGAAGGCAGCTGGCGCGGCTTCTAATGTTCTTGGTGCTAACCAAAGCTCCCGGCAGTTTGGGGGAGGCTGCAACAGCCCCAGCTACAGGCAGGGAAGCTCATGAATGGAACTGAAGCAGGTGCATTGCCTTACCCTGATCAGGAGCTGCATAAGGGCTAGGAAGGGGGTAGAGGGTTGCTTTGCTTGGATTTGGCTTGGTGCTGCTTTGAGTGTGATGGGGTTGTGTCTCCGTGCTGGTTTCCAGGTATTTACTTATTTGAAGTGTTGCAATTTGATTCTCTGTTTACAGGTTCACTATGGTGATGGCCCCAAGGGGTGCTTTGTTTTTAGTAGCTTTAGAATGGGGACTGTGCTTTAGTCCCTGTAGGACTTGAGGTGCTGTGTCCCTTCTGGAGCTGCCAGAAGGGGAGTAGAAAGCCATGTTTTTTTCTTCAGGAGTTTCATTTTTTCTGTCTTGTGTACCTCAGAACTGTCATTTTGTAGCATGGTTTTTAACATTGGTTGGGTGCTGTTGGGTAGGTACCAAGTGCAGCATTGCTGGGGGTCAGCATAATCCAACTATCCTCAGTGAGCAATGAACTCATGGAATCAAACCAGTATTTCTGTTTTGCTCTCAGTAACCCTATCGTAACTCTGGTACTCTCATGGTAGAAATAAGACCAGCTCTTGAACTGTTTTATTCCAAAGAAGTTAAGGTAAGGTATGACTGACAAAACTCAGTGAAGAAATCTGAGTGCAACTGTGTGATCTAAGGCTATTCCTGAGGAGCTAAACACAGCTGCTTTAAATGGTAGTTGTAGAACTACCTGCTTTCTTGCCAATTCAAATTCACTGGCTTCGTTAGGTCTAATTCTAACTTACTGGGGCTGAAACTCTGTATTATCTACCAGCTCGCTAGTTGTGTGTTGATGCAGCTGTATCATAAGCTGTGGACAAGGGAAGCTGCAGTCTGTGTTGATGAAGCTCTATGTGGTTTTTAGCAAGAGGTGAAATCTGCTGGTGGCTGTGGCTGCTTCCTCTGTTTTTGTTTTGAGCTTATACTGAGTTACCAATGTCAGTAACTGATTGCCACTGATTGTTATAATGGAGAAAAGGCCTGTATAAATGAAGTCTAAGTCTTGCTGTTTATTTCAAAGAAGGCAGATCCTTTCATGTGGAGAATGAAAGGCCCGTGGTCTTTTTTTTTTTGCCCCTGCTATTGCATGCTGCAATTACTTTGAATATTTAGGGTATTTTAATACCCAGCAGACAAAGTCATGAAGAAAACGGGAAGCACCTCTATTGAGTGACATAAAACTCATGTCTGGTTACCAGGATAAAGGAATGTGGGGAGTAACATATTCTGAATTCTTCTACTTGGTATTTACTTAGACTTTCTGCAGTAAAGTATACAAAAATAAGTCAAATATATTATGCGTGCCAGTTGTGAATGCATTATTAAAAATACACTTTTCAGTGGCTATAAATGTTTATTTTTACGTTCTTTTAAAAAAACAAAAGCAAAATTAAAAACTGTGGTCTTGTGAAGGCATTTGATTTCATCACTAAAAACAAATTGGTGCTTCAAATGGGAAAAAACTTAAAGAAAATGGAGAAGGTAGCGGAGGGGAAAATATGCAGGCAATAAAAAGCTAGGTAGGGAAAGAGCATTAACTGAATGGGAAGGGGTAAGGAAATGAACAGAAATGACCATGAAAAGGACAGTTATAGGGCAACTGCAGGAAGTCAGAACTTTAAAGAGCGGAGCAAAGTATAGAAAAGAAATAAGAAAGAGTTGTGGTCACTTTTCTCTTACTCCTGTCCAGGCATAGGTGCTCTGCAGACAGACCACAAGCCGAACACACAGCAGGTGGCCTGATTGTCCCATCACCTGTTTCTGTGCTTCTTCTGAGTGGTCTTGGTCTTCTGGTGCGGACCGACCCAGCTTCTCCTGGTGCTTCATGCATGCTTGTATGAATATCTGCAGGAGGGCTGGGGGGAGCAGTCTAGTGTAGTGGCATCAACTGGCAAAGCAAACCTTCACCTTGCCCCTGGCTCCTTCCTTCCTCTGTGGCTTGGAAGTCATAAAGGGAGAATAAAAGTTGAAAGGAAAATGAATGCCAGAGGTGTCTTAACTATTGCTACAAATAAACACTGAACTGTGGTATGTTTGCAAAGGTCTGGAATTTTTCCCATAGTAAACTCAAATGGTGGAATTGTAGAGCTGCGGCTGGGTTCTGCTCACATTGAGGTGGACCGAAGCAGGGTTTTGGAAAGGCTTTCTGAACCCTCTCTGCACTGCCTGGCTGGTGGGAATGGTTCTGTGTGGAGTTTTGTAGCTTTTTTGTTGTTCAGTTTTTTTTTTTTTTTAATTTTGAAGAGTGTTACACTTTGGATATCTTAAGTAAAAAATTTTCTTCTTTTGCATGTTAGAGTGGAGATGGGGAAACAAAAAAGGACAATATTTCTAGAACACCTGGGGAAATTGCATAAATTTCTACTGGAAATAACAGACATTGTGTAAGGCTGAGTGCAGCTACATGATGGCATTTGGTCTTATAACTTTGCTATGTTTATTTGTCTGGAATGTAAAATTATTTGCTTATGGAAAAGATTATTTTTAATGCTACTGGAAACCAAAGAAATACATGATTTTTCTTTTGAAATGAGAAAATGTTTAGTTTAGCTTTGGAGCACTTCTTAAAATTTTTTTTTTTTTTTTTTTTTTTGAGGGGAAGAGGATTTAATCGTTGTTTTTTAGAATATTTTTTGTTAGCTTTTTAAAGTTTGACTGTCCTGGCAGTACTCAGTTCATTTAGCAGTAGGAAGACAGATTCAGTACTCTTTGGAAAAAGTTATAAATGTATATTCCTTTTACGGCTGTTGTTATTATTAATTAATATACAGTGATTGTCCAATATGAATTCAGTAGAGGATATGATGCTGTTTTAACATTAGAAATTCTTTTAAGGTGCTATCTGGTTGTCTTATATTTGCTCTAATGAATAATCTCAGAAGAGGCTTCAATAATGCAAAAAAATGAGTTTGGATCTCAGACTCTGTGCTGCAAGGGGGAGGCAGAAGAAATAGTATCAAGTCCCCAGTCTATATCTGAGTGACGTGTAGTTTTTAAATGGAAGTGGTCTCGGTTCCTGTTCTTGGTTTTTCTTTTGAAGATTTATCAATGAGATACCTCAAACTCTGTGTTCCAAAACCCAAATTTTACCCCTGGCAAAGTCAGGGGAAGCTTTGATATCAGTTACAAAACTTCAAAATTGACTTGTACACTCTCATTTCCAGTAGATTACCACTTTCTGGTGGATTTATGGGGGTGTTCCTTGAAGCCCTTTAAATGTTTATGCAAAACTTTTTTTTCTTTTTTTTTTTTTTTTACATCCAAAGTTAATGACCAAGGTAGAAAAGCTATAGATGATGTATGGAAATGTAGGGAACCACATACATCTTTCATAAGTTGTGACAGGTGTATTGGAGGTGGTTGGAGCTCTGCAGTGAAGAGGTTCAAGCTGGATCGCTGTGTCCCTTGAGTCCCACAGCTGTATATTGTATTGTACTGACAGGATGTAACAGAAGTTACTGTGCCCTCGGCTTGGGTCTTACTGGAAACTGAGTTGGTCCTGTAGCTAATTATGTGATTGATGTTAACAATAGTAATTGCTAACACTGAGTTGAGGTTAGTGCATTTTCATGTACCTGGGACTGCACACATACCCTGGAGAGTATTAATCAAGTGAAGGAGGGACTTCTTTTTGGGTATTCGATGTGAAACTATATTAATTTAAAGAAGCTAGTAGAATTTTTAGGTTTTAACAAATGCTGAAGCACTAGTAGACATTAACTTCTACCGTGCGGTTGAAAATCCAGCAAAATACTGAGATTGTGTAGTGGAAATCAGCGTGTTTAGCTTGTAGGTGATGACTGAAACTTTTTTGGTCAGTGAAAAGAGTCTTGGACATTAAGAATGTGTGACTTTGATAAAGACTTGAATCAACAATTTTCTTTGCAGTGTGGAACTATTTTTCTGTTTTAGATAGATGTGTTTTAAGCAGCTGCAGACCAGTCACATCCTATGATTCAACATGTTTTAGTGTGTTGCAATGTAATCTATAATCAGTCATATATCATATTAATGGCTTGATTAAGTTAGTAAAAATGTGTATACATTGCGCTTTAAACGATTTTAAAATAGCCGTATGCAGTAATAAACCAAGCTAGTCTCTTTTATTACCTGCCTTATTAGAGTAATAATGTGCGGATTTTGTTTTGCAGTATGGTTGCAAACACTTCTTGACATGTAAATTCACTCATGTTCTGCATACTTCTATTGATTTTTTTCCAAAAGAGAATTGGTTTATTTGACCTACCCTTACTTTTTTTTCCCCCAAGAAAATCAATATAATAAAATAATTCTTTCTTGCTATCCTCTTCTTCACTAAGCTCTTTTGAGAACAGTCAGAAAATGTCTTCCCTTCAATTATTTTAGACTTGTTTGCATTAAATCCTTTCAAAGGGACCCGTGTAAATGTGCTACTTTAATAAGGATGTCTCCCTGTGATATAAGCTAAATAAAATTTTACATTTAAGGTGAGTAAGAACCAGTTATGGAGAAAATTGTTCAATATATGTTCTATCCTAATTTCTTTTTCCATGTGAAATCTGCTCCAGCTCTAAAGTAGGATAGGAGTTTGATGATACGGTATGCATAATTCATGCTATTGGCCTTCTGTCTGCCCTGCTTTTTCTGGAATCCTACATATTTAGATTAGGGAAAATTATTCTTGCCTCCTATCAATGCAGTTTGTTTTTGAGCAATATAATGCAACACATAAGATAGACTACTTAGGGCAAAGTACTAATCTTGTTTCTGTGTGACAGATCCTGACTTCAGCATTACCTCTGAGTTCTGTACATTTAGGGAGATTAGAGTACTGCTTTGTGAACAGAATTTCTCTCTGATATCATAGTAATTAATCTCATTTTTAATAGAGGCTTAGATAACTTTTAATATAGGTATTCCAGAAGTTTTGCTAACTGAAAGTTTTGACTAAAGTTGAATTTAGTTGTTGCTCATTATGGATAAAAGTAATCTGCTGGCTTTATGGCTAAGATGTCATTTGCATGGCCAAAAAAGCCCGTTTCTGCTGCTGTGTAGGAACCTCTCTTGTGCTGATACGTGCATGCTTCATCTGGAGGATCGGGCTGAGGTTACTGTGCTGTAATCTTGTCCAAAGGAGGCAGCCTTCTACCTCTGACAGCCGTTTGGGTGCCCTTAAGGGCCCTTACAGCTGGGGAGAGTGGGACAACTGGAGCCTTTCTTTGCAGAGCAAGGCGTTTGCTTCCCCAAAGTGTATCAGTCTCATTTGGGAAGTTCACCTCTGCATAAATCCAGGTATGATCTAGTGATGACTACCTAGAAAAAAAATCGTTCAAGGCAGTAGTTTAGATCAACATGCCTCTCAGCTGTTGAAAGTTGAGTAGGTCAAATCTGATTTGCCAAATGAAAACCAGCAACATTTGCAAAACAGTATGCTTGTTTTTCATCCTCTGTCAGTGATCTGGAATCATAGTGAGAAAAAAAACTTCTTAATGGGTTTATGGGTTGAACTTTTTAAGTGTCAAATAATACTATCCAATTCAAGTGTGGTTATGTGAGAAAAGTAGTTTAAAAAAAAGGAAGTACTTGAACTTGAGTTTGAAAATAAATGTTTACACTTTTATTGTTCTGACATCAAAGGGGTAGGATTGCTTCAATAAGAAGACTGTAAAGAAACTGAGGCAAACGATGGACTTCTGGTTTTGGGAATTTAAAGGCTGACCATTTTAGTCTGGGTGGGAAAATGGCTGTAGAGAGCCTTCCTACTCTTAAATGTGTAATTTCCCTTCATCCCTCTAAAAATATTTACCAAAAGACAGGAATTGGTCCCTAATGATTAATTTACTGTTATACAGCAATACAAGCCCATCCTTCCCAAACAGTTTTCATTTATCCATATCGTTACTTAGCAAGAATAATACTGTGAATGCCATTTACCCCAAAGGTCCACTGCTTCAGTATAGATCAGAAGTCTATGAATTTGTATCAAATTTCTACGTGTGAGTGCTGTTGGTAGTTTTTTTTTCTGCTGTTACTTAACTCCCAGAAAGTGCAATAATTTAGATCTGGAACTGTATCGCCTGTTTTGATGTGTTGTGCATTGCAGCTATTTTAGCTGCGTGGTTCCAAATTCCTAGTGTTACTCTGCTACGTATTCCCTATTGAGGTCAAGATTGCTTTTGTAGCAACAACTCTTTTTCTGTCTTGACCCACGCTTGCCCTCCTCCACCCCCTCTCCCCTCACCCCCGCCCCGCCCTTTACACGACTGTACCGTCTTTCAACTGTCTTACAGCAATAAGGACCTCTACCCAGTCCTTTGAGATGTTGTGCCCAGCCTCTGTGTGTAAGGCTTGGCTCCTGGCTGTATCACTCCTTCCAGGAGAGGGTTTGTGGCCATGGACTCTGGATTCCATGAACTTGGGGGTGGCGCTCCCACCCATGTGCCTTGTAAGTCAAGCCCTGTTTCCTTGCACTTAATTTTTCTAATGAATGCTTTTTCCTTCTGTGATAGAAATCTAATAGGCAGGGAGAAACTTGAGCATATAAAATACACTGTTTATACAGCTCTCCTCAAAGATATTGCCTTCATCATAGGTGTCTGTAGTAAATATAGCCAGAGTACCTCTGAGAAGAGGCAAAATGTGATTAAATCATAATGAGTACACACTGCAAAGCTTCTAATAAGTGTAATTCCTGACTGCCATCATACTTTGTCAAGTAAAACCTATATTTTTTTTTTTTTCCAATGAATTTCAAAATATCCTCATGATTATTTCAGTCTTTTACCTCTGGCATTATATCTCTAACCAGGAAGAAAAATTGGCACATTGGGTGAGGCTTAAAAAGGGGAAGAGAAACATTTGGTATTGTGCGGGAGCGATTGGAGGCTGTGTAAATGGAGTAAGGATTTACTTTGTCAAACAAAGATCAGTCTGTGGGAGAAGCTTGTTCTTTACAGCAGGAGAGTGTTGGGGGAGTGTATATGTGTGCAGGTGGGCCTCCGCAAAGCAAGTTAGCATTTACATTTATGATTGCTGCTACTTTGGAAAACCTTTTGTTTAACAATTTCAAACTGCACTTTTGAATACCACAGCAATACAAAAAGAAGGTATCGACAATTTTCTAATAGAAACAAACACACCTTTATTTAAGAAATAAAAATGAAAATACTACAAGGGACAATTCCTAGCTCAGTCGCAGTGTGACCTTTTAATATACCACTTACCAGTGATGCTGGGATCTGCCTTTAGTGAAGTGTCTGATGCAATGGACTTTAGTGGATGACCAGACTGTGCAAGTGGTTGTGTGAATGGCACCGAGGTGCTAAGCAATTCATATAATTTAAAAATAACTTTGTACTTCACTTGAAAATCCACTTGTAACTTTTTCATCTCTTCCTTGTGTTGTAATAGCGCCATAGGATAACATTGTTCATATCCACAGTATTTCCACTTAAACGTGTTTGAATATGTTAGTTGATTATAGCTCTGTGTTCACTCTGACTCTGAACAGTGCTGCTTTACACCTTGTATCACTGTTATGTGATTATTTCCACTATAAATTCAGTAGAACCCACTCATAACATTCTAGGATGACTTTTGCTAGAGATATTAGACCTATTGTGGGGCTTCTGTTTTCTAGGGACTAGCACTCTTCCTCTAACTGTAGAGTTGAGCTAAAGAATGCCCAGCATAATGCAAGCAATGCAAATTTTTTTTTTTTTTATCCCCAAAAGCTTTTCTTCTTGCACACGTTCCTGGCCCAGCTCTTTCTTTCCATGGCTTTTGTATGTGGGTGGTGGCATCCTTCCAGTTCTCTGTCTTAGACTGTGTGAGAGGCAGCAGCTGGACAGTAGCAGCAGCTGAATGCTTTCTAAGCTTTGCATCATGTGTTAAGGGGTGGCTTGTCCATCAGAGCAATTTTTTGGGTCCCAGTTAGATATTTTTTGCACTGGGTCCCCTATGTGCTTACTATGATGTAGGACTGAGGGTGGCATTTCCTAGCTTGGGTGGAGGGAGAAGCACTGTATCCAGCTGCTGGAGGTGGTGTAGATGTAGTGAGCAGAAAGCTGGGCACTTCTGGAGTTTGGATTACAAACTGTGCTTGACCACTGGACTTTGCTGATGATTCTGTATGGACTTTATGCAGCTTGCAAGGATTTTTATTTCGCCAAGTATTTTATTCTGCACTTCTTGAGTTCAGCAGCATGTCTCTTTACATAGAATTCACTGTCATAATTTATGACAAGTGCTTGCTGAATTTAGTACTTTGTAAGGGCAATAATCCTAAGTATGAATAAAAATTCAGCACTCCAGGCAGTAATAGAAGCAATTCTTATATTCCTAATATACTGTAGCATTTTTAAAGGTTGAAAAAAATTTTTGTTTTCAGTTTGCCTCTAAATGGCTTCTGAATGATAGTGTTCTTCAGCTGATTGCTTCTTTGACATCTAAATGACATCCTGTGTTGCACATTCATAATTTAAGATATGAGATGTGTTGCAAAGAAAAGAATGGAAATTGGGTTTGGAGTTAAATATATAGCTCTTAAAACAAAATTAGCACAGAATAATGCATATATTCCTAGTCTTCATATTTACTGAGTATGTACACAGACTAGGAATGAATATATTATATCATGATGTATATGTTCTCATAGATAAAATGGAAACCATAAATATTTGTTGGCTGTTTCGCATGGAGAGTGCCTATTCCAAGTCAGTGGGAATGTTCTATGAAAAAAGTAGTATTCAATTTAACCTCAAAGACCAAGACCATCTTTGATTTAACTGAAAGTGGTGGGGATGGTCCTTGATGAATTTGAAGAACAAGCTCCTTGTTGTTATGCCTGTCATCTTTACTTATTTGTAATTCTGTTTGTGACCTCTATACTAAATTTTTTTGCTGGCATAGCAATATTGGCTAGTGATATGTTTTAAATGCAACTTACTTAAGTTAGAACTTCTGTTTGTATAGATGGAATTAAAGGAATTATTTTTATTTATAATCTTTTTTGCAGAACAAACTCCCTCATAAACTGTACTGGAAAAAAAAAACAACCAAACAACACTGTGGAATAATATAAGCTTTTGTAAAAACTGGGGGAGTTTTGCAAATATATTGTATTATCCTACATCATGCCACTTAGTTGTAGACCAGGCTTTTGAAATCTATGCCATTCAGCGAAGGATCTCAAGGAGTAGCTCAGCTGGTGTGCACCAGTGGTGGTCACATTGGTGGCAATTGCATGAGAGAAAACAAATTTGTGCCTCACTGCTACAGCCAAAGATGTTCCAGTCCCATTTCCTCCCCCCTTTCTTACAGCCTTATGCTGGCACAGCTATTGTTCACCTGGCAGCAGCTCTAACAACACTGAGCCACCAGAAGGGCCAGTGGGTGCAAATTACCTGTTTATGCAAAGCAATTAGAAAATCTGTGCTTTCAAGAAAAATTTGGCTTTCAGATTTACACATCTTCATATACATAATAGTTTGTGTATTAATGCTTCTGTATGGGGTGAAAGTACTTGGTTGAAAGGACTTGGTTTTATAATTGTGGTATCCATTTTTATCTACGAAGTATTACTGTTCATGCCTTCTTTCCTGATCAGTTGTTGTTCTTTATTCCTGCATGTAAAGGTTCAAAAGTAACTGTGCTTTAATAGCTCTTTTTCTTTCACCATTTTTTACTTTCAGTAGTTCAGCCACAGGTTCTGTTACAGCAATCTGTGAGCGCCAGGAGTGATAAAGAGAGCAAAAATCTATTCTTGGAGATGTTTGCTTTTCTCAGGATCTACCTTGTCTTTTTGCCGATAGTATTTTGTCTGTAGTTATTAATTATAGTCAGGGCAACATTTTCAATGATTAATTGACTACTGCTTAAAACAATAAGGCTGCTTAATAAGCAAAACACAGTGCAAAATTCTGTTTTGGTGAGACCTTCTTTGATAAGAAAACTCCTAGGCATGTTAGCAATTTTTGTGCTATAAAATGAGGGGGAAAGTTTTCTTGTAGTTAGATGCTGTTTAGACTAATAAACTCCTTGCTTGCTTTAAAGAGATCTCCACACTAGTCTTGACATGTTTCTTGCTTTAACTCTTGATTAACCTAACCTTAATGGGATCCCTTAAATAAAAAAAGGAAAAAACATTAAAAGAGTTGGACTCTGGAAGGAGACATGAAATACAAAACCAGTTGTCACAAAGCTGTACGATTCTAGAAAAGTATGATAAAACTCGGGTGAGAGGATGATATGATCAAGCCAATTCCTTTCTTAATTCCACTATGGAATGGCATTAAAGCCACTGAATTAATGGGCAATGCCCAGTGGCTGTCCATCTCTAGGTTGTGGTGTGCTCCAGTCACTTTTTGGATACTGTTGACTTCCACTGTCTAAGAGATTAGGCATATTCTTACAATAAATTACACAAATCTTTGTTTTCTCAGATGTCCAAATATGCCACTGAGATACTGTCGATGTTTTTGAAGATACTGCAAAGACTTTGCAAATTCACTCAATCAGTAAAGTTAAATGGCCTGCAGGTATTCCTGGTTTAAGCTGAAGCCTAGCCAGGTGTACTGAATCAGTGTCATTGTCTCCCATGCCGTCACCTCCTTTCAGCCTGCACACTTTCTCCATGTTATGGACCCACAGTATGTATGTCTTTTGCTAGCCGAAGGGAGACTTCTGCATTGCCTGAGAGATTATGACCTCTCTTACTCTTGCTTTAATTTAGTACTTTAAAGAGCTGACAATCACAATCATATTGTGACTTTTCACTGGAGTACTCTAGTCCTTCATTTTTGATGGTTTGAATTTGTTTCAATTCTTTCATCTCCTCTTTATCAGCTTTTTCCTGCATAATTTGTTTCACTGTCTGCCTCCCACTGCAACATCTCTTAACAGGGATGCAAATATAATATTTAAACATGATATCATAAATACCTGAAATCAGGCAAGACTAGTTCCATCCTCTCACTTTCAAGTGCTGTAACTAGTATGATGACACTGCTTCCATTAAATGAGAAACCTTGATGACAATCAGCATGTCCCTACCTCTGCCACTTGAGCAATCTTGCATCATGGCTTTTCTTCTGTTTTGGAAGGGTGCAAGCTAAAAGATTCAGTACACATATGAAAGGATGAGGTTTTTGTATTGATAGAGATATTTAAAGTGTCTCCAACACAGTTAATAGCAGGCATCATGCCACTTATTCTGAGATTTGCTTGTAAGCCTGTATGTCATCTATAATGGCTCTCTTTATAATATGGAAAACGAAGGCACTAAGCATCTTGCATATTGACTGACCTACATCTTTCTCCACTAATGGGGCTGACGGCTCTCTCCCAGGAATGTGACAGGGGCATTATTTGTTTTCTTGAGTGCTTCTTGTAGCTTCTCAGGATCTTACTGCTCTGCAAACAAAACAAAGACAGCCTGATTGCATGCTTTAAAAGTGTAATCAGAGATGAAACCTATCAAACTTGATACACTTTCATAGCCTCTAGCAGAGTAAAGCTTCCCTTGGAAAGCCTAGGAGTAAAATTCCTATCATAATAAAAGCAGATCTTTACTACTGGGTTGACAGGAACAAATGCTTCTGTGGGTCTGTAATCAATCCGCTGTCGTGGTTTAACCCCAGCCAGCAACCAAGCACCATTCAGCCACTTGCTTGCTCCCCTCAATGTGGGATGGGAAAGAGAATCAGAATGGTAAAAGCAAGAGAACTTGTGAGATGAGATAAAGACAGTTTAACAGGTAAAGCAAAATCTGTGCACACAAGCAAAGCAAACCAAAGAATTCAGCCCATCCCCAGGACAGCAGGGCTCATCATGTGTGACAGTTACTTGGGAAGGCAAAAGAATATAAGGCCGAATGTCTCCCCTTCCTCTTCCTCTATCTTTGCATCCTAAGCATGATGTCACATGATATGGAATATTCCTTCGGTCAGTTGGGGTCAGCTGTCCTGGCTGTGTCCCCTCTCAGCTTCTTATGCACTCCCAGTGTGCTCCTCACTGGTGGAGTGAGGAGCAGAAAAGGTCTTGACTGCTTAGGAACAATTGAAAATATTAGGGTGCTGTCAACAGTATTCCCACACCAAAGACAAAACATAACTTACCCCAGATGCTAGTAACAAAGTGACCTCTATCCTGTCTGAAACCACAGCACCCAAACAACTCTGATAAGCTATAAGATTGCCGTAGTCACTTGGTTTGAATGTAAGGAAGCAAAACCCCTGTAATCAATTGAATTTAGTGATTCTTCACTGAACTGCTCCAATTCTACTGTTTTACTGAGAAGCTGTGTGAATACAAGAGCAAGCATTTATGTCCACTTCCACTGGCAGAAGAAAACTTTTGTAGAGGATTAAAATGTTATATTTTGTATATATTTAGGCAGTAATTCCCTCCCAGAATTGTCTTCAACGTGATTTCTGTCTGGTTCCTGAAACTAATCAAAGTATAGGGAACATCAAAAAGCATACTTATTGCGGTATCTTTAGCTTTCTGTCTGAACTTTCAGGTCATAGAGTTTTAGAATGGTCCAGGCCAGAAGGGACCTCTAGGGTCATCTAGTCTGACCTTGCCACAATCAGCAGGGACACCCCCAACTAGACCAGGTTGCCCAGGGCCTTGTTGAGCCTCACCTTGAATATCTCCAGGGAGGGGGCCTCAACCACCCCCCTGGGCAACCTGTAACATATTGTAGATGACGCTGCTTATCAATAAAATTGACCTAAGCATCTTAAATCAAACCCACAATTAGACTAAAATTGGCATTGCTAATATATGTTAGTAATCCTACGGAAACCTCATTTTGTGAAACAGTAATGACTTGTACTAATTTACAAATTAAACTTTTAGAGTGTTATAATTGTCCTGCTAATGTCCTGTTGTTAATGCCTAAAGCAAGCTAAGTCTATTGTTAGGCAATAAAGCTCTTGGAAACAAATAGTGACAATAAATCACAGTTTTTCAAGTGTGTGGGTTTTTTTGGTGTGGTTTTTTTTTTTTTTTTTTTTTTTTTTTTTTTTTTTAGTTAAAGCTGGAGACTAGATCCTTGGAAAAGGGATCTGAGGGAATATCACTTAAGGCACTGTGTGGATATGATTTAGAGGATGGGGATGTCTAGCCTTCTGCTGAGCACAGCAAAAAGAGGTGACCTGTCTAGAATTTTTTTAAAGATCTGTATATTCCGAGTAAGTTATGTTTAATGAGCACAGTACACAAATTGTAAAATACATAAATACTTTAACTGATGCTGTATGGTGATTGCCATATTTTTTTTTTCTTTGGAAGATGATTAAATGTAATAAATGACCTATTTAATTATATAAAACAATGTATATACAAGGAACCCCTTTTTGTTAGGCATTTAGCAGAAAACTGTCACTGATCTTAGCATTTAATATTGTTACCCTCCAAGGTACCCATGTCTGGCTTCAAGGACGTCTTTGACCAAAAGTAGTGGGAGGGTTAGTAACCTGTAAGCCATGTAAAAGACTTCAGGTTCAAACAAAAAAACTTCACTTGGGCAAGGCAGTTGGAAAGAGTGGCTGCTGAGGGCTGGGCACTGGGCTGCTTGGCCAGACCTGGTGAAAGAAAAAACATGGGCATAAACTTTTCTATGCTGGATCAGAAAAAGGTAAATGGCAAAGAATGACTTTCCGTATGAAATCCATTACGCAAGTTTGATAATTTCTAAATGGGAAAGTGTGCTGATGCTTTTCTCTTGCTGTTTTCACAGGAAAAAGAATTTGTTTGGTATCTATAAATAAGCAAGCTGCTAATGAGATCTCCTTCCCTCTGTTACTCCTCTAAATAGAAGCAACTCTGCAAAGCTTGTTTTCCAAAGATTAATTATTAGCTGGCATATGCTAATTTCACTGTTTTTTTTTTTTTTAAATCTTCTTATTGAAATTCAGTGGCACTCAAAAGTGTGAGAGATCTGTACATTTAAAAGTAGACTTTATCCAACAAATTAATGGCATTTCAAACAAAATTCTTGGAGGAAAAAATGGGGTTGAGAATGGAGGGAGGAGAAAGGAGAATCAGCAGGTTGCGGCTGTTTGAAGTGACAGCTCAGAGGACATGCAAATGTAGCTGCTATGACTTCATTGCTTGAATCACAATAAAAAGTAATAGAAGTAGAGGTATTGAGAGACCATGACTAAAGCTGATGAAACATTGGTAATGTATATAAACATACACAGGATTTTGGAAGTGGAGGTGCCACAGAAAAAGAAAATCAAGGAAAGTAAAAAAGAAACCTGGAAAATGGGTATAAGATTGTCCCAAGCAGCTCAGCATGTGTCAGATGTGCATTGTAGTGGAAAGTAATTACTAAAATATCAGGATTGTTCATGTGGCTTGGTATTGTGAAGAACATTTTTCACCTGGTGTAATGGGGAGCAGCTGGGAGTATTTGTACTGAGGGATTGCTAATTGTACCTAATGAAGCTATATGTTTCCATATGAAGAGATAAGCACAAACTGGAGAAGTTCACAACATCAAGTTGCTTAAACTTAACCAAGTCCAACAAAACTTGTGCATGAGGCTTGAGGAGTGTTTCTCTGCATAGTGGTCTCTTTCGGCAGTGTGAGTGACTGTAACCAACTGCAAGCATCCTGGTAATTCATTGTGAGAGATTGCAGTGGATGTATTTTGAATAGGTGGCACTAGCAAGTTCTGTACTGGGACTGTTCACTTCTGGGAGTCTCTTCACAGAACGGATGCAGAGAACCTGCACAGAAAATCTTGAAGCTGGAAACATCACTGGTGTCAGTCTCTTGAAGATACTGGATTAAATGGGATATAGCAAAGGCGCTTGGAGGAAGGAAAGTAGGATATGGCCTAAACAAGTAGTGCAATAGCAAGAGATGTCAAGCATGATCATTTTAAACCTTTCATTAGTCCAACTTGGAAGTTCTCTGAAGGTTTTATCACATCAGCCTGGGAAGCAGCAGCTCTGAGGGAGAATATACAAAATCTATAATTGCCTTGAGCTCGCTGAAGGGAACTAAAACAAAAAACTCCAGTAGTTTCTATGCAAGAGTAGATTAAATGAGTAGACAGATCCTAGGTTTTAGATAGCAAACTAAAGCAACCATGTTAAGATAGCTGTTTTTCAAAAGCCAAGGATGTTACAGTTGTTACATGTGTCCTTTGTAAGTGAGATGAAATCAGAGTGCTATAGTAAAGGTAAAGAGAGGGAAAATAGTATCAATCATTGGCAAGGCTTTTATTCTGAACTGGACAAACTACTTATTTATAGAAAAAATATGAGCGGTGGAGTCTCTAAAATAATTGTGTGCTGGAAAAGTCAGTCTGAATTTCTAAGATTTCTTCTTCTTTATACTTAATTTCTACCAGGATATACCTTCTTCTTCTCAGCCTGAGTGAAAATAGAAAATTAAGGAGCTGAGAAAGTGTTGCAGTTAAAATGTGGAACTGTTGTTCCCTACTGCTATCATTCATCCATAGGAACGTGAAGTCTGTAGCTAGCAAGTAGTATGCATAGTACCTGGAAATGGAGAAATCTTTTAAGCCTTCCTGCAGAACACATATCTTTAGTTTACCGTTAGCTGCTGCACCTTTTTGTTGCTGCTATTACTGTTCTTTTTATATATGTAGAGTATGCTAATGTATGTTACAAAGTGGCCTGAAGAAAATCTAAAGGACGAATTCTGTCTTCTGATGCACTGCTAATACCCAGTCGATAAGAGCCTTAAGTGTTTTTTGTTTTAAAAAAAAAAGTCATTGCCTTGTATATCAATATGCCACAGTTGGAATTATTAAAAAATAATGGAAAAATTCATAATAAAAACATCATTGCTCTGTTCTGGGCTCATCCACTGTGATAAACACAGGATTCAAAAATAGGGGCAGTGTGGAAGTGTTAGTGACAATCAGGTACAGCATCTTGATCGGGTCTGTTTTGCTGTGTGTCATTGTAGAATTGCTTCTGACAAAAGGAAAGTCTTCAGGAAAAAAAATGGTGTAAATTAGTACCATGTAATCTGAACTGTTCATAGCAGAGATAATTACAGCTGTATGTGCTGCAGATCTGCATAGTGCTTGATAGCGCTCCTGCGCTGCTGATGGAAGTGTCGCTGAGCAGTTAGATCTCCTGGAGCTTGGCATGCAGGGAGGTGTTGTGCAGCCTCTGAAAGTGTTCTTTAGCCTGAGAATCTACATGCAGCAACCTGTTGTTTAAAATTTCAACCACACTAACAAAACAATTATGAAATACTCAGCTGCCATGTATCTACAAGTCTTACATGGCAGTTCCAGCTTGGAGATGTGTGCTACAGCTTGTGTAGGAACTGTGAGGGAGAGGTGCCCGAGAGCTGAACAAACACTGTCATAGTTTCTGCAAGTATTCACCTTCTGAAATGAATTAAATTTTGATTTTACTCATGGAAAATGGGAAACTTTGTTTGCATGCAGATCGGTCCTTGTCTGCACTAGGACAACACGCTTTGTTGTGGAAATATAAATGTATTTATACTGTCCTAATTTAACTCCCTGGCATAGAAATGCATCTGTATTAGCCTGACTAAAATTTTCCTATCACAGATAGATGCAATGTGAGCCAGGAAGGCCAAATCTTCTGAACTGGTTTTTATAAGTTAAAGGGATGAAACATAGAAAACAACAAGCTGCAATGCCCTCTGCTTACTTGTACCTTTTAATAGCTAGAAGCTAATGCTAGTTTTAAGCTAATAACTACCTCTAGGGAGAAACTATGGTTGCTTTGTCTCAATGTAAAATGTTTTGCTTTGAAATACTTACAACTATTTTGTTTGCAAAACTATTTTCCTAGTAACCTCTCTTCAGCCCATATATATTCGTGTATTGTACTTTTTCATACCATTCTCCCTCTTTGTTCCTGGCAGGTGCTGCATACTGTGATTCTGTTGCTGTCCTGCTGTGTGTTTCTATAGGTACTGCTTAGTCTTTTTTCTTTTCCAGTCCTTCTGCCTCCCAAAAGCCATGCAGTATGTGTGCACAGAAGAACTTTAAGCCAGATTTTACTTCACAGTCCAGATTTATTTATGAATTAGCCAGAAGCAGGTATTTATGGGTGTTCTCTGTTTATTCTTTCATGCAGCTGATGGCGGCGGCGGCTGCTGCTGCTGCTTTGCTTTAGAGCCACAGGAGTAAATGAGTCCTTGAGTGAATAACTACATGTCACCCTGAAGAGAGTAACCCTCATGTACTTCATCTGCAAAAAATTCAGAAAACTGGAAACTGCATAATAGCAAGCAGCAGGATAGCTGAGCCAATTCAAGACTTTGGCACCAGAAGGCTTCTGCAGCCATCTTCGATGTATCCAAGTCTGTCTCTTCTGTTTCATTCCCAAATGTATTTGCCTCATAAAAAATGCAGAGATAAAGCGACATAAATGTGTATAGAAAATATTACCTAGCAAAATCAACAGAGGGGAAAAACAGTGAAAAGAGAATTCTACCACAACCAAGCAAGACTCTAAAAATAAAAAGATACGCTAGTAATAGCACTAGAGTTTGATCATCTGTTTAATTTAGCTCCAGGAAGGCCCATCCAATACCTGAAGGGGGTCTACAGGGAGGCTGGGAGGGGTCTGTTTACAAAGGCCTGCAGTGACAGGATGAGGGGCAATAGCTTCAAGCTGGAGAAGAATAGATTTAGATTGGATATTAGGAATAAGCTCTTTACTATGAGAGTGGTGGAACACTGGAACAGGTTGCCCAGGGAGGTGGTTGAGGCCCCTTCCCTGGAGATAGTCAATCAAGGTGAGACTTGATGAGGCCTGGGGCAACCTGGTCTAGTTGGGAGTGTCCCTGACGACTGCAGGGAGGTTCGACTAGATGACCCTAGAGGTCCCTTCCAGCCTGGACCATTCTATGTAGAGTGGTGCTGAGTAGTTCAGGAACTACACAAGTAGGAAAGAGACAAAGTACACTGATACTCCAGGGCACTCTGAGCTGCCCCTCTATATTTTGATAACCGGCATTTTTTCTTTCTAATGCTAGTTTTAACCACATTTAAAATTGTCCCTCCAAAAATGGAAATGTGAAAGCTCAAAACCAAATTAATTTCAAAATGTATAGTTCAGAAGCAAGAGCTACTTTCTACCCACAGGTGGGAAACCACTATGAGAGATCTCTTAAAGTATTCATCTCTATTTTCTTCCTCTGCCACTTCTGTCTCAGAGGAAGGGAGGTTGCACAGTGGCTGACACTGTGTGAATATCTTCTTGCCTGTTCCTGTAATCATTCAGTGTTCACATATATATTTTTTTTTTTTTTAAGCAGCTTGGTATTATGTTTTGTGGTGCTATTCAAAGAAAAGCATTTAGCTAAGAAAGACCAGCAACTCCTTCAGAAATCCTGTAATAATGGGATTTTTATTACCAAGATCCTAAAGGTAAAATGACAAAAAACCGAAACCAGATTTCAGCCAGAGCGATGTGGCAGAGAGGTAATGGTGCAAAGTGAAACACAGGAGTTCTCATGTGTACTCTTGCTGTGGATTTATTTTTTCCTTGCCTCTTGAGTGCTTGGGAAGATTCTATGAACAGGTCTTCAGCAATAGACTCTTTACTCAATTTCTGATTTGACATCACTTGATAGCTCAAATAGAGAACTATTTATGGGCTTTTATTTGCTTTGTCCACCTATAACAATTACTCTACTACTAAAATTGCCTTTAAATTGGGCTTCACAGATATGACTCAAAAGGCCAGAGCAGGGAGAAGAGAAGTGGCCCTTTGGCCCCCCTGCACAGAGTTGCAGAGAAGGTTGGAGGTCCATGGATTCATAAGGGGGAACAGATGAATCTTCCCAGCCTGGATGCAAAATTTATTGGGGGGAAATGCAGAAAAAGAAGTAATTGCCTTGCTACCTTGCAGCTGGAGGAGGAATATGGCTTGGTCAGCATGGTGCTGGTGGGGAATAGAGATCTTTCATCAGCATGGATCATTTAGGCTTTCCTAAACTGAGTCACGTTGTTCATTGCTTTCCAGCTTATTTCCATCCTCCCATAAACTTTTTTTTAAAAGCAATAGTTTGGTCTGTCGCTTAGAAGTAGTGAAATGTTGCTTTTTAAGCCTTGCATGTTGTGCAGTCCAGTTTTACAGTTCTTGGCAGTATACAGAAGAATAATTAAAAAAAAGTGTTTAAAAAAAGTAGCTCTTATTATGAAAAAAAAATAACAAAACCGATGCTTCATTTATAATAGTGAAACATATTGCTACAAATTTCATATGGATGACTGAGTGACATAAAGCAGTGCTTTAGTCTTTAGTGTTCACCAGTTTTTCAGTGTCAGGTGGGTCAATGCAGGGGAGAGCTCTTATTCCTCTTGCCATGGGGAACTTCTGTGGTGCTGAGGGCTTGTATCAAGCATGGTGTACTGTGAAGGATATGGGCAAGATTTTTCAAGTGCTTGCAACTGGAGGCAGATTGAAGTTGCTCAAGAGCACTTCAAACCAGTGTCAGTGTCATCAAGGGCCTCTTCTAGAGATTTTATGGGGAAGCAAATGTGAAAGCCTTCAGAGTCTGGGTCTGAAGAGACTGTTTTTTTTTCCAGAGTGGAGATCTGAATAAAAATGAAATAGATGTATTGGCAAGTGGGAGGCTTTTGAGTAGAGTTTGGAGACAAAACCAAACTCAAACCACCACAGCTTGGTGGTTTAAAGCCACAAATTTTTCTTCAGTGACTTCTATGCAACAGATTTTGATCTGTTCAATTTCTGAGGGATTTAGGAGACAGCAGACAGGAACTACCCGAGTTAAGAGATAAGGAAAAGAGTGGACAGCAGTTTCAACGTGTCCTGATTGTGATCATTGCCATTTTAGAAATGCCTGAGACTCTTAAAACTGGATCTACTGATTTGACATGATTTTTTCATGTATTGCAAGCCACTGTCTTACCATGTCTACCATGCAAAATGTGCAATTGCCATTTGCAGTACATCAAGATGAGGAGATTCTATATGGGGAAATAACTCGCATAGCGTATAGCTGCTGGAATGTTGAATCTAGACAGCACTATGATGCTTTTTATAGTAATTCAATTCTAGGTGTTTGTAGCATCTCAAAAAAAGCCAAAAGGAGAAGCAAAACTTTCAATAGCCTAAAGACATTTCAAGTACTTTTAAAAAAACATACAAGGCTACTCTTCCTCCCATTCCCCCTCCCTTTTTTTTTTTTTTTAAATAAGTAGTGCCAGGAAAAAAACTGCAGATACATATTTGGCAAAAAAGTATTTTTTTTCTTCTATGTCTCATGATGAAGTATGAATAAGAACAGTACTTGCAGCCAAAGCCAGTTCTGCGTTAACATTTTTGCCACTTCTGCTTATTTTTCACTGTCTGTTTTCTTAAAAATATTTAATTCTTTCAATAGAACTGAAAGCATTTTAGGGTTTTGCAAACTGGACCATAACCTATGATCTTTTTCTTTAGCTCTAATTTGTGGAGTGACTGTCTTTCTCCACAATGATTAAACTGTCCCCTAGGAATGTTCTTTAGCTCTTAGCCCTTGCAGCCTCTGATTCCCTCTAAGGAACACAGACTGAAAGAGGAAAAAACCTGTTTCTATTAACTACATAATTTTTCTAAAGATAACCAGCTATAAGACATTTAGATTGGGTACTTTTTATTCCATCAGACTGGGACAGGCATCAGAATAAATTGATCTTTGGGACCACAGTACTATAAAATTCTGTAGATAACTGAAATTCAAAAATGTAATGTTTTGTTAGTGGTATATAATTTCTGGAGCATCTTTTTTAAGATGACTAAATTATGATGTCACTCCCAATTATTACTTTGTTGGCTGTTTTCTTAATTTCAGTATTGAATTGAGAAAGCCAAAACATCTTTCAACTTCCAAGAAGTCAAGAGTATGGGTGTGTACGAATTAGTGACAACCAGGCCTGCCTTCAAGATGCAGGGTTTGACTCAGGTTACACATGCTTATTAAATTTGGGAGCATTTACATTCTTGAAATGCGTTGTACCCATTTAAAAGAAGGATTTATAAATTAATCAGAAATTAGAGTGTTCTCTACTAGTGGATGTTATGTTGATTCTCTTTTAATAGCTCTGTTGCATATGAAAATATTAGTTTTGAGACCTTGGAAAAAAGATGGCCTGCAATTTTGTTTTTAAAGGATCAGTCTGCACTGAGTGCTAAACTTGTAGCTGTTGTGTCCTCCAGTGATTAAATCTGAGTGAAGACACTCCCTCTCCCTGGTGTTCCCATCAATGATAATTCTTTATCTTTTGTACTCTGTATGGAGTCTCTGCACTTTTCATGGTACACAGCAACTTTAGAAAATTTGAACAATATAATATAAAAGGAAAAACTTTTAGTTCATTTGTTGCTGGTTTTAGCTTCTGTCTTATCGATCACTGACTCATCAGGGAGAAGATAATAATTTGTTGTCAGATAGGCGAGATGGCTGCCTACATGAACAATATGATTTATGACCAACTGTCACAATAGACTGTAAAGCAAAGGAAAAAACTTCAATTAACTCTTAATTTGCTGGGTCCTGGCTCTTGTACTTGACTTAAAACAGCACATGTTAGTTATGTCCCCTTATACACACCTATTATTTCTATGGCTACGACACTCACCATGAAAAACTTGTCTCATGAGACACCAGGATTCTGACCTGGTGGAAACTGGCTTAATCTGTGTTACAACATTACTCTTACCAGTTGCATTACTACACTAAGTTGACAGAACTTGGTATGCAGTTCTTTAGTCTTAGCTTTCCTCTCTGTTTTTATTAAAAAGAATTTAAAGCAGATTTATTTAACCTTTTTTCCTCTCCTTTTTTTCCAAGACAGTAGAGGAAATAGTTTCATTTCTCTGGGTTTGCATGTGCTTGGGTGAGGTGGGAGAGGTGGAGACCTTATTGCATGAACGTCAAATCAGTACAAATAGATTGTTCTTTTACTGCCAGAAAGTTGAGTTTTTCACTTGGCTCTTGCAGCGGTGAGTTCTATAGCTGAAATCTTAGGAAAATTATCTTTTGTATCACAGAGACTTTTGTTTAACTAACTTTTGAGAATTCGGTGAAAGTTATGGTTCTGGAGTGAATAAGCCAAGATAGACCTTGGGATGAGTCTCACTGGTTTTATTGGTGCATCAACCTTAACTAGGGAGCATTCAAACTCTTTGAAAGGTGTAAGCACAATATTTTGGTAGCTCTGATAACCCAGAAACAGCTGTAGTGTTAGGGAGAGATAATGTTCCCGTCTATGATGACTCAGACAGGCCTATCTGTAAATGTTAACTCCACTGGGCTTTGCTGCCAAAAGTCATTTTGGCAGCAGAGACAGGGATGGAGCCTCAAAGTGAGGCAAAAATGAGATAAGCAGATGTATGTAGCTGGTGATGATGTGGTGAGAAAGAAAGAAAAAAAAATGCAGAAAAATACCTTAAGAAGTTGTAGCTAGGTTACGAAACGTGAGTACTGATCTCATTCTGGTGAACTGCCATTGCATGTCTTTACAGGTGATTAACTGGAATGTATTTGTCTGTATGAGGATGTATTTGCTAACTCTTTTGGTCATTCTGCTACAAAACTTCAGTTTGTTTCCAGTTGTTGTTCATATCGGTAAAGGACTGCGTCTCCTTTCAATAATCTCCCTTTAGCAGAGAAAAACTGAAGATACATTGGGTAATCACTGCTGGTACGTGTCCTGGGGCAAGTAAGTTGGCTGGTCAGGGAAGGAAAAGAAACATGGGCTGGGCTGCTGTTAGGTTGATGAATTTATGTTGCTTTCCCCTGGAAATGCTGAAAACATCTGACTCCAAATGGGAAAGATGAGGAAAAAAGGGCCATTCTCAGGTCATTCTCCTGCCATGGGAAAGAAAAACAAACAAAGAAAACCCACAGAAAAATGGAAGGGGGAAGAATGAAATAAGGTTTCTTCATGTGAACATTAATTCAATAATTTAAAATATTATTATTGTTATGTGCACAGGAAACTACCGGTCTAGAAGTACTATAAAGTAAGGGAGTTCTTTTTAGTGCTTTTGTACTGTGTTGTGTTAATAATGCTTTAACAAATACTGCGTTCTTAAGTGATTTTTTTCCTGGAAATATGACTCAGTCCTTTCAGATTTGGATTTCAAATGGTATTCTATCCATAAACCCTGTGACACTTTTACAAGTCAATGATACCAGTATGCTATTTTCAATGTTTTTATACCTCTATTTTAATAAGAAGTTGAGGGGAAACCCCCCTATATAACTGTGCTTACAGATCCATAGCTGCACATCATTGCTTCATTTCTGATACTCTGTATCAGAAATGTAAAGGTTAATTTCAAAAGGTACAACTTTTGAATGTGTGTTTCCCTTCAGACTTTCAGTTACAAATTTTTTTTTCATACCTTCAAAATATATAAACCGCACCCCACTTCATAAGGAAAGCTGCCCCTATATGATTTGGAGTTATTTTTGTATTCATTGGTATTCATATATATGAGAGAATAGATTCTGCTATTATCTGTGACTCAATCTGCTCTTTGAAAAAAAAAAAAAAGCCCAGCAATTACCAGGTCAGTAAGTTCATAGTCTCAGTTGCCTTCAAGTGTTGTAGTTTTAAGTGCTTGTTTGAAGGTAAGAACTTTATTCCTTCACTGTGTGAACAGTATCATACTGTGAGATTTACAAGCAAGCAGCTTAATACCTTCCCCAGTATTCTCTTCAAGGTATTTCGCTCCCTTTATTTTTCTTCTTTAGTAAATAAGACTGCAAGTTTCAAATCTGAGTGCTTAAAATTAGGCTTTTAGATCTGTAGTCAGGGTTTTAAATAGCAGTGTCCAGATTCTCAGAAGTGAAAACAGGTTGATTTTGAAAGCCTACAGAGGGTATTAGAAGAACAAGTTTAAGCATCTAGCTTTGGCAATTTTTAACCTAAATTCTGCTTTGTACTGAGATTTTCTACTGATAATGGGGAGGTACATGGTCTTCCTTATACAGCAGCACAGACTCTAAACTAAACTCCTTACATATAAAGAATCAGAGTCATAATGCTCTTCTATGACCACTGAGTACAGTTGAATTGTTGAATCATAAATTACCCTTGGTTTATTTTACATCTTAAAGTTATACCATGTTCAAGACTCAAAACTGGGTAAACTGCTCTGAGTGTGTGAAATTCATTATTTTCTTTAAATTATGAATTTTGAATGATTCAAATATGAACTACATACATATATGTGTATATAAAGTTTTCACCTTGTAAACCTGTTGTTTCACCTCTCTCCAAAGATCATATTACGTAAAATCCCATGGACAGTTTTCCTGTGGTACCCTCCCTTTGCATTGCTGGTGCAGTCTCCAGAGATGTTCTGTGGAAAGTGTCTGTGCAGTGGTGGATCCTAACAGCCTGGCTAGATAGTGTTTCTGCAGCCATGGTGCAGGGACACGCCTGCAGAGGCAGTACAAGGTGTCCCACGATTAACTTCACTCCTGTGGGCAAAGGCTGATGTTAGACAGCTGCAAGACTGCTCAGAAATAACTAGTTTGGAGCAGATACTTGGAGCCAGTCATGTATATCTATAACCTCCAACACTAAGTGGTCCTGTATTGGTTCTCCCTGCCAATGTTCTCTCCCAAGGTAAATTTATGACTGTGTTTGGCTGGGTTGTGGCTGGGTCAAAATAATAAGTTTGCTTCATAAGCAGGCAGAACATTCTTTAAGGAATATTTCCAAAAGAATAACGTGGAGAAATCGGTGTAGCTGTTGCACTTGATATAATTGTGAACAGGTGCCTTTAATAATGGGTCACTGCTTCATTTAGTCAAGTTAAACCCCACTTTGCCATGCCAAAGTGAGTTTGGCTCATTGCACAAGGGAGAAGACTCTTGCCAATCTAGTTGAACTCCAAAGCCTAACTCATAAAAGCCCTTGATGTTTATCCCATGCAAGCTACTGTTACTTTATAGCCAAATTGGGATGTATGAGTAAAAATAATTGAACCTTCATAGAGCATTTTTGGATGAGTCCAGTGTACATTGGAAATATTTCAATAGCATCTCGTGTTACTAAGATATTTATTTATCTCTGCTTAACCTGTTTCTCATGGTAAGAAGGCTTTCGTAACTACTGCCTCTGTGTCCTCCTGTCACTCCTTCAACTCATGAGAAATGGTGCTGTTCAGACAAACAAATAGCTTTTGTGTCTTTTGGGCAGCTTTATTTGGTACATTACTTCTGTTTTTTTGCAGTGGGTCACTGAGTATTGGAGAGGTAAGCCCAACAGCTCTGAGCCTCATAAGACACCAAAGCTGGTGAGAAAGATCGTTTGGAAACTAGGTCAGCTTTTTTCCATGTAGGGAGATCATTCTCCCCCTCTACTTGTCACTAGTGAAGCCACAACTGGAATACTGCATCCAGTTCTGGGCTCCCCAGCTCAAGAGACCAGAAACTACTGGAGAGGGTCCAGTGTAGGGCAACAAAGGTGATTAAAGGATTGGAGCCATCTCCCTTTTGAGGAAAGGCTGTGAGAGCTGAGACTCTTTAGCCTGGAGAAGAGAAGGCTGAGGGGAGACCTTATTAATGCTTATAAGTATCTGAAGGATGGGTTGAAGGAGAAACACTTTTCAGTGTTTCCCAGTGACAGGATGAGGGGCAATGAGCACAAGCTGGAACACAGGAAGTTGCATTTGAATATGGGGAAATATGTTTTTCCAGTGAGGGTGGCAGAGCACTGGAACAGGCTGCCCAGGGGGGTTGTGGAGTCTCCTTCTCTGGAGACCTTCAAGACTTGTCTAGATGCAGTCCTGAGTCATGTGCTCTGGGCAATCCTGCTTTAGCAAGGGAGTTGGACCAGATGATCTCTAGAGGTCCATTGAACTCTGACACTTCCGTGACTGGTTCCACCATTCTATGGGCTGCTGGTTGTAGTTCAGGAACTGGAGTATCACTGCAGTCGGGCTACCAGGTTGGACCTGAACAATATTTCAGTCTTAGAGCTGAACAGGAAACTGGATTTTCTGCCTCTGCTCTTTTCTCTTTCATCTTGTTAGCATTGTCCCTAATGTCTCAACATTAAGCTGCTTTGGGAAAAAAACCCAACCTGCTAAAAGTATCTTCTTTTTCTATAGATTGATATTCATGGAAGAAAAAGTTTGGAGCCCTTTATTTAAAGAGGTCAATGAGCCTAAAGGAAGAGGTGATATCTTCTATCTTAAATTCCAATCAGTTTTAAACAATCTCTCTCACCAAAAGCCATTAAGGAAATTAAGAAGCCTTAGGATGAGTGGAGGACCTCACACAGAGGGATAATTGCTCAAAAGGAGACAGATGAGGGCAGAGTGCTTGGCTACTGCAGCAGGTGGGGTGTCCCATAGGTTCTGCACTGTTTATAAATGTGTATATAAGTGGGCTTGAAAAGAGGGAGTGTGGTGAGGTAACTAAGTTTTCTGTTGATACAAAATTATTCAAGGTAGTGAGGATGAAGGCAGACTGTGAAGAATTACACAAGGATCTGAAGAGACTGTGTGACTGGGCAATGAAATAGTAGATGAAATTCAGTGTAGATAAATGTGAAGTAGTACATGTGGGGAAAAACAATCCTAGCTTCACATATAAAATGATTGGCTCTGAGCTGTCTGTTGCCACTCAGGAATGAGACCTTGGGTTATGATGGATAGTTCCATGAAAACATCAGTCCATGCTCAACAGCAGGCTAAAAAGCAAATAAAATTTTAGGAATTATGAGGAAAGGATCAGAGAACAAAACAGATAAAATCATTATGCTGCCATATAAATCTATGGTTCACCTGTACCTCGGATACTGTATGTAGGCCTGACTCACCCATCTCAATGAGGATGCATTAAGACAGGAAAGACTCAGAAGAGGATGTATGCAAAGGGCTTAGTAGGCTAGGACCATCTTGCCTTGGAAAAAGTTGGCTGAGGGTGATAACAATAGAGGTTGAGAAAACTGAATGGGTGGAGAGGAATGGATCTTTCATTGTCTTCTTTAGCACAAGAGCTGACGCTTGTCAAATAAAGCTTATAGAAAACTAGTTCAGAATAGAGAGGCACCTTTTTCAAAAGTGAATGAAGCACCTTGACAAAGGTGTGCAAAGGCTCTTGGGGAGACCAGGCAAGTAGTTGCATGAAATGCCTGCTCAAGGATTGCCAGATGCAGAAACTACAGCAAGCTTGAGAAATCTCCTGAAAAATTGCTGGAGACTGGAATTTTGTTAGAAATGCTATGTGTGCTTGGCCTGTACTCTCTTCTGTGTCCAGTTGTGGTCTCTGAGATTGATAAGTGGATTTGAGGAGATCAGGGTCTACAGACTGACTGTTTGAGCCCTTTCAGAAATCTGTGAAATGTATGCAAGCAGACAACTCATGCGTCAATTGAATAAGAGTAGGACTTTGATTTCTCCCTGTCCAATACTGAATATGAAGATTATTACAGGAAAAGGAGTCTGACTTTGATAACACAGCAAGCCAATTGTTCTGCTCTTACATACGCTGGTCACGTTAATGTGTCAAAAAATGCTTACAGTGAGAATTCAAATGTGATTGATGCTGGAATGTCTGAGCATGCGTTAGTAGTAGGATATATATACCTTGTGAATTTGAGTATTATTCAAGAGCATCAAATAGCTCTTGTAGTTATGCATGAGGATATTCACAAGTGGGAATCAAAGATTTTGGGTGGAGCCTTCTCCAAATATATAGAGTTATAAAGTTTGAAAAGAAAAAAAACGTCTTTTTTCCTACCTTGAAACTTCTTCTAAAGCTAACTGTCCGTTTGCATTTACTGCATGTAAGCATTCATTTCACTGTATAGTTATTCAATTAAAGAAATGAAGTGTTGCTCATTCAATTCCAATAAATGGAATACTATGTAAGAATTATGGATCAAATACTCTTTTTTTTTTTTTTACCTCCCTCCCAAGGAACATGCTTAGTTACTTGAGTAGTGTTACTTGGGTCTGAAAAGAAATCTAACTTATGAAGAAAACAAGATATTATAATGTGTATAACATGTAACAATACAAATTCTAGGAAGATCTAGAGGGCATGAAGGGAATGTGCACAATAGGTAAGTGTATGAAGCCTGTGAAACACTAACTGACAAAAAGAGAAAAGAGAAAACCGTGCTGCTCATCTGACATGTGGGGAGTGGATGGTACATGTGCATGGGGAGAGGAAAGGGCTGAGGCAAAAGCAGTCCAGTTAATTGCTAAAGACTTTAAAAATGAACTGGTAGTTTCTACTGTAGTGGGTGCTATCTGCTCTAACAGAGCGTAAGTTGACATTTGAAAGAAAACACAACTGACTAAATGTCAACCAATGCAGTGAAGGAGTCTTGAGAACATAAGTCTTTTGAAAGTCTTGAGCCTGACTGGTAGAAAGACAGGGAAGGGCTTGGTTCTGGAGCCTCTCTGGGAAGCCCTTCCTCTACTTTTCTCTCATGTTGCAGGATTTTTTTTTCCTTATGTTGAATTGGAGTTTTGCTAGTTAAATCCTGTAACTGATGCCTGGAGAGGACAGATATTTGTGCAGCGAATGCGATTACAACAATGAGCAGACATTCCTACTTGGGATGGTAAACAAGTTTTTACTATTGTTTTAGTGACGGAGAGACTTGAAACTGCAGTGGAATGCCTGGCCTAAACTTGATAATTCACATCTGTCTCCATGTGTACTATGCCTGTAGTATGTACTCTTTGCAAACTGATTGGTAACATAATAGGTAATCTATTTCACCTGGAAGGTAATGATCTCTGGACAATACTGACCACCCATGTAATGTCCCTCTTGCTCAGAGCTGTTGGTGCAGATGGTTGCCTCACTGATAGTCTGGTGTGTCACTTGCAGATGTCTGCCACAAAGAACTAAGTAGTGACAAATACGCAAAAGACTTGTTTTGCACTATGAAAGATAATTGGTAAAGCCAACAAAATTGTGTCTTATTTTATGAATTACTTTTTCTTGTCTGATAAGAAGGCATTTCTTCCAGGAATGACTTAAATGCCTCAGTCATCTTTTAGGCTATCCAAGCAAGAACTCTTACTGAGTTACTCCCAAACTTTGTTATTACCCACACCTGTCCCTCAGTGTTCCTGATCTCACTTGTAGGAAAAAATCCACCCCAACTTCTAAGAGGCCAGGAGAACATAAGTACTTCTTTGTGTATGAGTAAACTATTTTTTCCTGCTCTTCTATACCTTCATCAAAATCTTATGTCTGTCTTCAAAGGAAACTGCAAGGTGAGGAATCCAGTAAACGAGGAGAAAAAAACTTAAAAAATTAGAAGACCAATCTGATATTTTATCCATATATTAATGGGAATTTTAATTTAGCACAAGGAAATATTCTTTTTGCTTCTAGAAATCACCGGTAGGTGATTTCTTTCAAAAATGCAGGAAGTTCAAACACAAAATACTGTAAGTATGTTTTGCAGGGGAATGCAGATGAAATATTTTCAGCTTGGAGTGCTTATTTGTCATATAATGTCTATAACTCTGTATTATGCAGCCAGAAGTATTATGACCTATTTAAATATTTTTTTTAGAGTACTGGCTTATACATACAGCTTAGTAATATCTCGAAACACATCAAGAGCATGCATTTATTGTACAAGCACATTGTTAGTACAATGCAATGTTGTGAAGCCAGCTGTTGTTCTCAAACAGCAGATGATGGTTTCTTTTGATAACTGATGAACCTTAGGTCTAGAAAATGTAGAAGCTAGCCTGCTCCAACCCTGTTTGGTATGCCTACAAAACCCTTGTTAAAAGATATTTGTTATGGTGTGTGACTAGTTTGTTCTTATTTTGATTCTTGCAACCCTTCATAATGACAATTTGAAAAGAGTGGCAAGTATTAGCATAAAGTCAGGCCAAGGGCCATTCATACCAAATAATGGAACTGCTTAGTTTATGCTTATGAAGGAAAATTTCACATTAAGTACTTTGTTTCTGCTTGGGGAAAACTTCATTCTGGTATTAACCATAAAATCTCTTCTATGCAAGTGCAACTGCAGCAACAATTGGCCACACACCTTTGTAACTCTAGGCAATTTTTACTTCAAAAGCCTGCCAAAAATCTTGTGACTTTTTCTGGTCTCCTACTACCCATTTAAACAGACTAATAACACTGGGAGGAAAAACTCAACAGCTTTTTATCTGTAGGAATCAATTTGTATATTTCTCTAGTTTTATATCTATTTTACTGAGTGCTGTCTGTAACAAACTCCTTCGACTTTATCCTATGTTTTGTTTGATTGCCTGTGCTGGATAATGTGGCTGGGATAACGTGCTGATGTGAGCATCTGGGCCTAAGTTTCAATGTGCTGATCAGCCACGTTGACATGATTACAGGACACTTTTCAGAAAGGCTCGGTGCTTTTGGCGGACTGTTAGGAATTATTGCAGTATTCAAATCTTTCACAGTAAGCTGTAGAACAGTAAACTTCTGTTGCCTTCAAAACTAGTCTACTGTACAGGCTGGGGTGTTTCTGCAAGGCCAAACACCTCTATTAGCCTGTTTATGAAAGTGTGTTAATTCACAATGCTTGCTACTATAGGGATAGTAGCATCTCTAGATGTCATCATCTAACTTTTCTGGTGAGTTTATGGTGATGTCATCAGTTTGATCTTGCTGTGAATCTTTTAACACAGATCTTTTACACAGATTAGTCTTAAATGCTTAGTGCACTTTGTGAAGTAAAGTTTGAATGCTTCACATCTTGTTTTCGTGCTTCGTACTTTTTTATCGGTCTTAGGGATAAGAAATAGTAGGACCAGTAGAGAAAAGTGTGATAAATTATTAGAGTATCTATAATAGGAAAAGGTTGGCAGCTGTAGAAAGGGGTCTGTTGCCTGCTTTAGCACTTCCTGGTGGAGACATCAGATAGGTGTTGAACCAAAGTAAGTAGCTGATGGAGTGTTTTCAACTGGAGCTGTAAAAGTCAGTTAAGGGTGAAGAAATTGCACAGAGTTCTCTAAAGATGCTCAGCCTGCACCTGATTTCAGGACCTCAGAATGCTGCATCCTCAGGGTATTCAGCCATGCCGATGCTGTTCTGGAGCCTGAGCTTAGGGCTTCCGTGTGGTTCTGTATTATTTCATATGGATATGCCTGCCCAGTGGTCTTTAGATGCTCCTAGAATGACAGGGTTTTAGATCCTCAAAGGTAAGCTGATCTCGGGAAGGAATTATCACTGAACAATTATGAGATGGATTTTTTGCTGCTGAGGGTAATGAAGATAAATTATCTGAAATTTCTGTCTCCCTTGCTACCTTCCCAATTCCAATTAGAAAAAGATGCAGAAGGCAAAATTTGGACCAAGTTAATGGGAAATGTGGTAGGCTTGCTGTCAGATAAGAATTGTCAGCTCAAGACTGAATATCAGTCTGAATGCTGGTTTTGGTTCAATCAGAAGTTAGTTGTTCCCACCTGATGGTCGCTGACCACCTTTTTGCAGGGCCGGAAGGTTGTAACCAGCATTAACAGAAAGAGCTCTGATGTGCCACTGCTTCCTGAGCAACCCATGGCACTACATTACAGCTGGTGACTTGAGTTTGTGACTTAAATTTTGTTAGAAACATCATTCTGTTCAGGCTTCAAAATTTTCATTCAGAGGTTTGAAAGTGTCTGTGATATGATGCAGTGTTTGTGATGCATAACTGTGAAAAAGCAAAAAGAGGAAAGAAAACTACATAATTGAAAGGATAAATGTGATTAATGATTCTCTTCTTTATTTTTGTAATTAGGACCATTACTCTACAGTAATATTTTTCTGCAGTTTTCCCTGGAGAAAAAAGCAATAGTTTGCACGGGCTCTACCTTTTGTTATCACTGTATTTCACTTGCAACTCATGCAACAGCACCTCAATTTCTCTTTTTTCTTTTTTTTTTTTTTTTTTTTTATTCTACCTGCTGTACAAGGATAACATGGATATATTCACTCTTGATCTCTTAATGAAATATTTCTAAAACACATGGAGAGTGTTGTCAGTCAGCCCTTTAATCAGTTAAAGCTCTGATGTATTAAGTTTATGTCTACTCTTGTAGAAAGACATCTCCACATGAAATATAATTTTAGATATCACTGTACAGACTGGTACTTTGTTTGGCATGTTTGCCATGTTGCATCATTGCGTTGTAGATTATGACAAAAGTCACAGTTCAAATTCAAGGTACTCTTAATTACTATAAAAAGTCATGTTTCCTTGTGTTCTTTAGATGATCCTATTGAGCTTACTAACAGGTGTGGAGGGGCTTAGTTGGGCCACTTCTGTGCTCACAAAACACAGCTACTGTCTCAGGAAAATTAAACAAAAAAAAGTTCTCCCAGAACTATTCTACATCCCTGTAGGAATAAAATTACTTATGACAGTTGCCCCATATAGGAGCCTGAATGATCCATATGGAAGTGAAATAGTGCAACATCTTTCCTCCTTATCTTTTTTCTTCCTCAGTACATTGAATGAGAAGTACTATGGGAAAAAAAAATGTTGTACAAACAAAATACTTCAGGAACTGGAAGTGGGGTTGGGAGGGCTGTTAGTGGCATAGCTTCAGTAATTCAAGAAATGGTAACTAGAGGCCCACTGTTTTCTGCCTCTGGGAGTTAAAAAATATTTCTTGTTTCTCTCAGTTTAGTTTCCTTCATGTATGAGTCGATAAATAAGGCAAAAGAATCTTACATAGAAAATGGATTCATGAAACTCAATATTTTCTGAAGTATGAACCCAAATTTTGGTCTGATCTGTCACTTGAATATTGCTAAATATTGTTATAGAAGGCGCTTGAGAACTTACTGATGCTGACCCATTAGGAGATATATTGGGAGGTTTGTGTGTGCATGGAGAGAGACTCTCTGATTAATAGTTCTGCTGTGAGTGTGACATATCTGTGCTGCTGTGTAACTTTTTCCGGATGCGAGACACTTATGTTTAATGATATTTGCCACTTCAATAGAAGGAAAAAGATTGAGATGATGTTAAATTGCTTTTCTCAGTGTGTGTGCTGTAGGAAGGAAAATGAAACATTAATTCCATGGGTTTTGTCTTTTGTATGTGCTTGTGAATTGCAAGGGCTGTGACATTAACCCATTTAGTCTGCATGTGGGCTGATCTGCTGACCCAGCCGTGCCCCATGTGGGAGGAGGTTCTCTGTTACTCTGCAGGGATAAATCCTGCGTATGCTCATGCTACCAGTGATGTCCAGCCTCTGGACAGTCCTGGACAACCACGGCACCTCTTTACATCAGGAAAAACCTTCTCATAAGTTTAGAAAACACTCCCCAAATACCCAAGAACCAGACAAACTCAGAACTTAAAATCAGGCAACTGAGCCTAAGAGCTTCTTCTGCTCTTCATCTGAAATGCACTATCCGTTCCTGCTTGTACAGCCTGAGGCCTCCGAGAAGATCGTTTTGGAAATGATACCTTTAAAACCCCAAAAGGTACTGTTTTCACATTACTCTTAACAATGATGCAGTGTTGGAGGACCACGGAAATAGTTCAGTGCCTTGACTGCCACCTACTGCTCACAGCTCCTCACGCCCGAGCTCAGCCGGCTTCGGCCGCGGGAAGGATAACGTTTTTGTCAAATTTGTAGGACAAGCCCCCCGACCCCCTCCCCCCATTTGGGTTTTGAACTAGACGGAGGAGGTTACAGCTGAATATAAAAAAAATATTTAATATTTCTAGGGGTTTACAATCTGTAAATTTCCAGAGTCAGAGACACCACGACTTGGGAGATACGTTTAGCAGAGCTGGTACAAAGTTGGGGAAGCTCCACATTTGAATTTCAAAACCTACAAAGTTTAAACAAAGAAAACCACTTGGTTTAGAAGCTTCTTGGACTTTAAATAGCAAATACCGATTTTCATAATTTTTTTAGCATCTAGCAGTTTTCTGGTGGGGGTTGTCAGTTAACTCTCATTTCAGCCAAGTGTTAATTCCAGGTTCAGGAGGAAATAGAGGAGCTGCCTACCAAACACCCCCTGTGTTCTGCTTCACAGAAGGCCCCATCCTGCATCACAGAACTGCCTTCTCTAGCGGTGGCCCTCACGGGGACCTGGCATGGCTCACCATCAAAGTCCTGAAATCCTGGGAATCAGACAGCACTGCTCAGACCCTTTTCATGGCAGCGTTTTTGAAAGAAAACAAAAAAACCCCAAACCCAACATCAAAATCCAAACAACACCCCCTCCACACCCCTCCCAAACTAAAATACCCCCCCAACATTTTAACAGCTATAATCTATTCTACAGCCTTATGTCATTACTTTAGGGACGGTCCAGAGCTTTTGCTGTCATTTGGTGCCCTATTGTCTCATGTCCTACAGTAATTATAACAACTACTGCACAAGAACACTGGGATCATGCACAATGCTTGATGTAAATGACAAACACAAAGAGTAAACTGTATTTCTGTATCAGTATTTACTAATGAGAGTAAGAGGTAAATAGATTTCTTTTTTTTTTTTTCTCCCCACAAAAATGTAAATGTGGTCACCATAAACTGTACAGAGGACCTTTTTGTATAATAGCCTTTCTGATAGTAAGCACTGTTTGATGCCTTCGGGGTTTCGTTTACAGCATCCCTGTTCACACTTTAAGTGCCACTGTTGGGGGATGGACTTAATTCGTATGAAAAACTTTCACTTTGCCCAGAAAAAAGCCCAGAGCTCATCCTCACTCTGTTTACAATATTCCATGAAAGCAAGTAGGTATTAAACTACTGCTCACAAAGTTCAATTAGAACCCTATAGGCTAGTCCATGAAAAAAAGAGAAAGTTATTTAATGCTTCCCAAAGAATTAACCATTAGGGCATGTTCCATGAAGACAAACCAGTAGTGTCTTTGCAGGGCTAAGATCACCCTCTTTGGTAACAGAAAAAGAATTCCTATGATTTAAGGGACTAGTCAAACTATGCAAATAATAACAAACAGCTGAGTGAGACACACGTAATTCTGAGTTTAAAATTCTTTTAAATAGATTTCTCACAGAGAATGTCAAAGATCCAGTGCCTTTCTAATAATTATGATCCATCTGTGGGCTTTTCAGGAACCAAAAAATGCAAATATTGTATCTGTTGAACTTAGCTCAATGAGTAACTCAGCCAGATATAACTTCAGGAAAGCATTATCTTCTGTTTGTCTGGAGTCCTGCTGAAGTAAATGTTATTTTTAGAGATTAAGAGGAAATGTTTTTGATATGGTAAATAAATATGCCCATTAAAAAAAGTATAACTCACCTGATAAGGTGAGAAATAAAACTTGGTGACCTTTAAAATTTCATTTGGATAAATAATGCTTACAGAATCTTAGCTACCCTACTAAATGTTACAGATGATAGTGTGACATGCCTACGAAATCAAAATATTTTACCTTTCCCATACCCTACCATGGCTGTACTTTTAAGAAAGTATGCAGCTATAAGAAAGCTCCATAGTCCTTATAATGCAAATATACAGTTAACTGGTTAAAGGTGTATTGAATTTACCCTATTTTTAGAACTTCTAAATTCAAACAAGTGATCAAAATCTACCTGATATTATTGAATAATTTTTTTACAATGTTGAGCTGTTGATTGTTTTACTGCACCCAAAGCTGTGCTGGACCCCTCGCAACCCAGATAAATGAAAGCATGCAAAGAGCTTGTCACTTAATTTCACATATGACAACATGAGTAGAAAAAAAATGGTGGGCTTGGTCAGCCAAAGGATTAGAAAAGGTTGTATTAATAACTTTTATCTGATTACTCAGCAAAGTCAGTCCACAGAGTGATTGAACTGCTATTGCTGGGCTCAAATACTTAACAACAACAACAAAAAAAGTAAAGCCATGCCTTGGGATGTGGCAACGTGATGGGTTTTAAAGGGCATTTTGTGGCCTGCCAAACCCATCCAGGAGAACAACACCTGCTTAGAGGCAGTGTCTCTCTTAATGAGAGCTTTGGTCTGCAGGCAGGCTTTAAGGATCGGGTCCTTTTTCCATCGTTCAGCCCCCATTGCTGTAAAAAGTTATGGATCGAATTTAGGGCTGGCTGCATTACTCAGGGGTGAATTACATTTCATCCCAAACTAGTGCCAATGAATCCTTTGTATCTGAATTGCCAAGAGGTAGTATAATGGCAAAACTGACACATAGTTGATAGCTGTAACCTTATTTACATTGACTCTGACAGAGCTCATCACATTATAAAGCAGTATTAATACCATGTTAATTGATTTACTAAATGGCATTAAACATGAAAACTGTTAGTTGCTGTTACAGTCCACTTGTGCAATATTTACTGAAAGATAAAGGAAGAAATGGTTTTGCTTAAAAATATTGGTAAAGAAGCTGAAAGAATAAAATTAAGTTGACCTTTTGATAGATGTCTGTTTATTGATTTAAATTCACCATTTTGTGAACAACGCCGAAGAGGTCTGTTAGAATAGAGGCATGTATAATAACATGAGCTAAACAATTTTTATTTCTTTGTGTGTCATTACGGAGAGATTGAAGCAAGCTTCACCTAAGTGTAGTGATGCAAAAAAAATAATAGTACCCAGTCTGGATGTGAAAAAGCAGAGGAAAACAAGAGCTTCATATTAAAGTGCCTTCTAGGTAGCTGACATGACGCATCTAGTCAGACGTAAATAATGACAGACGGAAACTATCATGAGGTCTGTGAAGCATCAACATGCTGCCATCATTTTCTTTCTAACCTTGCCTTGCTAGCAGCTCTCAGACTTACAGGCTGAGAGATCATTTAAAAAGCAAATCCTAATGATGCTGCCCACTGTAACAACAGCCAGTGAGATTGGCATCAATTTAGCTCAGTTTGGGAACTCAGGCTAGCAGCCATTGCTGGCTCCTGACACCCCAAAGGGGTGCCGTCCCTCCCTCCCTCCCCGGCTCCCTGTGCATCTCGCTGAAAATGATCCACCTGCATGGGCAAGCGGGAGAGCAACCACTGCTCCTTCACCTGCCTCTCCCCAGTTCCTTCTTTTCAGTTCTTTCTTTTATTGGGTTGGTTTATTTGGGTGCCTGGGATATGCTTTTTGTTGTATATGTTTTATTTGTGGTACGCGTGTGTAGGAATAGAGAGGGAAGAAGATGCTGGTGTCCCTGCAGCTTCAGCTGAGTGGTGTTATGGTTCAGATAAACACATCTGTACATGGCTGCCATAATCAATGTGGAATGGCAGAGCAATTTTGCAGATGCAACTCAGGAAAGAAAAAAAAAAAAAGTAAGCCAAAACCCCTCACAACAGTGTTCTGTCTTGTCCAGCTCAGTAGACTCAATTCATCAAAACAACCTACGATAAAACAGTTGCACATTTTATTTAAGCCGGTGACTTCATTGCAAAGCACTGGGAAACAAAGCTGGTGTGCAATAACATAATGGCATTATCATTTTGCAAATCAGCGTGTGGCTTTGCTTGGGTGCTGGCAGGGCACGAGGGCTCAGAGAGAGACAGATGACAACATGAAAAAACAAGTAGATCTGACTGCTTGTTTTTGATTGTAAACATTATTTTTATATACAACAATGAATTTCATCCTGTTTGGTAAACCTGACCTCAGGCTGTATTACTGTATTTCCATTGTTTGTATGTAAATTAAAACATGACAAAAAAAAAAAAAAATCCTTCCCAGCCCTCCCCATCAGAAGGCTATTTACGCTTCACAGATCTTTCCAGTACTTTAAGCACAACTAAACAGCTACCTCAGGTAAAGAAGATGCTATTTTTCCAAGGAGGCATTTTAAAAGATTTCCCCACACACGCTTCTGAATGTTCTAAATACTAATGCAGAATTCGTGACTCTCAAAGTAAATAGATGGCACTTAATTATGCTGGTGATGTCAGGTACTGTATAGGTTGATTTCCCAAGGCGTAAGTGAAAAATGTACTATTTGGTCTTAAATTTAGACTTAATAAATAGCTAATTTAGGATCTTGTTCTATATGCAAGGATATAATCACAAGGCATTCATTTTTAAAAGGTTTCATTTATTCTTGTGAGCTTAATTATTGCAAGGAAACTGTGAGCAATTTGTTTTTTTACCAGTGTCTGATTTCTGAGAATGGTTATTAAATATTAAATGGATGCATAATTCAGGCAATTAAGAAAGTAATCACACAAAGTAATGTAATGGAAGTTAATTATTACTGCATAAGCAAATAGTTCATTAATGCTAGTAGTTGCTATGGCTGCATTCTTAATACATGCAGAACTGAAGCATGAATCCTCTGTGTATTTGGAGGTACCAGAAGTATGGTACTGCAGAAAGAGTGCTCCTAATGAAAGGCACAGGCAAATAAGGTCATATTGACCCCTGACTTGTCTGAATGCTGTAGGATCATCATTACTTAAGAGAGTTTTATGAAAACCATGGTTGCTTTAGATGCCTATAATCTCTTCTGTTTGTAATACAGACTGTGGCTTAAATCAAGGAAGAACTTGGGGAATTCAGCCGGTTTAAAATAAATCACCAATCCTGTTTCCCCTGTTAAAATCCTACCCAGTGGTGTGCTCCTCTTGTTAAAAGGCTATAAAATCATTATATGTAACTTAAAAGGATCATACGATTTTTCAGTACAAAAGCATAATAGCTGACAACCACCCTTGTTAGATTTTGTTCTTCAACGATGAGAGCAAAATCTGACATTTCTTTGCTAACGTTATTTCCCTAAAGCATAGCACTTCATAAAGACTATTTTAAGCTGAGAGACACTCATGCAGCTATATTCTACCTAGTAGGATGTGATGCAGGAATATTAACCTTAGCACTGTATGGTTCAGCCAGGGGTGGGAAGATTGCTGAGTGAGGAGTGTGAAATGGTAAGGAGACTTTCATTGCAGCCTTGAAAGGTGGGAAGACTGGACAGTCGGTTCCTTTGTTTCATGGCTTTGGAGACAAGCAGAAAATCACTTGTCCGTTTTTGGCTATACATCGTTATTTTAAAGGGGAAGAGAAGAACAGGACAGCAATTCAGAGGTGGACGACCCCTGCAGGTCATTGCATGCCTACTTTTTCCAGCCGCTGGTTCTCGCTTGCTCCTCACTTAAAATGCAGCCACATTTGGTAAGAGGAGGTGGACTTTGTCACTAGCCGTGCACTGGGGCTAAGCAAAAAGTGGGATTGGAACAGTTGGCATAAAGACTCTGAACTGCTTGGGACGACTGTAGCCCCAAAGCTACAGATACTCTACAACTGAGGACACTGAGGTCCACGGTTTTTAGTCATATATTCTCCTCATTTCAGTGCACCCCACAAAAAACTGTGAGGAAATGAGGCTGTAGGAGCTAGCTGTTTCTAGCTTGATGTTTACTGAATTTTCTGGAGAAATCTTCAAATAGGAACTTTATGTTCCTGACATATCTAGGATTTCAGCAGGCCAGGGAACCTAAGGTGGGGGACAGAAAGCATTGTGGTGGCAGCTCAGCATTGCACTCCGGTCTTCCGAAGGAAGACCAATCAGCTAGAATACTGACATGATGTATCTGGAAATAAAACTCGTGTAAACCTCTGTAACTGTCTAGGGGAGAAAAGAGGTTAGACCTTTTGGACTGAAAATGAGCTCATGCACGCACACACGTGCAATGACATTTCTAAATTTATTTTTAGGACCACTCATTCCATGAAAGTGTTCATTATTTTGAAATTTTTAATGCTGTTTCAGAATGAAAACAAATGTCGAAGTATAGGAAATTCCTGTGGGACAGAAATTGTGTTTTTACCAGCTCTAATAACCACCAGCACAACAGCATGAGCAGTCAATCAAACAGGAATTGAGCCAGCGCAACCCCAGGAAAGTTCCTTTCATCCCTTCTTTATTTGAGAAGCAAACCCTTAGTCTTTTTGTAAGCCCTATTAAACGTACAGCTTTTGCAGAACGTCTGGGAAGGCATGAGATTTGGCTGCTTGGGGCTGAGTGTGAGTGAACAAGTACCAGACTCTCCCAGGCCCCACAAACAACACCTTGCCAAATGGCCATCTGAAGCTTTCCATGTTGAATGCCTCTCTTGGCTGCGGTGGTGTCACACAGGAGAGTGGGGAGTCCCTCGGCTCAGGCGGCGGCAAACCTCCCATGGTGATTATGTCTCATAACTGGGTCCTCTAAATTCTGTCTCGGTACCACTCACGCCAATTTTGGAGCCCTGCTGTCATATGCTCTTGACAAAATGCCTTGCTTAGCGTATAAGCTGCAGAGTCTGGTGCAGCTTTGTACCCAGTCTGGTTTCAAGGTGCAGCCCTGTGCAGAGGGTAATGAGACAATCCAGAGGAAAAGGAGAGCACAAAGGTGATTTCTTGTGGATAACTGACCAAAGTGTTATCCAAAAGGATGCCTAGTTCAATTCAGGCAGTGAAAAGGTAAACTTGAATACAAAATACATTCCTTCAACCCTGTAATGGATGCAGTATAATTGAATTATGTTTCTGAATTGGATAGAACATGGACAGAAGTGTGTCATGAGGCTATAAGAAAGGCAATTCCACCTTTTGCATAGGCCAACAAATAGCAAGGGACCTTTGGTATCTTACATTAGAAACTGCTTAAGCAGAAATGATCAGCCATTATTGTCTGTCATGCCACTGTTTCCACTTCTGCTAGGAGGTGGAAGCAAGGAGTAGAGTGCTTAATGGTTAGGGTGGAAGTGATATTGGTCAGATATGATATGAATCCTGTGAATAGCTGGGTACCTGTTACCCAGAAAACAGTTAATTGGCACAACCTTTGTGCTAGGAATGTCCTTTGCAGGTCTGCAGCCCAGACCTCACCACCTACCTATCCCTGATGCCCTCTGGCAGCTGCGGCTGGGATGGGCAAGCAAGGCATCAGCACCTACAGCTTTCTTATGAATGCTTGCTGGCCAATTCTGTCCATTGGCACTGGGACTGCGTCTGGCTACTCTATTGGTTTTGTCTTTTTGGTGGGATTCTTAATCTATTGTGTATGTTTTTTTGTTGATTGCATTAGAAGTTTTGATAACCTTAATGATGGCAGTTTTAGTTCCCATGTGGACTGCTTATCTGTATTTTTGGCAAATGAAAGTGTGACAAGTGCACTTGAAGGTCTTTATTTTGATGAAAACTTGCTTATTGTATGCAGTGCATCTGCACAAATCATTCTTATGATGATTTTTTTTTTTAAATTCCAATGACACCTTAAAGGAAGTAAGGATTTCTAGAAATGAGCACACAAACAGCAAAGGTGTGATTAAAACTAGAATTCCCTGAAATGAAAGAACTTAAATAAGAAATGAAGAATACAAAATTTGCCAAAATAATCCTCTTAATGTTATAGTCTCAGTATACTACATTTTTCTAATCAAGCAGTTGTAGTTTATTTAAAAAAAAAAATTAAGTCTCATTTACTGTTATGTATTACATATATTACAGAAATGTCCCTCCAATCTTTCATTTAGTGGTAATATTGTCACTTTTTTTCTTTTATTAAAACAGCTTGTCCTTCTGTGAAGAAAAATAGTCAAGCAAAAGTAATTTTAAATGCTGATAGTTATTTTAAGCCATGTTGCTGTAGTGGTAAGTTCTGGTTTAATACAGGTAACTGTTAGGTCTTTTGTTTTGACTTAAAATAGCAAAAATTACCTGTGTGAGAACAGCCCAGTAGGCCAGGGCACCTACCAGGATTCACAATCCTATCCCTCTAGTTGGGGATACGTTCTAATAAAATAGTGTTGACATGTAAGTATTTTTATTTAACTATAAAAATGAAAAGAAAAAAAATCTATAATGTTGAAATTGTACCTGTCTCTCTATCTTTCCTATATGTTTATCAGTCTCTAGGCTCAAACCAAGCATGACAAATTTAAATGCTTTGCCAGTTGTCTGCTGTGTGAACAGCTCCCAATTGGCTTTCTATCCATACAGAAAATGTGTGCCCCTTATTCAGCTCCCAGACGTAGCTTCATGTAGGAAGAAAGCCTCATACCCTTGCTGCGTTTGGAAAAGAAATAGTTTAGGATTATTTTTTTTTTTTTCTTCAACTATCTCTAACAACTTACCTTGGAGTGCCTTATTTTGAGTGATTCGTCCTTATTTCTCCAATAGTCCTGTTGATTTAACTCAATATAGTCATACAATAAACATTTCAATAACCAGGTCAACATACAGTATTCATAAATTCTTGCAGAGCAGCTCTACATCCATCATGCAGTATAGTAAAGGTTGAACACCACAGCCTTATCCTATTTTTCATTTTCCTTAAACATATGCACATACTTTTTCAAATCATACCACACCGTTATTCATAGATTCCGGGAGGCTGTCATGAAATGCAATGAAAAAAAGTGTACATATAATTGTATGGACTCTGACAGAGATAACAAGGAAAAGTTGAAGTTTCAAGTACTTATTCAAGTTTTGGATAAGGAATATTATTTCCTCCTCTCTTTGGTCTTTGTTGGCAAGCAAGCATAGAAGTAACAAATGCCCAGTTGTAGACTGTCAGTCTGCAGGGTGATGTTTTATGTTATTGTTTTTTTCTTCCTGTGTCTGTAAATATTACATTTGTTCTCATTTTACAGGATTTCCTGTAGGTATTTAGAATATCTAAATAGCTGCTTTCAGCTTAACATAGAATGTAACAATCATCTAATGGGTCTGGGATGAAAAGTTTACACAAAAGCTAGAAAAAGTGCATACTTGTGCTGGTTCAGAATAATTTCCTTATTCTGTAAAGGGGTTTTGTTTTTTAAAATACAGTAATCTTCATTAAAGTATAAATCTATGTTCTTTCAGTGTCTTCCTTACTCTCTGCTTATTTTGTTGTTTCATTGGATATGATGAATGTCAGAAACTATTTTCTTTTTTCTGCTGTTCTCAGTTGCACCTTTACTTTTCACTGAGTTTTGCTTGAATATCTTAACCAGGCCAGTCACTTGCTTCCCTGTGTTGTCCCTGCTCCCTTGGCACAGAGAATTGTCCCACCACACTTGAGAAAACACGAAGGCATCTGGGGAGATGGTGCACTTTGGTCAGGGAGTGTGCAAGCTGATCTTATGTCATGTAGGCTCTGAAGGTCCTAGTCACTAGTCCACTGCCAGTTTACTGAATGCCTCCTACAGCCAAAGGCCCATTATCCATGTACAGGGACTAGCTTGTGTGCCAATGCTATCAATGGACACTGAGAGCAAGACAGAGGCAGTATTGCATAGTGATGTTTTGGGGGGCAGAGGAGTGGAAAGATGAGTCTCATCCCTCATCAGACCCGCCACAGACAAAGGCAGGTTCTGCTCCTTCACCCCCACCTCCTGTTCTTGCTGGCAGCTGCTACTGCACCATGACCTTCCTGTGAACCAGGTGCTGCAGGAGCCTGGACACTGTGTGGCCTTGTTAATAGCATGGATTATCTCTGTCTTAATGTAACATTTTGTCCAGTTAATGGAATTACAATTGGGAGTTTAAAGGAATGAAATAACCAATCTGTACAAAAGCACAAAAGGTGCTAAAGAGAAAAATGTCACATGGGTGAAGTTGAATCCAAGTAGAGTACTTTTAGGTTGTTGGTGGGATTGTAGTGGTGTATTAGTATTTGTGTAGTGGGAAGAAATCCATGACTACAGAAACTTGGTTGAAGTTAATCTTGCATCTGAATTAGCTTTATAAGCATTGCTTTAAGCTCATACTTCAAAATTTGTTAATGGGATGATAGGAGTAGATCTTTGCTGGATAATTATCATCTCACTTCCTTCTATCTCTCTTCTAAATATAACCTGAAATGCCTTGATAATATCCTGTGGACAGATAAAGAATGACCAAAAAAAACTGTAGATGAAACTTTTATTTATTGCTTGCTGCCAAAAATGGACTATGTGCTATATAATAAATACAGAAAATGAAGGCAGGTCCAACATGCAAAAGCTTATTCTGAAAAAGAGAAAGGGAGAAGAAAGGGTACCAGCTGAAAACTTAAGGATACTCTTTCTTTTTATTTCTTTTTCTTTCTTTTTCTCTTCTCTTTTTTCAAATAGCAATTCTATATTCATAGTTTCTCCTAGTGGGATCCAAGCTTTGCTATGCCTTGGGAATTGCTGTGATTCTCAGGGCAACTGGGCTCCTTGTTGAACCAGATATCTGCAAAGTTGCCTTGGTCAGTGACATTAGGTAGCAGCAGTTAATTTCAGGTGGAGAGATAAAAAGATGGTGTTGACCTTCAGAAGTGAAAAAGCTCCACCCAACTCCTGACTCCACACTCTTTAAAGGAAGTGATGTTGGCATTTTGATGTAAGCCTTGGTAGAGTACAATTCTCTTTGAACTTGCACAGACCCCTGTGATTCCTAACTGGTAAGTTAATGCTGTCCTGCCAAGGGAATACTCCAACGTTATGGGTTGTTCAGTGTCACGCTAGTACATAATGTTTAAAGCACTGTTTCTCTGGAGTAATCTTAGAAGTGGAACATCTTGAAAATCACTTCAGGACTTTTACTTGCACGTGCATGTCAGTTAACAGCTCTCAGAGTTCAAAAGGTGGCTTATCTGTTGTGTAGGGATAGAACTGTAGCTTTTCATAGTTTGCTAGATCCAGAACTCATTAGTGAATACTTGAGAGTTCATCTTGGTATTTGCCCCTGAACTGAGATGCTGATAGGTTGCCAAGACTTGTTTAGCAAAATACTCCCAGGGAAATTCTCAGGAGTATGAGATCTGCACATGCTGACTCCCTCCCTTTGTCTCAGTAAAAATGTAAAAGCTATTTCAAGACATCTAATGTTAGAATCTGTTACTAAAATAAAATAAAGTAGTACAGGATTTTTTTTCCTGCAATGACTTCCTTTCTCAGAAGAGTTCGGTGTTACAGCTATGGTAACTAGCAGCCATGAAATCCCAACTCTAGGATTCTTTCATACAAAGGGAAAATGTAGCTTAGCATTAATCTTTTAATTTATGGCTGTAAACACAAGTTATTCATCATTCCCTCTAAACAAAAGATTGAAATTGTTACAGCTCCCTATTTTAAGTAGGAAACAATCTTTGACAACTGCTTTAAAAAAGCTTTTTACATAAACTTGAAAAACTTTTTTTTTTTTTTTTTCTGTATGAAGACAGGAATTGTTCATTTTAGGTACTATATCATCATTCTAAACTGTGGACCTGCCAAAACATATTAAGAACATATATTGCCAGTTAAGACAATCTATAAAATTTGGGTGAGCTTTGGAGAAGTATTAAATATTTATGCTTTCAACAGCTAAAACTGTTTCTTTTCTGTATGCCAGGCTATATTCTTTTAGCTAGGCTTGTTAGCATGCTACACAGAACCACATACTTTGTTGGCACTTGCCTATTATAACACATGGGTAATAAAAATATATTTGTAGTTTTTACTTGGAAATTCTGTTTACAGTTTATGTATTACATGTAATTAACTTGGTATTAATAAAACTCATATTATTAAATGTTTCCTTCCTCAGTGTAATACAATAGAACTTTATTACTTGAATTAGGAAGGCAAATTAAGGGGACACAGGGGTGCTTTGGTTTTCATTGTGCATCTTTTTAGCTATACTGGAGAAAATGATGTTTCCAAGTAATTAAGATAGAATTGTGAATGGGATGTGTTTATCCCTGATTTATTAATGTTCAAAGACTTGAGTTGTCAAAGTCATCCAGAGATCATGTACTGTGATGGCTCCAGTACAAGGAGTCAGATGAGATACAGTGAAGTTATTGAACAAAAAAACCATGTGGCAAAAAATAAATTTTGTGTTTTGTTTTGTTCAACTAATTGACACTTCTGTTTCAAGGAGCCGAGCTAGCATATAGTGGAGCAAAATTTGCTTCATGGCTATAGCTTGCTGGAATCAGATCATAAACGAGATCATTTGCTTGGTATGTTAATGTGGGTATTCTAGTTTACTTAAAATAGGACATGTGAAAATGACTGGTATACAGGGCATGGTTATTTCGTGTACTTATGTCCTAGTCCTAGTCCTTGCAAAAAATGCTGCTGCTTTCTTTTTGAAAGAGTATTGTTTGTATTTCAGTAGCCTCACTGAACAGAGGAAAATGGCAAAAGGATGTTTTTTCCTCTCTGGACAGCAAGTCTTGATTCAGAATACAAATTCAGAATACAAAGTCTCAAATACAGAATTTCTTTAGTCTCTAACATTTTTTTAGAAAGCACAGTCGCATTCAGGAGTGAATGAACCAAAAGTTCTAAATCACCCTATTTTATAGATAAAAATAAGCTAAAAAGAGCAAAGAACAGCTAAAACCATGGAGGAAATAGCAGAAAAGCAAGGCTTAAAAACATCTTCATGTGAGTTGGCAGAAGATCTTGGATAAATCTTGCAGATGAGAAACACAAATAGCATTGGTGAGAGGAGGAAATTAAGGATAAGATTAAGAGCAGTGGTAGGTTAAGATGATCTACAGATCCATGAACTAGCAAAGGTAGTCCCTGTAACATGCTGCATGCCAGGCACGATGTCCCCCTTTACCAGTATTGCCTGGTCTCTTCTGAACAGGTGAGAGAGTGGAATTTAAATTTGTGTCACAAAAGCAAACGCAGGTTGCGGTTGAAGTGCTGATGATGTCCTTGTCAGTCTTAAGCCAAATCCTGAGATCAGTGAAAGCAAGGACAGATGATTCCTATTGACTTCAGAGCACTTTTGGCCAGACCTAATGCAAGGTACCTGGTAAGAACAATGTGCCATGGACATTGTCTTTCCTATGGCCAGCTCCAGTATGCAAATTAATTTGAAAACTCCATAACCGGTGTGAAATTAGTCATATGTTGCCAATGCTACTTAGGGATAATTGCTAATCCCTGCAAAGACAGTAAGTGTGAAAGGCTCTGCAGATGCTGTCTGGGAAGGAGAGCGCCTTGGCGCCATTTTTATAGTTATGCCTGTTAAGATTTAATAGATGGAAAGTTTCATTAGTGAACTGTGTTGCAATTAACTTGAAGGAGGTTCCAGCCTACTGTATGCAATCCTTCCTCAGAGAAAGTTGTTTACATTTCCTTTTAGTAATAATTTATTGGCTTTTCAGCACTTGAATGTTAACGAATAGCAAGGGCCATGATTTAACAAAAAACCCACCACCAACACATAACATGATTTTCTCATTACAACTAACCCAATCCTCTGTTAGAGTATAACTTTTTATTCCTCAGTGATCATACCAGTTGCTGAAAGTCAAGACTGAGTTGACCCAAGGGCAAGGGGTAACACAGAAATGCAAATTTAAGGGAATAGTTTTCTCCTTGGTAACACCTGTAATAACGATTAATGGGGTAGTGACCTGTTTCTTGTTTGTCTTTTTACCAGTCTACCCTGAGGCCAGATCCTGCATGCTTCACACAATACCTTCACTGCAAAATAGATTAGGATTTAGGCCTTTTCAGTCATGTGGGTGACCTGCCATGAGAGAAGAGGCACACAATTGCTACTAATTTTAGAGCTGCTGCAGGCTGATTTTAGTGCATTTATTGGGGAATTGCTCTACAATATTTCTTTTGAAAGAGGAATATGTGGTCGCATGAAGCTGATTGATGTTCATAGTAACTGAAGATCATGTTCCCTGAACCTTCTGGGTCTACTTGAAAAGAGCTCTTACAAAGTAAACAGCAGTTGAGATCAGCCCTGCTGAGCCCAGCTCCTGCCGGCTCCCAGCTCTACTGCAGCAGACAGCCCTTGCTGTTCTCCAGAGCCACAAGAAAGTGTTGGTAACATGTCTGGAGGATGCCTTTCTCCTTTGAGAAGCTCCCAGAATGCTTTTGCTGACACTTGTAACCACGAAATGAGGGCAAACTGCTCTGAAAACGTGTTCTTTTTGATTCAGAGTCAACTTCCTCAGATTTCCAGCAAAAACTTTGGCTAAAAACTAAAATACTCACACGAACATCCCTTAGAAGTCAGGCTTGTTCTGGCCCTGGTGAAGAAGATTACTTCTGTGCAGTGTAAATATTCATACAAAGTCAATAAAATCAAGAAACAGAGATCGCATACTTGGCCATGAAGTTGTGGTGAACTGAAGGAATTCCAGGTGATGGGACTTCAGAGCACTGTTAACTGCTAGACATTCTGGTTTTCACTGTGCAGACACTTCTCTGATCAAGACAGAGTGGAGCTGACAAACTGACATTAACAGGAGCTGGGAGGTTTTTGCATTTCTTAGATAATTGAGAAATCTGTACATGATGACCAGTGTATGATATGTGACTTGTTCTTGGCCTGGCATCATAATCTCAAAATGAATGAACAGAAATAAGGAAGGTATTATACTATTTTATGCTAAATTAGCCTATCTGTAGAGAACTATCTATCTATCTCTGGAGAGGCATCATAAAACCTAAGTATTTTCACTGCAACAGTGGTATTACAAGTATTTTATGTTTTATTGCTAGGATATAAAATTACTAACTGAGAGTTTTAAAAATACTAGAAGAAAATAGGAAAACGGGAACCATTCATACAAATTTAATTCTGTTATTTAACTGAAATTTCAGGTATTGGTCCATTTAGAGCTCACCAAAGATTATTCTTCTAGCGTGTTCTTGTGGGGGCAGGGGAAGCATATTCATCGATGTTTAAATGCTCTGTAGGGGCACAGTAGTCTCAACTCTCCTGTGGGCAAGGTGTGCAGGGCTGAGCCAAATGGCTGGTGAGTGCACAGGTGGTGGGAGATTTTTCCTCTTTCCCTGTCCTTCTCTCATGGTGCTTTGAAGTATTCTGGAAGGTCTTAATTTTTGGAGGAGAAGGAGCAGGAGAAAATCTGAACGCTAAAAATAATAATAATAATAATAAAAAAATTCCTGCCCTGCTTTATGTGTGATTGCTTTTGTGAGAGCTGAATTTTGGACATGTTCAGCTTATTCTTTACTATTTTTTTGTGATGGATTTAGAAAAGAAAATAAAGGATTGAGATATTACACAGAGATGTGTGAGAGACAGGGCAAGATGTACCCTTTCAGAAAACCAGGGTGTGTTGGATGCTTTGCTGTGATGCTAAGAGCAGGATACTTGCATATGTGCAAGCATGCCCACATATGCTGCAGCGTAGCAGTGAGGAAGATGTCATAGTTTTTCCTTAATTTTGGACCTCCCTGCTTCATTTAATAAATGCGATCTTATTAGCTACCACTAAAAAAAAAATAGAGTAAGTTGAAATCCAGCATGAGAGAAAAGCAGCAGACTCTGATCAGTGTCACTAGGATGAGAGAAAGACTTTGTCCAGAGCCTTCTCAGCCACAGGTGTGATGGATCTGGAGCTACCCTGAGGCGAGGGGTGAAGGTGGTGCTCTTACCGCTGTGGGTTTTGGTCCCAAAGGTGTTTGAGCCTGCATCAATCCACTTGGGGCTGCAGTGCTGTTGCGGCTTTGGTTTGATGGGCAAGCAATGCATTAACGTGCAGCATAGATCATCTCCTGTCCCTCCACAAAATTATTCACTGTATTTTGAGCCTTGTAATCCTAGAAAGGAATACTTCTAAATGGCTTAAAAGAATGTCGGCAGCCTTTATTAGTTTGTCACTACAGCAGGAACGCCTCCAACCTGCTTTGATTTAGTGACATAACTTGTGGCTAAAAGCTTTAGGCAAGGCCACATGCATGCAAACAGAGACTGGCGATTTGGATAATTAGTAGCAATGGCAGAGCCCTGTCTCCTTACAAGAAAGGTAGCAATGATATGCAATTAAAAATGAGCTGTAAAAGGTGAAATCGTGTACCTATATGGAATGCAATAGGCCAGGTTGAGTAAAGCAACATAACGGCTACCAGAAGAGAGGAGAATGAAAGGAGGATGCCCTAATTTTGAGTGTTGTTTTCAGTGAAATAGTTTCTAAAGGTGGAATGGGAAACAATCTTTGGCTTCTCTGAAAACAGGAGTAGCTCTCTTCTACAATAGGTGTTCTCATGTTTGTAGGATCTGTTATCTTGGAATATTTATGTTAAAGCTGTCTGAATGGAGCACCTTGGTAGCATGAAAAGATGTGAAAAACATCACAATTAACTATAAAACTGTGAGGTGTAATTGATGTTTTGTCTTACAATATTTTTTCTACCTCTTGGTTCTTGATGACTTCTGAAGTTCTTGGCCCTTCAACCTTTTTACTTTGCATTGGGAAGTTTTCAGATTGGACCCAGGATTATTTGTTTTGACAAATTTGGGCTATATCCCTTTGTTACACTATCTACTCCTCCTTGTTTGCCTTGTGGAGTTGAATTTCTGACACTATCATTTCCTTGGCAATAGTCTACCAGTTATATTCAGTGTCAGAAGAAACATGAGGATAGTTAACGGGTTATTTCTAATAAATCGGAATGACTTCACACTATTTTGACTACTGCATATTTATAGTATAGCTTTATATCTGTAAATCTGGGATGAGGTAGGCTACAACACAATACATGCTGGCACCATCTGATATCTTTATCAGATGACATAATAGAAAGGTCTTGACCAGTGAGGTCATTAAAGATGCTGAAACATGTCTCTCAAAAGAACTTTTAACCTTACTGTTCTGGGAAAATAGACTTTAGGTATTTCTAAAATAATTATGTTCTGCTTAAGTAAGTTCTCGCTCCAGATTTGGTTTTACGTAGTGCTCTATGTAAAAGTATGTGACTGTATTGCATCACAGGCACAATATTTTATGCTTTACAGGTGGCTCTATTTCAACAGCTGGTGAATGAGTGAAAAATTTCACTCCTATTTCATACCTATATATAGGTTCCGTATTTCAAAATCCAGTAGATAATTAACAAATACAGACTAGCTCTAATTGTTTTAGTATATAAGGTGCCCTTGGGTTCACAATCATGTTTCTGATCACTTTCATATAGAGAAAATTAGCATTATGCAATATTCTTTCTAGATTTCTCGGGTTTTTATGTCACTTAAAGTACCAATTAGTCAAATACCATTGCGTACTGCTACAGTTTCTGTCCAATTTTTTTAAAATACACTGAGTAGCCAACAAATGTTAACATGTTAACTTCTTTGCAGAAAAGTGAAGTAGATGTAATGAGGTATTGCCGTCTCTTTGAGAGGGTTGCTTGTGTGGTCTTCTTTCTTTGTATTTTGAGGCCTCTAGTGGAAACTTCTACATCAGAGGAGAGGCACCACCCAGCGAGGTGTGAAGGAAGCTGTTTACTTCTAGACACTTATGTGTAGCTGTTAGCTTTTGGAGCTCTTATTTATCTGAGAGGTTGCTCTCTAAGCTGTAATAAACAGCTCATATGGCTCAGAACTTAAGACGAAAGAGCCTTGAACAGTGTTACGATGAAATCTCTGTGGTGACTCTGAGCTAATACTTCCTTAATGGCCATGTATTTATTTTAAAAAAAACAATCCTAACCAAATAAAAAAACCAAACCACCCACAACCCACCCCCCAAATGCCCCTCAAACAACTATGCATTGGGAGTGTTTTGGGGATTTTTTTTCTGCCTCTTAATCCAACTGATCGGAGTTAAGGCCAGGAGGTATTTGCATAAAGTTAATGGTTACGTTGTGTAACTAAATTTGATGAGCTTAGTAAGTGTTAAAATAAGCTTAAAAAGAAGAGTGAACGAGTAATAAGATATCTAACAAAATGACCTGGTTTTCTTGCAGTAATCTAGCAAATTTTAAAAGATTGCTGATGAGGGAATGCTCCTGAGTGAGGCTTTAGCTTCTAATAAAGGCATAAAAATGGTAATAATTATTTTTGAAACCCTGAAGACTACAACTTTCTTCTAAATCAACCTCCCACCATTTATTATGGATTGTGTATGTGTGTAAGATACAATGAAGCGATGGTTAAAAATTTTGAGACTACAGACTGGCCCACATCTGTATTGGAAGCCAATACAGATGTTTTGGTCAAGAAAAGAAATGTTTTTTTTGGTCAAAGAAAAGAAATGAGAATACATTATGTGTGCATTTGACATGAAACCTCTTTTTGAGGGAAACACTTCCATGGAAGTAAGGATTGTGTGGTCTTCTTTCTTTGTATTTTGAGGCCTCTAGTGGAAACAGCTACATCAGAGGAGGGGCACCACCCAGCAAGGTGTGAAGGAAGCTGTTTATTCTATTCGGAGAAGAAAAGGGATTCTGATTAACTCTGTACTGAGAAATGAGAAATCCAAGTGGTTCAGAAATTTTAGAAAGATTTAGCACAAGTTTGGCCAGGAATAGTTTGTGACTTCTAGTTTTGTCCTTCTCAGCTCTCTGGAACATTGATTGAATCTTGCAAGCCAGAGTAAAATTGCAGACTGCAGCAAGACTGTTAAATAGTGTACTTGGAAAAATTCAAAATGTGCTCACACATCTAAAACCTTTTATTTTGAGTGAAAAACTCGCTGGCAGTCTATATCTTGTTCAAGCTCCAAGGAAATACCTTTAACTGTTTGGTTGTAATGCTGATCTTAAAATGGTATTGTTCAGTGCCACAACAGGGTTGCCCTTCAGGGATTGTTTTCTGATTTTCAAGATGTCTGTTGAGTTCAGTAGCACAGAGCACAATGAAAGTTCTCTCTGTAGGCTTTTCTCTGCTTGACACAAGGTGTATTTGAAAGTATTGCATGGCATTTACGATAAAGGCATCCTGTTCCATGACTCAAACGCGTAGGTGTCACTGCTGTGAAAATAGTTAACTAAGAGACTTGGCTTCTGAGCGTGGAATAACTTGCTGAATTGGCAGGGTTTTTAAGATTTTCTTTATTTTAAAGAAATCAATACCTTAACCTAAAATCTAGAACCTTACTCTGTGTGTTTTAGATTCTTTGATTTCGTTTAAAGAATGAGCAAATAATATTTTAAGTGAGAGCTGATACGAGGGTGAATCTAAACTTGCAGCCAGAAAGCCCTGTGGTATTTTCCATATTTCTGTGG
>VZTM01037268.1:303-38829 GCA_013400555.1 Jacana jacana | reverse complement strand
GATTAGTTGATTTTGCATCTTCAGTTGAAAGGAAATTCTAGCTTATCAATGGACTCAGCTACACTTGCTTTGATTTAAATAAGCAAGTCTAAAAGCCTTCTCTGCACCTCTGTTTGTTTAAGTTGGCTTGGTCTCTTTGATCTCATGTTAACATACCTTAATGACAGGTAATGATTGATAATGGTGTATTGTAAAGTTCAGGTAATAAATAGTGTTTTACTCATAATAACGCTGAATAATGTACTTTTTATGACTCAGTTTGATGGAAAATTTCCTTGTCAACTCTGCCTAATTGTCCAAACAAAGCCACCCATTACTTAAAGAAATACATGTCTAAACTAGACACATTAATTAGGGTCATGACTGAGCTACACAAAGGAATATAGTAACACTTCAGTTATCTTTAAGTATGATCTTTGGACAGCAGTCCTAATGTTAAACTGAAGTTTAATGGGAAGCTATAGTTTACATTATCCTTTCATAGCTCACAGACATATGTTGGAATCCATCCATAGTGGATGGATGATGGGAAAAGTGGCATCTCCCCAAAGGTCTTTAAAGGTCATAAGCGATATTAGTTTGAACACCAAAAGTCACAAAATCGAGTAAGTCTGGATGAAAAAAGAGGAAAAGAAGTTTCTGGGTTTTCATCCAGTCAGAAACTGAAATCAGTAAATAACACATTCCATCATGTTGAGGGTTAAAAAGAGGCTTAGTTTTTTTTCTGTCAGCACCCTGGAATACCATACATCTGAGTGCAATGCCAAACCCTCCATGAGCACTGGCACTCTCTTGGTAGCTCATCTGCACTGATGTTTTACAGATTTTAACCGAAAATGTAGTGAGGCTGCAGATAAACTGGTGTAGGCTTTAAAACAGAAGCAGAAACTTCAGAAAACTTTGTGTATAGTCAATCACTCAAAATCATACAGAATAATGACAACTTAATTCTACGAAAACATGAGGTTCAAAGAGTAGACTGTCTGGTAGGACCAAATAACTTTCTAATGTAAGGTCTCCTTGATGCCGTGGTCAGGTCCCTTTAAATAAACACCTTTCACTTTCACAAGTATCACAGAAGCAAGTGTGAGATACTGCTGATGTAAGAGAATTTGTATTCTCTCCAAGTGCCCCCACGCAGCAGAACATTCCTTGAGTCTCAGAAACATAGCAGCTTTGGTGCAAGACTGAGTGTGTCAGCATGCTTGCAATGAAATGAAAAAACACCTACCTGTCCCTTTCCGACTTGTGTTGTTTCCATCCAGTATTAAAAGTGCATAAGATGTTATGCCAGAAGGGATTTGTCCTTTTTATCTAGGAAGAAGAATGCTTTTGCTATTTGCATTTCTGAATTGCTTAGCTGCCCAAGCATGCTTTATGTGTGCTGCTTGAAATGTGTCATCGTATCACGTGGCTGCTGTTCTCCGGCTGATGTTGGACTTTCTCCAACAAATATGGATTATGTTAAAGTAGGTTCTGAATTGACGAGGATATGTTAATAACTCCCAGATGGGCATCTTTGTGCAGGGAAATACAAGCAGTCTATGGCAGTAGCTAGTGTTTGGCAGGTCCATCATTCCGTCATTAAAGGCCACATTATTACAACTCTGCTTGCATGACAATTGCTTGCATAAACTCAGTCTCCCCATAACAAATACGCACAATTTGCTTTCAGATATATTTTCCTCTTGCAAGGAATTTTTTTTTAATGACAGCTGGCATTTCCTCTGGTTTAAAATGTGGATCTTCATAATTAAACAATAGCACAAATTAAACACTTATGTTCCACAAATGCACACCTGAGGTTGTTTTTTCAGAAGCGTGATACAAATACAAGCACAGAGTGCAACACCAGTTCAGTCCGTATTGTTCAATGTTGTGTTTATCTAAGTTTCATTTATAGTTACAATTAGGTGGGTAGCTTTTTTTAAAAAAAGTTTATTTCATGCTTTAAAGGTGTTTCTAGTCTTCCCATGAGCTGTAAAAAATAATGTTGCTTTTCACCTACTTGCGTGGATGGAAGAAGTTACTGCAACTAACTAAATATATAGGCAGTACATACAAGTGTGAATTATATCAGGAATGTATCTGCTATGCATCTTGACCACTGCACTTCCCCTTTATCTATTAACCCATTTCTCCAAAGCATTCTAAAGCATCCAGCAAGCATTTACAAAATGTGACTGGTTGGAAAACATTTTTTCCTTCTTCCCCTGATCCCACCCCTCCTAAGTATCCAGTCATGAATTTTAAAACAAATGCAAAAGCCATGCCAGGCATTTTGAGGCTATAAAAACCCCAAAATAAATTGTTTGCAGGTTACATCTTTTTCTGCTAGCTGGAAGTAGAGCAAAGGCTTTGAGATTCTCAGTTCTAGTTCTTATCTTTAGTCATAGAGCCTTGCCTCCAGGACTTGAATTCTACAAAGCATAGCCTCTGGTAACAATCTGGGGAATAGTTACCAGGTAAGATAATGTAGGTAATGAACATATGAAAAAAAACCCCAACCCTCATAAAGGAATCATAACAGTTTTCCAAAAAGCCTACTGACTAAATCATGAGCACTTTTGATTGACTAGAAAACTTGACCCCAAAGTCAGTCATCTCTATACTCCGTTTTAACATATTCTACAAAAACATCTTTGTACTTTCTCATGCACCTATAGTCAAACATGGATTTTGACTGACATATCAATGATAATAATGACTTTATTATTCTTCATAATAAAAAGTGTATTTTTATGCATTTCAAAATAACATCGAGTCATCTGATGAGAATTTGCATTTTGCAGCACATTCTGGGGAATACTGCTGTGTCAGGGCAGTATTTTCTGGTTATAACCCAAAATGTCAATACCCATCAAGTGTTTGGTTCTGACCCAAACAACAAAGATATCATGAGGGCTCCATGTATTTTTGTACTTCTCGAGTCTCTTTGTGCATGTTATGATATTGTTACTCTCAAACTGGCACTTAATTTTCTTGGCTCTTAAAATGAGTGTTGTAAGAGTAGTTGAATGTAATATGTGGTATTTTAATATTGTGACTCTTAATGCTACATAAAACCTTTGTTTCCTACAGGTTTATTGAGCTGGTGTATTAGATTTCCTGCTGCATGAGCAAGAAGATTATGGTGGCTTACGTCTAAGTATACTTTTGGGAGGCATTTTGTATTTTCTCTATAAATAGTCTTTCTAAAACACAATTGTGAAACTATTAATGTTTATATCGCATTATACATCTCTCTAAGTTTACTGTGCTGAGTATATAGTGCGGTAGCAAGAGGAAATCTTTTTGCCTACGAAACGTGTTCAGAATTGTTATTGTTAAAAGGCTACTAAAAGGCAAGTTTTTTAATATTTATCTTCTTATCTGCAGGGTAGTTTTGGCTTATTACACTGAGTCATCCCTGTTTTCAGCAATAGTAAAATTACATCTCTTCTGGAGTCAAGCACTTAAATAGAGCTTGGAGATATGCAGAAACGTGGGTACTCTGGATATTCCTTTTCTGTCAGAAAAAATGTGAAGTCAATTGCAATTACAAGTTCTTCACAGATTAAATTTTAATTCAGGGATGAGAGCATGTGCATAGCAAAATTTGTGTTTTATTCTAGATAAATGTTTTTGCCTTAAGCAAAAGAAAGCATTTATTATGGACTTTAACAACACAAACCCCGCAAAGATCCTTTGTCTTAAGACAAATGGAAAATGTATGTGGGGGCAGGGATGCAGAGGTGGTTCATACCTGTATTACATTAGCGACTTGTATTGTGTTTTGAGAGTAATTTAATGAGCAATTTCTTCACAATTTATAAGAAAATGCCACAGGCCTAACTTCGCGAGGTCCCCTAGAGCCATCTATTTATCCGCATGTGAATTATTTTTGAAAATGTACCACAAGTGAAACAAATGGCTAGTGTTGCCCCATCCAGCCCCATGAAAGCTGGTTATCTCCAAGCAGTGACCGTGAGGTGGACCAGCTCCAGCTCTGAGTCCTCCTCTGGTTCAGGTGCGTAGCATGACGTATGGGTAATCTGCAATTTGCTGGGGGCATCGTTAGCTTGCTCTGCCTGCGGGGCAGGATTGGAGCCAGGCCGGGAGCAGCTGCCTGCCGGGCTGCCTGGGCACGTGGGGATCCGCAGAACCCCTACCATCACCCACATCAGGCTGGTGCTGAAGCCCCCAGTGACACGGAGGAGGTATTAGGTCAGATGAGTTACATTAAGTGGCAAGTGATAAATTCAAGATGACAATTCCAAACAGCAGTGTTTCTTCTGGTAATTAATTCCAGTGGTGCCTGAGGCAGTGCTTAGCTGCTACAACCAGTGTGGCCAATGCTGAGCAGCTAATGAGAAAACATTACAGCAAGGATTAGGGGCCAGTACATTCTGGCAGGATGAGGTCACTATGATTAGAAAATATTAATGCAGGCTTAATGTGATAAACTGACTGTGACAAAGAAACTTTATTTTACCCATCCGTGGTTAAAATACAAAAATCCATTTAAAAAAAAGAAATTTCCTCCCTCTCCTCCCCTTCTCCCCACACCCCCCAACCCCGACAGCTTTTATACTTTGCCTGCAGTCCAGTGGCACCAAGTGTTGCTTTGGTGCTGTCATATGCAGACCACATCGAGTTTATAAGGCGAGTTAGCTGTTGTAGCCAGACACAAATTCTTTCTTCTCTTTCATTTGTTTTAATTACTTCTGTCAGGTAACAATGAACACTCAGCTTAGGGGAAGAAGCTTTGTGGTTGTTACTTATAAGCAGGAAGGATGACAAGAAAATAATGCTTCTGTGCTTCAGCATCCTACTGCCTTTGGTCAGCAGCAGTGGTGGGATTACATGATATTGCCTAGCATAAAACAAGCATATCCTCATACCTTTGGCTATGTTAGATATGGGGAAAGGCAGTGGCAGAGCAGGATTTTATTGTCCCAGCCCTGCCAGTTGCTGCAGCATGGGTTTGAGGGGTTAGTTGTGAAGAAAACCCTGTACCAAACTGCATTTAAAAAAAAACCAAAAAAGTTTCTGCAAGCTTTTCCCAGGCTGCTGTGTTCTCCCTGTAGCTGCATGACTTGTGTTATTCACAAAGTACAGGGGCTGTGTACTATCCTAACAGAAACTTGTAGGTTATAATGTGCTTCCTAAGCGCTTTTACCAGTAGGGTTCAAATGGTGCAAACTGCTAATTATGGAGTGAGATTTGTTTCCTATTAATTGCAAGGATATAGATGAGATGGACTGTATGTTGTGACTCTTGCAATTCTTTTGCTGTCCAAAGCCTAACAGTTATTTTTACATTTTTGCTTTTTGTCTTTTTACCACATCTATGTAACAATCACTTTTCAACTGAAAGCATTGTAAATATTTCTGTGTAAATGCTTCTGTAGAGCACATAAAAAATAGCATTTAATTACATCAGCAAGACTTCCACTAGTCCCAAAATGTCAAGTAATATAATCAATTTGCAAGCTCGTAACCAAATCCTTAGGTTATTTCAGAATATATCAAGCTATCAGGGATGTTCTTACCCTGTATCTTATTACAGTCCATACTTTTATTTTTTAAAGAATAAACCCCCCACTTTTTCATATTTCAGCAGGACATTATTGTGCATTTTCTTCTTTATTTAACCCACCTAACTTATCTTTTAGAACTCCAGAATACTGATAGAAGAAAACATAAATTCAATGCAGGTATTTTTCTCTCATCGAGTCATTTTTATACAATATCTAACTAGAATAGTGAAAACATGTTTTTTCAATACAAAACTTAGAACTGATGTTGGAGGCCTACTGTGACAGACGAAGTTAAAAATAATTGTATTAAATATATTGACCCTTTTAGTAATCACACAGACTTGCGATGACACTAATATTATTTTTCTGAACAATGAAAGCACCATCAAGGGTAATATGCTGTAATCTGATAAGTGACATTTGTTTCCATGGTACTAAAATCTTTTTGGACATCCTCCTTTTTCTGTTTATATAATAAGCTTGTCAATTTGCTCAGGTTTTATTCATTTCTTCCTGTAGTTACACGACGGACAATTATTTTGTCTTCTTTTTCAGGCAAAAGAAAAAGCTTAATCCCTATAGCACATAGCCTTAGAATCTCCATTAATTAAAAGATGAATTGGAGGCTATAGCTAAAATATATTAAATGCAACGATTTTGCTCAGACCCTAGTGCCATTTATTTTTAATGTTTAAACCTCATTTAGACAAAAAATTTTAAGTGTAAATTAAAGTTTAAGTAGGATAATTAAAACCCAGGCTTAGAACTATTAGAATCCTAGGTAGATTTTTGGAATTTCTGTAGATTCCTATGATGTCATCATAGTGGTGAAACACGGAGTTAAGTAATTTATCCTTATTTTAGAGGAGAATAAGTATTTAGAGGAAGGTGTAAGAGAACAATTTTTGACTGCATCAGCTTTGAACTCATGTTGGAGAGAGCCAAAGGAAGAGATAAAAGCGCACGCAGACTTGTGTGCAGATGAATAAACACATGTTTAGGTCAGTAGGTAGGATCTATGTTGTACTAATGGCTAATCATTTATAAACCACATTACATCAATTTATTTGCTCATTAGAATTTTGTGGGCATAATAAAAGCTGAACTGGCATAAGAAGACTTGGCGTAGAATTTGTATCTGCAAAATTCAACTGTTCATTTTCATGGAAGGCTCATTTAGTTGTTTAATCCTACAGAAGGGAAGGCTAATGCATGTAATACACGATAACCCAAATGGAGGAAGAGGAAGATTTACTGATATCATGGTAAAAAAATGGCTTGTGTGGACAGCTTTTACCTGGAACACCTTCCTCTACAATTTGATAGTTAGTAAACAAATAGCTATGTTTTGCTGCTGCTTAAATTATAAACTGTCTGGGATAGGAATTGGAAGGAATGATTCAGTCAGTTTGAAGAGGTAAAGTTCTCAGTTCAAAATAGAATATTAAGTTCCACGTGGCATATTTTATGAAAGTTATTTCATGTTAAATAAAAGTGCCTGGAAAACAAACTCACTGTAAGTTTTGGATAACTTCTTAGAGTATTTTAACTATAAACTATTCTATAATGTTTCATTAATACAAGTATCAAATAGTATCTCAGTATAACTTCCAGTTTTAAGTGTGAGATATTAAATAGACATCAAATGTAATAGTAAACTTTAAAAATGGATTTTCAGTATGGTTATGGGATATGACTCTATTCTGGAAGATGGCCAATGAGTCTGGATTTTAATTTTGATATAATAAGCTGTAGTATGTTTTAAATACAGGCTTTCCATTTAATCCTAACTACCAAATTTCACAGTGTCAGAAGTACGTTATTTCACAAGTTTAGTCGAGGTTTTAACCAGTCTGTGGGGTTTTATGTTTTCAAAACAAACCCACAGGAATTTTATAAATAGATTCTTCTTCATGCCAAACTTGTGTGGCTGGTTAAAGACACAAATGCTTGGAAATTTTTTTGGCTTGTTCTCTCTGTAGTTTATAACTCCCTATTACCTGCATCTGTATATTCCTCTTCAGCTCCCAAGCACATGAAGCTATTTAGCACAGTGAACATGGGGCTGGCTGAACACATACACGGTGAGAGATGACAGGGTTTTGCTGCAGTTGGAAGCTGGGGAATATATAATTGCATCATTGTCTCTCATTGTGCTCCCACACGTAACTTGCTTAAATGTCATTTCATGCTGCAGGCTCTCACTCTTCCCTTCCCGGTAAACCTTATTCAACCTGCACTCAGCCATCATGATAGCGGTGCCTGAGCCTGGAGTGCTCCGGCGTCCCGGGGGGTTCCTATTCAGGCATCACCGATCGTTGACCTGGCTATTGTTGTTTGTGATACTTACTGGTAAACTTTCGCAATCAATACAACATCAGCCCGCCTAGCTCCTGGGAATGGAAACCTGAAACAGTGCACTTAATCTTGAAGCCGGCTCCTGCTCCCTGCTCTGCTGCTAAACCGGGTAGTTGGCCTACTTGATGCGGCATTATTGCTGCAGAGGTCAGATGTGAGCTGGCTTGGCAAGCGCTGATGAATGGCTGTTTGTGATGAAGCACCTCTTCCATCCAACGAGAGACATTTAATAATGATGGACCATAACTGTGCACACACAAAAAAACCTTGTAGCTTGTTTGTGAGTGTATACAGTGGAAACTGGAGAAGGTAATGTGTTAGTTTGGAGCAAGTCTTTTGGGGAAAAAAAAAAAGGGAATGGAGGTCTTATTAAAAGTTAGAGAAACCTTCCCATTCTTTACAAAACTGCAGTAGATGCTGCAAATACATGTATTTTCCTGCCACTCTACTTGCATTGGTTCCTCCTTTCTGTGCATTTAAAAAAAAATCACTGCAGATTAACAAAGATTGGAAATAATCTTAAAGCTCAGAAAATTAAAATTAACACAAATTCTCTCTACAGGAATTTATTTTATTTGAACTCTGCTGCCAAACGCCGTTTTTCTTGAAATTGATAGTACGGGCTAAGAGTGGGTACTTAAGTGTGTCTTGCAAAAATTAAGTTTCTCTTCTCTAGAAAAGAGAGAAATCTTCATGAATGAAACAAACAGTGGAAAAATCTCTGATCATAATGCTGGAGAGTGCTTTCCACAAGGTTTGTGCCTAGGAAAGAAAAAGCCAAAGTAACTAAATACTGGCTTCTGTGTTCATGTTGACAAATCCATGATTTCCTTTCCTGCCCCTCCCCCTCCCTTCCCCGGCTCCACCCCCAAATCTTACTCAGTGCCTTCGTTCCACAGATTTTCTGCCTATGGAGTTTGATTACAATATCGAAACAAAAAACCAAAGAGCACCTCACCCCCACAAAGTCCATTAACAACTAAAGCTACAGGCAGGCAAGACTTCTGAAATAAGCTCTGTTGCTCTGTTCTTCAGCAAAGAAGGCTGACAGTGGTGTTTACTGACCCAGATATTGATAACCATGCAAGCACTTCTTACAGGTGCAAAACACCCCTGCAGATCCATAGGGCGCACCTATGTATTTATTGTTTAGAAGGGTTTGTTTTGTTTTTTTTTAAGACCCATGAACCATTTCTGGATAAGTAGTTTTTGGAATGTGGGGAGGACATAAAAACTGGTGAAGTACCTCCAACATCAGTAGTTTTTAAAACCTTCTCTTAGCCTGTGGACAAACATCACTGTTGAGAGAAACCCATGCTCTGTCTTTGAAATTCCACTCCTGAAAGTTAATGCGTTGCAGCCAAAAGTTCAGCAGTGTCCATTTGAATCCTGAGACTTTTTCCCTTCTGGTATTGCAGATGCTTGAAAACTGTTCTGTAGGAGGAAAGAGTGTTTCTCCAAACACTTGCAGGTGTCCTATTTTGGCCTGTCAACTGGATGACTTGTTATGCAAGCCCCAGCACTCCTTCTAAAACTAGATTCAGCGCTCAGATTATTCAAATAATAATTACACGATGTTCTTAATTTTCATTGATTGCTTTGTGATATTAATAAATTGTTTCCCCCAAATGTTTCATTTCCTCTACTTCATCCCTAACAGGTGCACACGGTGTAGAGATTCTCACTAAACCGACTCTTTGTGACAGGAATAGCTGCATTTATACAAATATATACTTATGGAAGAGTATGGGTCCAAGCAGAGTTGACTGATGAGAATTCATACTAGCCAAATAAGGCCTGTTGGCTTTTAGCTGATCACAGGCCATGTTATTCCTGGTCATGACCAGACTTAAAGTTGTGAGTTTCTGGCACAAATCCCTGGAGTGTGGCTCACTGTGACAGTGATTGCGCTGATGCCTCTGGTGCTTAGTTTTTCAGTCTTGCTGTGTTGCATGTTGAAGGACTTGCATGCAGGTTTTGCAAAAAACTCTTTTCTTTATCTGAGGTAGCTTAAGGCTACAGGCTTTGATTTTGATGAAGAACAATTGGCTGTAGTGTGGGATTTTTGACTCACACTGGTTCTGTTTTCTTGTACAAAGGCAGTTTGGACTGTGAAAGGTAAACTTGTGTGTGTTAAGTCACTCAGACCAGGCTCAGACATACTGGTTTTGCTTCTGTAAACTGGTGGGATAAACTGATGCAATTTTGCAGGTGTAGGAATTAGAAAATTGAGTTTGGCCCAGGAAATGAGTCACTTATGAGCAATAGTATGGGGAAGGTGCTACTTCAGCAATTACTTGTAGTCTCTTAGTCCTTGTTCCTCTCACTGTGGTGCTGCCCCTCACTCAGCATAGTTATTCTGAAATGTTTGAAAATGATCTCTTACAAAAATTCCATGGATGGCCTTACAAAGGAGAACCCATTTCTTTTAATACTGAAAAACATTTCTCTTGGTTATAACTAAGGCAGAAGGCTTACAGCGTGAAGCCAATGTGCATACTGGTGCAAGAGACACTGAAGAACTGAGACACAGCTTTGTACTCGGGTCCTTCCCACTGCTCTGTGACTCTGGTGTCCAGCAGCAAAGGTGGAAAGTTTTAGATATAATGTTGTGGCTGAAGAGCATTCAAAGAGCTGAAGCATGAACCAGAGTGAGAGAGAGCAGAGCATGTGCTTGCAACTTGTAAAAGAAATGGAAAGGCACAATGATTAAGGATGCAGGAAGTAGGTACAATCCTTAGGGTGAATCAAGGAGTCCCAATTGGAGTGAAACTAAGTATTACAAAAATTTACCAAAGTGTAAGGTCTATTAGGCTAGGGAACAATTGGAAAAGAGAAATAAAAAAAGCCCCATTTCTTGAGACTTTTAAAACTGAAAAAGTCAATACTCTGGAAAATATACTGTAGATAGCATAATGTAATGACAGGAGGTAGACTTACTCTAATAGGTCTATTTAATTTCTAATTCCTACGAGTCACTTGAGCTATTTATGCTTAATTTTACATACTTATGACTACAGAGCATAATCATCCAAATTGTAATAAAATCCTTATAACAGAGGGAAAAAAAAAAGAGAAAAAAGCAGTGTCTCGTTTTGCTTCAAATGAACTAACTTGCCTCTGGAATGCATGACAAACCCATGCTGCTGGGGCAGTGGTGGTGTCACCAATGAGGCATTTCGGTAAGATCAAGTCCTACACTCAATTATATTCATGTGTTTCGTTTGTCCAGAAGTGAGAAACAGGAAGCCGATGATGCCAAGTGCTGTAAAGCTATGAACTCCAATACATATATCAGAGGTCTATCCTACCATGAGGCCCTTTAACTCGTGAGGTTTTGGCTTTTTTTCAGGCTGGTACCCTCAGCCACAGGTCTTGAGCTGTGCTGTACTTTTCTTGTCTTGCTCCTGTGAGTCTTGGGTCACGTTCCTTGCTGGGTCATGACTGCTTTCGACCAACATTGTATTCATGTCTTGGTTTTGATATGGGTAAATCCAATTCAGACATTGGTATTTTGTTTGCCCTTTCTTTAACACAACCACTACAAACTCATATTTGGGGTTATATTTATAGCTATTATGTTTTGCTGATTACTTTTACTTTGATGCCTGGCTCTGAGCTGTAGTGCCCATCTTGGGTTTTGGGGTGGTGGTGGTTTTGTTGTTTTTTTCTGAAATTTTGCTTCTATGAGCAAAATTGTACTGTTAAAAATTAACATGGCAAAAAGCTGCTCTTGATTTATACTGAGAACTATTTTGGTGCCTGTAACTGTCATGTACCATATTTTTAATTTCTATCTGGCCAGTCATGCCAATATACAAGGTGTATCATCCCGTGAATGGTCATTAAATTCAGCACTAGAGCACCTGATTGTGACAGGGAGAGAGAAGTTTAAGCACAACAAATTTTGGTCGTTTAGGAAATTTATTTATTCTTCACATTTATTTTAATTATCATGGAAAATGAGGTGAAATTCCTTATTTTACAGAACAATAAACCATTACCTACTAATGGGTTAAAAATAAATAGAAGCTTTCACATAAAAAAAAAAAGGCAAAAGAAAGAAGGAGAAACGGTAATGACAGTTTTGAAGTATCCAGTACCTGTTGTGACAGGAATAACAAATTAATTGGGACTATAACGGATTCTTTGTAAAGGTGAAGTAAACACACTTGACTGTATATTTTTCACCATCAGTTAAGTCTCAATTGGTTCTAAAAATAAACAGAAGACATTGAACAGTTTTAATGGATTTTGACACCTAGGTATTATGCTGTCACTCCAGTATAAATGAATCATAACTTTAGACTGCGCCAAGGAATTACTACACATTTGGAGAAAATTTATGGTGCACCAGGCTTTGAATCATGATGTGATATCAAAACTAAAGTCACAAGAGGAAAAAAGTCTGGCATAAATTATTATTTACCCAAGTCATGCATACCCAAGTGAACACAACAGGTACGGATTACAGGGTTAGTTAGAAATGCCACTGTAATTTCTAGGTGTTAACACCTCTCAGAGTGGCTGTTCTGGCAGAGCTCCCAGGGAGCTGCATCCAGAGGGGAGCTGAGCACAAGTGCTGGACAAGCCACAGTGGCTGCCAGATGTTTATTGCTTCTCAGGACTTGACCTAATTAAGTTTTACCAATGAAGGGGCTAAAAGAAAGAATTTCAATATTTGACCTTGCAATTACATTAACCTTAAATTTATTTATTTATTTATATATAACATGGGACTTGATGATGATGAAGTTCTTACTTTGGGCTTAAAAAGTTCTTAAACTGTCTCATAAGTAAGGAATATCTCCAGAGTGCCTGGTTGCCGGGTTCCAAGCTGGAGGCCTAATTTTCTCTGTGATGTCATATATGTAGGTAAACCTTAAAATATGTTATACAGACACATAAACAGTATTTGCTGAAACTTTCTCTTGAAATTTATTTGAAAAACGTGATGGTTTGTGCAGTTGTTTGTACTATGATAGCACACTTTTAATACTTCTAAGGAACACAGGTATAAGGAAGTATTCCTCATTCATTCTATACAATATTCTTTAGTAGGCTGAGCTGTGTTCCAGGCACAATGGTGTGGTAGTGTTTTTTGAAAGTCCTAATAAAAATTATCCTGTTTTTAAAAATGGCTCTATTCAAAGCACAGAAAGATGGTTGTAAATATTAAATTTCCAGTACTATTACAGCTTTCTTCAGAGTTCCTCTTGTTTTTGAAGATCTTCTGAACTCAAGTTTTCTAGCATTTTGCCTTAAAAAGTCATTGCTTCTTCAGAGATAATTATAAAATATTACAAAGAGGAGATCTAAAATTTAAGTCCCTACTAAGTGAAAAGGAACAGATATAAAGAAGATTATAAGCAGACAGGGAGAAGAGGTTTTATCTGTGATCAGATAAAACAGTGTATTGGCTTATATAACTTTTTCACATTCTGGCCTTAATGCTCTACAAATGTGGGTCAATTTATTATTTTTGACCCTCTTGAAGGCTAATCATCCTTTTAATGACTTTGGTACTCTTCTCTTTGAGCAGTGGCAAGGTGCTGAACTTTTTCCAATGGCCTTAAGGCTTGAAATCAAATCCTCAAGCGATACGAATGCCGTGTTCTTTGTTGAACCAAACCTGCTGGTACCCCTGCCTGCCTTTGTCTTGTGAAAGGAGGTTTTCTTTCCACCCTGCATGGACCAGCCATTGCCATCACAGGGCCCTGGTGCCACAGAGGGTGTAGGCAGCTCTTTACTTTGCTCTGCGGTGGTCTTCCTATGGAGCCAAAAAATTTTCCAGAGATGTCATGTGCCTGTAGTTGTAAAAAGTGTCCTCTCTCCTCCACAGCTATCACTGCTTCTTGCTGCAGCTATTAATCTTGTAGAAGAGACCAGTGTGATGTTTGAAAGCAACTTTATATCATCTTTTATTAACCAGGTTAGTGCCAAATGTCTGTCACCAGCAGGAGAGCTATGCAAACGACATATAGTTTTTTTGCCCTCTTGCTGAACTAGGGGAGAGGAAATGGGGAAAGATGAGACAGCTGGGTTTATTCCCTGGAAAACAGAACTAGGAAGAAACAGCTGATAATAAAACAATGTCTAATTATTTTATTTTTTTTTTCCTTCAACTTAGTAACTTCGTGAAGTTATTTTTTTCTTAATTTCAAACACAACTTTTCCAATATAATTTTTAAAACGGGAAAAGCCATTTTCCTCTTCCTAGGGGCAACATAAGGAGACAGCCTTGTCTATGCTATTGGGCAAGATGGGCCTTGTGCACAAAGAGCATGGCACCATCTGTTACCATGCCCAAAATTCACTTGAGTGCCCTGCTTTATGAACTGAACCTGCCCATTTTCTCTTAAAATGAGACCTGATGGTCCATCACTATGTTACCTGTTCTCTGGTAGTTGCTAACCCCCTGGTATGCTCTGCAGGAGGGTTAGGGAAGCTTTTGGTAACTATGTGAGGGTCAGCATTTTCCAGGGCTGATGCTGGCTAGGGTATATTTACCTCCTACTCCCACCTGTTGAGGAGTCAAACAAAGTTAAAATGCTCTGTTTTCCACAAGTATGCGTTTAACAGGCCTCTCATAGCCTAGTGGATAGTTTTGAAATGTCCATCAGGTTTAATATATTGGAGAATAAGCACTATTTATGATACCTAGCTATTTCCCCCTCGAAGTGCTGTCAAAGCTTTGCCAAGCAGTGATAGCTGCATACAGCCTTCCCTTGGGATAGTCAAGGCTCAGCAAATTGGAAATATGCACAAGTGTATAAAATATCTGTTATCCCAAACTGGGTCATTTTGGGGTGCAGTGATATTAGTGTCAGCTGTTGGTGTGTGAATTTGAGAAATGGCTCTGCAATATCCTAAAGAAATTGTACCCTGCCGTGAGCACTGAGTGTCCTCCTTCCTGGTGGCAGCTGGTGGGCAAATGGCACGTGGGAAAAAAATGTGGAAATGATATTTGCTGTGTGCATATTGGGTTTTAATGCTTCCTCAACCTGCTAAAGGGAATCTTCCTGGGCAGGCAAAATGGTGGGAAGTGCGTGTCGAGCACCCAGAACTGGGGTACTGGCAGGAGTGCTGATATTCTCCAATTTGTCTCATGCCAGCTGTGTCCAGTTTGAAGGAGATGATCTATTGAGAGTTCTGGCATCTAAAGGTTTTGACTCTATCGTTAAGTAAAAATACCGGTACCCGAGAAATCGCAAACAGATTCATTTTTACAGCTTGTCCAAACAGCAAATTATGAAGAGGGGAAAGATGTACAATGTACCATGATATATTTCCCCATTTTCTTGTCTCTAATATGTGCAAATGGCATATTTAATATTGAAAAATGTTAGTTTTGATATTATAATACTTAATTTTTCATCTAATTGTCTCTTAATTAATCTGAAATGATGCTAATTATAGTAAGATTTTATTAATAATATTGGATTTAAAATGTTTTAAAGTTATTTCCCTGTAAAGAACCCAAAAGCATTCTAATAGTATGATTACTTTGGAGATACTAATTTTAGGTCTTTTTCACTTTGTTTATTTGTGGTGTGGCAGCATTTCTTTTTGCATAGAGTACATTACTTAAGGATTATCGATTAATTCTTTATGGATATCTTCAGTTTAATAGACAAGTTGTTCTGGTAACAGATATATTGTTAAGATATGTATCTTATGGACTTTTTCTTTTAGGGGACTATTCTAAAATTTTTATTCTTCTGTTCTACAAACTCTAAGGTATTTTGCTTTCATAAATTATGAAAGGAAAATGTCACAAGCTATCACTGTTTCTGTGCTCTGGCTTTGCTGACAGCTGTATGATGCTCATTCAGTGCAGCAGATTGGGAGCTGAAAGTTTCATCAATAAATATGACTCTGATGGCTTCATGTCAACGGTCAAGGTAATGGCCTTTTATTATCCTGGACACACACTTCCATGAGGCTCGTGTGTATTTTATCCTAAACTCTTCTGATGAAACAATTTTTTACTTTTTCTCACAATTTTAGTCATTGTCCTTTGCATGTGAAATAAGGCATTTTAATGAAAAGAGAGTTATAAAATGATCTGTATTCCTGTATTACTGAATGCTGACAAACAAAGAAATGAACCAAGATATAATGTTGAACTGTCTTTTTGTAAACTTGTGATCACTATAGAAGTATTTTAGTGTATTTTGAAATCTATAAAAATAAGAAAGGGAAGCATGCAACTAATGTATTTGAAAAAGCACCAAATACAGCATTTAGAGATCTGCTGTATTAAAAATCATAGATCAGTTTTATTCTGCTTTGATTGGATGAGACATAGTTTTGTGTTTTGTTGAAATTTCTATTCTTTTGGTTAAAAGTATTATTTTTTTTAATGGAAATTTCCAGTCCGTTATACTACTAAAGAATTATTGTAAGCTATTTAGATACTTTCAGGAATAATATGCATTCATTTGGGAAAGAAATAAGCATTTATAATACTTCAAACTTTCCTTCCTTGCCCTTTATTTTTTTGTTTTGTATATTAAGTACTTGCTAACAATTAAAACACTTTTGCAAGTTTCTACTTTTCTTAGAGCTTTTTAAAGTGATCTATTGTATTTTTAGTTAAAACAGATATTAATAACAGCTACAGATAGGTTTCTTTATGTGATTAGTTAGCTGATACTCAGTACTTGGCCTTTGAATAGTTCCCTGTGAGCAAAAATCTAGAGAAAAAAGATACCCACATCTACAAAAATATTTCTCCTTCAATGGCTGTACTAGAGCTTAATATTTTATCTAAGAGTTTTAAAATACAGTTGTAAAGTGTTTTTTTTTAAAAAAATATGTCTTGTTTTAATGAGTATGACCTCAAAGTAGTGTCAGAGTTGCAAAAATTTCCTCTTAAAACACATATTCCACATGATACGGAAAACCAGCAAACTTCAGTGAATTCCAATATAGCTGGAAGAACTAGCAGCTGCCAGTAGATTAACATGTTAGTTATATATAGGGAGATACAGCTTTGGACTTACTGATGTGAGGAACATGGCCCATTTCTATGTTAAAGCTGTGTTTCAGTTTGGGTTTCTTTTTTCACGTTTCTGCTTGGGGCTTTTAGCTTCCATCTATGTTAACACTGGAATTCTTCCCAAGCATTTTAGGAAAAAAATAATCTGTACAATATCCATGAAAACACGATAATTTTTATCATATGTCTTAGACTCATTTGGTAGAACAGTAGCTCCTTTGATATAGTTTGCATCTGGTGTGTCCTGTCTTGTTCTAAAATAATATTTTAAATCATGGAACGCTCTAGGTCTTAGTATGGTCCCGCTGTTCCTGTTGAGGACTTGGCCACCAAGCCACTCCCAGTGGAGGGGGATGCTCTGCTTGCAGAGGTTCTGGGAGCTCTGGTGAAACTGATAGATCAGTTTGTGTCTGCCCAAGTAACACAAGGAATATGTAGTGCTCTGGCAGTAGAACTACACAAACTGCTATCCTCTCTGGAGAATTTGAAAACACTAACTAAAAGTCATGTTATGAGCCATGTCCTTTCCCTGGTCACTTAAGTGAATTGATGGGTACCACCAAGGTGGGGAAGAGAATAGGTATTGGGTGTTGGGGCTCTGCCTCTGCAGCAAGACTTCTGGTTTTGGCAATGCAAAATCAGGCTTCTCTCTCCTCTGCTGGCAGCAGAACCTAGGGCTTAATTCCAATCCTTGCATGCTAGCTTGCTTCAAAAAAGTAGAGATATGAAGCAGATAAAGCAACATTTTGCCGAAAGTTCATTCATCAAAAAGCTGCATATTTTGAAAAGGGTAAAAGTACTACTAGACCCATCAGGGATAAGTAAAGGCTATATACTATAGATTATTTTAATCCCCTTGCTAGATATAAAAGGGATAATTACATATTTGTGGTTGAAGCCATGTGGTGGAAAAATCAATACAACTTTTTTGTATGACACTTCATTAGTGTGAAAAATTTTAAAAGCTGAGAAGAACTGCCTTGCAATTAAATGCCTCTGCTACTTCAGATTCAGTAATGGGTTTGTATTATTATCTAGTTTATTTGAAATAGTGGTTGCACTATAGCAGTAATTGGAAAACATTGATTATGCACTTGTATATAGAAAACCTGGCAAATCATTACAGGGCATAGCAACAGTTAGTTAGCCTTACTAATGAAGCACTAATTGCTGTAAGTAGGTTAACATGTTAGTGAAACTACAGGGAGATAGAGCTTTGAAATTTTTTATCTGTTCAGTGTTATGTATTTTTTTTAAAGTCTCATTTTAAGAAACCTTATTTTGCAAACACAAACCACAAGACTCTCTTGATGTTATATTTGGAATAATTTCAGAGATTTGTTCTTGTGTTTTTGTTGTGGTTTTTTTTTTTTTTTACTTTATTTGGATATAATGTCTAGTACATTAAGTCCTATTTATGCTGCTCCTATCAACGTGGTGACTTTAATGTATGTAAATGGCTAACTGGAGTGAAAGGCTGGTTGGCTCGATTGATTTCCTTATTCTAATGCAATTATGTCATCCATGCTATATGCTTCTTGAACAATCTTTTTTTTTAATTAGACTGTTCTATGTTTGAAGAGGTAGTAGCTAAACTGCTATAATATGACCACTGGGGATACAATATTTTTTTCAAAAAAATCTTCATTTTGTGAAAATCTGAGAGCCCCAAATCTCTTTAGTGAAATATATTAGAATTAGGAATGGTAATAGAGTGGTTTATTATATTGTAGCTATTGACTAAGGAAGACATTATAGTTTCTTTAATTTATTATGCTATGTTAGCAGATTTCGCAAACTTTTGACTCATATCTGACTTAAACTTCATTGCTGTAACCGGTATCTGCTTAAAAACACGTCTTTAATGCTGAGTGTGATTGTTCTGTTTAAGATACATATGATCACAGTATGTCTAAGTCCAGGTTAAAAAAAAAAAAAAGTCTCTTTGCTGAATACTCTCTTACCTAACACTAAAAAAAGGTTTCAAAGTCTGTCTATGAAAAGCTGCCACTTCTCTTCAGAATGCAATTAAAAATTAGATTTAAAGGGAGTTTGTATGTGTAGCCAATAAGTTTATGCAAATTTGAATTTTAAAAAACAGAAATCTTTGATAACAAGTCATGGGTACATCAGGAAGAGTATGACCATCAGGTTGAGGGAGGTTATTCTGCCCCTCTGCTCTGCTCTGATGAGGCCCCAACTGGAGTATTGTGTCTAGTTCTAGGCCCCCAGTTCAGGAGGGACAGGGAACTACTGGAGCGGGTACAGCAGAGGACCACCAAGATGATAAGAGGTCTGGAGCAGCGCTCTTATGAGGAAATGTTGAGGGACTTGGGTCTTTTTAGTCTGGAGAAGACAAGGCTGAGGGGGGATCTGATCACACCTATATTTATTTCAAGGCTGGGTGTTGAGAGGAGGGGGCCAGTCTTTTTTCAGTGGTGCCCAGTGAAAGGACAAGAGGAAAGGGCATGAACTTGTACATAAGAAGCTCCATCTAAACATGAGGAGGAACTTCTTCACTTTGAGAGTGGCAGAGCCCTGGAAGAGGCTGCCCAGAGAGGTGGTGGAATTGCCATCTCTGGGGGCATTCAAAACCCGCCTGGGCAAGTTCTTGTGCAACCTGCTCCAGGAGGACCTGCTTTGGCAGGGGGGTTGGACTAGATGATCTCCAGAGGTTCCTTCCAACCCCATATCAGACAGACTTGTGAGCAATGAAAGCACAGTATAAGACCTGTTTTTCTGGGTAAGTACCTTTGTAGGCAAGTTGGGTGCCTGTGCCTGTTTTGGGAGGGTTGTCTGCTTAATGGGAACATTCAACTGGTGAAGCTGATGCAACTTCCCAAGGGGAAGACATATCACAAGGAAAGAGGTTGCAAATCTTTGATGTGTTTTTGCACTCTACTCTGGAAGGGGAACTTCTCAGAGCTAACAAATGCATTTGAACCACAGAGAGCTACTGTGAGACTGCAGACAGAAGCAACTGGTTTTGAGTGAAGTTGGACAAAGCCTAAGTGTGAAGGTGTGGCCTGATGGCAGCAGGAGGGATGAAGTCCTGTCCCACCCTGAAAGTCATTGGACTCATTGCACTCATTCTCACCACACTGTGTGGCAGCTCTCCTGCGTGGTACAGTGCTCTCTGACCATGAAGCAGGTGAGCTGCTGAGTGACCCACAGCCCTTCTCCTTGGTCTGCCCCAGGTATTGCCTCAGGAAGCTGAATACAGAGCTTGGCTCCATGTGGCAGGTTGCAGAAGCCTCTGCAGCATCTCCCCTGCCCACCTCCCTCCCACCATATGGTACAGCAGCTCCATTGCATTTTGATGCTCCTTGGCTGCAAAAGTGCAGGACCAGGATTTCCTTGTTTAAATAGGTGTTAAATTCTCTCTCAGATTCACGGGAATAAAGTGTGACCCCCTAAGAAGTTGCATAATGACCTTGACTTATAGAACATCTTGGAACAATTCGTACATTGAAAAGTAAATGAATAACAACACATAAAGTTTACAAACCAAGTGTTAGAAAATGCCAGTTGTGATTCTTACCACATTCCAATTTTTTAAAAATAAGCGTGTGTTTTTTCAAAAGATTTTAAAGGGGAGGAGGGATGTTTTAAAGGGAAAACTGCTTCCAGTTGAGAGCTAGCCTCAGCCAGTTCTGCTTTGACTCAGCTTACTTAACAATATTATACCCCTCTGCTCATAATAATGAGCTGTTTTGTGCAAAGCAGCTCATTATTATGAATGTAAGGGCATGTTTGGACTAGTAAAGCAAATCATAAAAATTGCTGCCCATGTCACGTTTTTCCTTTGTCAATAAAAGATTTTCCTGGGGGTCAGAAACAATTATTGACCAGAGAAAATTCTCAGGTCCTATTTGGAAATTTTACCCGATCGTTCTGGAAGTTAAGGGAGCGAAGTTATGAAACTAAAAGTATGTGTGGTGAACATCATCTGCAAGGTCTTTTATGTTAAGGAAATCATGACATCTGCCAATCTTTCAAATTCCAAAGGGTAAAGAATGAGGTCTGTTAGGCTGTCATTGAACATGACAGGCTTAATGTCAAGTTTATAACAGAAAAAGGGCAATCTTATTGTGGTTTATTCAGTTTTATGTTGCTTGTTCAGTAGAAAAGCTCATTTTTTATCTAATTTATAGCATTTGAAATACCAAACAGATTTTTTACATATCTCCTGAGCTCACATCTCCTCTTGACTACCCCTTAGTCGTTCCTTTAGGGAGCAGTCTTAAATCCTTCCAATTTAGCATCTATGTGAGACCAGACAATTGTTTTACTTGAGCATATCCTTCAGTTGTTATAGAGCTGTTTCTAACTCCAAACATTTTAGTTTAATTACTGCTTAGAATATTTGCTATATTTTTATCTAGGTTGCCTCTCGCTTGAGCCCATTGGGCTGAAGAAAGAATTACTCCCCATGCTGTTCTGTAGCCCTTCTTGTTCAGATCTGTAATTGGCCCTGTGTTTTTGACTTTTTGCTAATAAGCAGCTTACTTGCTCTCCCACTAGACTCAACCCACCACTTTTGTTTCATGAATTTTACAAAGGATTTTAATAGATGCTTTAGGCTATGCAAAATGTTATATGAAGGAAAGCATTAATGCTCTAGCCTTGACACAAAGGACGTGTGAATGGCTGCTTATCATTACCGTCAGGTATCAAAATTTTCATTAGGAGTTCTGGAGGACAAAAGGGGAAAAAGTGTAGCTATATGAAAGAATATTAACCTATACTGTGTAACCAACCACAGTTGCTTAGCATTTTACATTAACTCTCCTCAGACACTGGCTCTCATTATTTTTACACATACATAATAACTGCTTATTATAGCGGTACAGTTCACACTGATATATTGTAGATAAGGTTGTGTCAGCACTTCCATTATAAACCCTATTTTCAGAGGTTTAAAAGGCAGCTGTAAAAATTTACTCCAGACAGAAGATTGGTTTTCTAGGTTTCTGCCTCAAGCAATTTTTTTCGTACCAATTAAAAACAATTGGCTGTTTTTTAAGCTACAGAAGGTAAACAAAACAAATTAAAAGGTTTAAAGTACATTTTGCACTTCTGTAGCTCACAAACCTTTATTAAAAAAAGAGAAAAGGAAATTTGGAAAGTAATCTGTAAATGCTATACTTGCCAGTAGTGTTCCACAAAAGAAATATACGCTGGGCATGGCAACTGAGATACCATGTACCACAGCTTAAAATTATTTACTACTGAGTGCAGTAGGTGCATCTCAACAGAAGCTTTGGGGGTTTTTTAGCTCTAGAATATAAGCCCAGACCTTGCTGTCACCAAACACATGCCTAATTTTTCTGAAGTGCTTGTTCCTCCAGGGGCTGAAGAGAACTGTTTCACGTTAGGTTTCTCTTTGGGCTCACTGGGAAACCAAGGGGTAATTTTGCAGTCACATACATAGCAGCAGCAGATCCAAGCACTGTGGTGCTGGGCTTCTCTCCTTGAAGCTTCCCAAGCCCCTAGGGCAAAATACAGAAAGTGCTGGTGGTTCAGAGGACTTCTGGAAACAGGGTGAGAGCCTTCCTGCTGGTGAAGGGCTCAATGAGAAGAAGCTTACCCCATCAGCCTCCAGGTGAATTGTGGCTTCAGTCTGCATGTGACACTATGCTACTTTTCACCAGGAGCACAGGCAGCCTTTCATGCTGGAAAGTCACCAAAAAAATCCCCCAAAGCTGAGTGACATACCTCAAGTTGAGTTTGAAGACTTGCCACACATAAGAGATGTTAGACCTCCTTCTCTTCACACCCAGACTGGGAAGGTGTGTCATTTGCAGAGCTCTTCCCTTGAGTTAGCTAATTCTGTGAATGACGTCCAGGTGCCATGCATGGAGGATGGAAGAGCACTGCTGGATTTTTGCTCTGTAACTGTACCTGGCAGTGAGAGAGAAAAATAACAGCACACCCATGGTGATGGAGGTTACTTGGGAGGTGCCCAAATTAGTCAGCTTGATGTCCCAACATTTCAGCCCATCTGTTCAAACAGGGATTTACCCACTACTGCGAATTGTGCAATACTATCTACTGGGTAATATTATGCATTAATTTCTGCAAATGGATTTAGGTATGACATTTCTGACAGTTGTTCAGTTGAATTGGATTAATAATGCATTTTTATAACTCTCACTTAAAAGTGTATTATAGTGCAATGTTTTGAGAGAGCCTCTAGATTTAAAGGAAATATTTAAAATATAAATAAAGTTAGCTCATTGTGGTAGACATTGGCAAAAGAAAAAAAAACATGCGTGTTCTTGAAGCCTTGGCACTAATTTGGAGGTACTTACTATCTTTTCCTCAACTGCTTCCATGAGGGCATCCCATATTCCAGAAACGTGTCTGGGAAGTGCCAGCACTGTATCTTTTGCCATAAGACTGAAGGGCCAAATTCTGAAGCTGTTTCTAGGTATTGGCTCAGTTTTTAATACAGTGAGGTGCCCATCATAGAACTGAGGAAAGCATCTGAAACTTGGGAAGAAGTATAAAGGCATCTGGAGCAAAGGCAAGCTTTGGAAATCAAAGTATTTCAGTGATGTATATTGAAATGGCAGTTCATACAAGCTGGAAAAAAGGGTGACAAATTTGACAAACCCCCATGATTGCTTGCTTAAGTCTTTGTTATAATGTAGGCGTAACAGCCCAGAAATCAGTCTGTTAATGAAAATAGCTTAGTAAGATATTGACCTTCTGACACTACTGGCTTCTGCTAGATTCCCTCCTTGCAAGTAGACTGCTGTTGAGCTCCACATCGATAATTATCTGTATCCTCATAGTTGCGGTGGTACCTGTGTACAGGGCCAAACTAACCCAGGAGATGGTTGTTACAGGGTACATTTGCACTGTCTGTTCCAGTACTGCAGCAGCTGCTTTGGGCTGTCCTGCAACCAGGCTGTTGCACAGGCTTGCTCCTGAAGGAGAGGGTCTCTGGATGACTCAGCCTCTGGTTCCAGGCAAAAAACCATTGCTGTCTGCCTTTCTGAATAGCAAGGTTAGATGAGGTGTGAAGTATCCATAATCACATCTGTCTGCCTTGCAAGGCAATAGCTACACAAGCATGACATGTAATAAGAAGGAAAACACCGAAAAGAAATGTGAAAGGGTAGCAAAGTTCATGCATCATAATGTAGTTTCTATCTAAAGAAAAAAATTCAGATTTAGTTCTAAATTTGAGGCAGTCTTGTTTTTGTAGGAGCTAATAGTATCTCTGCAAAGCTCATTAGGTATAAGCCATTTTAGGGTTTGAATTTGCATTTTACAAAAAGATGATATTTGTGTTTGCAACCTTATAGAAGATTTGAAAATTAAAAATTGAGACAAAGGGTCAAGCAGGTTTCATCTGGACCAAAGAATTCTTGGCATGTTCCAGTTCTCTGATTTTTTCCCAAAGAAGCTGTTTGGTATGCACTTATTCAGCAGCTAATGAAGATACATCTTACAAATTTTATGGGGCAATACACCCAAGTGCACTGAAACTGTGAGAACCCAAAGGAGGAGTGTGCCAGCAAGAAGCAGTGGAGAGACTGTCCAGTGGAACATGCACCTGAGCGACTGCTGAAAATGCAGTTAGGCAGAGCTGGCCGGCAAGTTCTGGGACTGCTGTATGTATGGCACTGAGCAGAGTGACTTGGTGATAACAGTGGGGCAGGAAAGAATGAAATCCATCTCTCCGAACTTCCTAAGTCAGCCCCTCAGGTTTCTGTGGGTGATGGGTATGTTACACCCTTACACATTTCTTTGAATACCTGACGTATTGCAAGTTACCTGCCACGTATTGGATTTTAGTGCAGCAGCCACACTTACTACTAAAAGGAAAGAACCATGTTTATTATAGTCTGGGTATTTCCCCTTTTATGCTGAGTTGTAGGTTACCCCACAATATTTAGTGTGAATAAGGGACCACGACATTTTCTCCCCTACCATTTCCACAAGGATTTCATATAATGAGACAATGGTATTTTGACCAGGTTTATATGACAGGTTGCAATTATCTTGAAACAAATAACTGAATTTAAAAAAATATTGTTGAAGTGTTGTTTTGGGTTTTTCTTCTACAGAGAAATTTAGGTTTTAAATACAGGGAAGGGAGGTATGAGTACAAATTTTTGCCAGCTTTCCATGTGTGCCATGACAGAGATGGCTGTTAGTAAAGTGTTCATTTTACTTCTGTGAAATCTTACAGAGGCATTATTTAAAATAGGTATTTCTTTGTAATCCAATAAGAGAGGGTAAAACAGGCTTTGGCGCAGTCTAGCTGGCTGACATCAACTACAGGCAGAATATAGTTATTTACCCCAATTAGACATGGTTAGAATATAGTTACAGGACGTGTCCCGTGGGAGGCAAGGGAACAAAGTCAAGCAGTTTGGTTTCAAGTATTTCACTCAAAGTGAAGACACAGCCAAAGAGTGTGTTTGTTTCTGGTCTTAAATAATATATTTAAGGATATTTTTTTTTTCTGCTTAGTCCTAGATGATGCTCTAGAAATGGGAAAAACTTAAGTGTCAACTGTGGAATGTGAAATACAAGGCAAGTTCTATAAAGTGCTGGTATAATGTACGCTACTTCCAATAATTGTAAGCTATTCACATAACTGTATAGTCTGTAACCTTTTGAGAGTAGAACTGAAGAAGGATTGAAAGAGTGGGGTGGTGAGTACGTTTAAAATATGTGAAGAAATATGTATAAAACCCCTCAGGACCTTTGACTAAAGGTAGATATCAACAACTAAAGCACCTCTAAACACAGGGGCAGGATTAAAAAAAAAAATAATAATGCCATTAACTTAGAGACCAGAGAGAATTAATTTTCTTCCCCTATAAATTAGCAAAGAGTTCTGCAAAATGTATTTGATGATGTGTGTCTGCAAAAGGCAAACCAGGCTGCAAGAGGAATCAGAGACAAGAACAAAACTTTCCCAGGTGGCTGCAACATTTATTATTTAACTTCAGCAGATGGATCCACCTTAAGAAAGGTCCAAGGAGCGAGATGGAAACCAAATACAGTCAAAGGAAGTTGGGGATGTGGGTGTCAGGTTGTCAGTAATCTGACAGCTATGGTAACTACCCTCTAATCCAGCGGCTCCAGCCACGCTCTCGGCTGACACTGCAAGGACTGACTGACAGCTGAAGAGCGGGCACTTTTTACAGGCAAAAGTGACATCCAGTCTATTAAGGCTGACAAGCACAAAGCAGAGATTTGCCCTGAATGGTTTGGTACTGAAGCCTAGTAAAGGGGTTATTTGAAAGGTCTTAGAGAAAGTGTCAGACTCAAGCTCAGATGATAACAATATTGTAATGATAGCACTGGACAATGAAGTGCTATGATTGCCCATACAGGCCAGGAAGATTGCATGTGGATATTGAGCTCCAGAAGCTAGTTTACAGCAGCAGATTCTCAAAAGCAAACATGCAAGAGCTCTAAGACCACTCTGTCAGAATCCTAAGGATGGTTTTTTTCAGTATGTAATAATCCACTTGTGCCTTTGTTATTTTTGCTCTTGTGCCTAAGGAAAAAAATTAGCAGTAGAAGCAATTACTGCAGACCCCCATGGAAGATACAAATGATGAAACAGTGTTATGCATAATCTGTGGCTTGCAGGTTAAAGCTAGATGTGTGAATAAATACTCTTAGTATTGAAAACATACAGTAATAATGGAAATAGCTGTATATAAATCCAAATGTTAAGCTTGAACTTAGGAGTAATGGAGAAATCTGGATCTGATACTGCAATATGAAGTCATATATAGATATGCTGGACAAAAGGGGGCTAATAAGCATGAAAAGTTTTAGCATCATGTACTAGCAGATGACTGGTACTGTGAGGCTCCAGAAGGTATTACAAATGTAAGATCCACCATTATAACAGGATCTCTGTCTGCTGTTGGGTAGCATTAAAAGGAAGTCTGCTCCTTTTTCAGCAAAACTCTTAAATTTCTCTTCTGCTTTTTATTTTCATATTAGAATATAGCATTTAATCCAATGATGTAGCAAATTTGTTTGTTTATTTGGTTTTTGTCACAGAAGCTGAATTCTATAGGCAGCCACCTCCCAGTCCCTGTTCTTCCTTGTGCTAGTCTTCTGGCACCCACAGCCTATGTTTACAGCTGGCTTTCCAAGCAGGAGCAGCATTATTCAATACCACCATCCTGTACCATCTACTGATTCTTCAGAAAGATTATTGATCTGTATGATCTTTTTCCCAATATCAAAGTGATCCTGAGGTTAGTTTTTGGTTTGTTTTTGTTTGTGGTGTTGGTTTTTATTTATTTATTTATTTCTCCAGATACTTTAAGGAAGCTGTCCCTTCTTTCTGTCAGATTACTGTGAATAGCTCTAAGCTATTAACTGGGTCTAGCCTAATGGAGAATAAGAATCAGTTTTATGCCTTTTCTGCTTATGACTCTCTTCTAGGGAATAAAAGTTTACAAACTAAACTTGATCAGATCAGGTTCAAGAGCAACTCAGATTCTAATTGCCAAGAAATGAATGGCCAAACATGATTGCTGCCTGTGGACAGTGAAGAGTTTACAGGAAAAAGCTTTTAAAACCTGCACATGGTTTGATTTCCAGTGGGTGAACAGTCAAAGCTGGAGTGATTTCCATCCATTGCTACTGGTTTTCAAATTAGTGTCTTGAAGCAGTATCATGTGCTAAGATGAAGCATTTTAACAGCAATGTAGCTGCTTCAGTTATTCTGAATACAAAAGAACCCACCATGCATCTGGTTGACACAAATGTGCATAGAACCAGTAGTTAGGGCTCGAAAAACAGGAGAACAGCTACCAAAAATAACAAATGACATCAGATAAGGGCAGGCCACTAGAACTGAAAAAAAAATGGCCATTGAAGATCAGTAAAGATACCTCCTCTGCATGGCTTTGAACTTACTGCAGTTTACGATGTGGTGGGTTCAAACAATATGCATGAATTACTCCCAAGCTCCTTATCCAGCTTGGGCTTCTCTGAAATTGGTGTGATGATACACCATGCCATGTTGTGCAGCGAGATTTCCTACCAAATGACTAGAAAAACTGCAGCGATACTGGAGCCTCGGTTGACGGCTAGAAAGTAGAACATCCTAGGTACTAGTCTAGACAGCTACTACTCTTTTGTGGACTTACATTAATGGTGTCTTATTTCTCAGCAAATAGGATTTTTAGTTTGTTTGTGTTTAGTATAAGGTATTAGGCTGACAAGGCATCTCTGAAAGCTTGCTCAGAAAAATAGCAGTCTAACCTCCAACTCTTTTCCCACTTTTTTTCTTGAAAAGAAGAGTGACCCTGACCGACTGCATTATGCTCAGTGACTTTGTGCACGCTGCCTTGGGATTTTAGCTGGATTTTGAAACAATAAAGATACTATCAGGTGCAGCAGCAAAGCCCCTACCCCTGGTGGAAGCATTTTTGTTTGAAGGTGGACGCATAATTTCAGGCTTTTTTCCAGGCATGTGGAAAAGCTTGTGCCAGTAAGGAATGGGTACAGCTTTTGGGTGAGAAGCCAAGGCAGGGCAAACGTGAGCTTGGCCAGTCATGCCCACCCCGATGTGCTGTGAGCTGCACAGTCAGATGTGTTATACAAGCTGGCTTAACAAGGTGAGTAGATCCTGGATGGGACTTAATTGTGAACTGACAATACTGTTTCTTCTTTGCCTTTAGGTTACCCTGAAATTTCAATGAAGTTCTGCTCTGAGATGTACAAATAATAATTTTTCCTTCCTCCATGTGTTCTTGAACATTGAGGTGGCAGAGGTTCCAATGGTTTGAGCTGGTAAGAGCAATGGGTAGAATTGAGTTTGTGAGTGACTGTACTCTGTGTGATTGATGAATCTTACTGTTTTCAAAAGTCAACAGGAAATAAGTGAAAATTATATTAATACATTAAATGTAGTCACACATCCTATAAAATATACAGCATGCTTCCACATGTTTGCTAAACTCTACTAACGTGTGTGCAAATATATATACGTATAGATGCTGGTTTTTGCAGTTTGGTGGTTTATTTTGTGGTTTGGGTTTTTTGTTTGATTTTGTGGTGTGGGGTTTTGGAGTGTGTTTTAGTGTTTTATTGGGTCGGTTTTTTGGAGGTTTTGTAAGCTAGAATTTGCCTTTATTTCTTGCTGAAATTCCCATTTTTACATTTCCATGTTTTGAGAGAAAATCATGTGTACTTCTGGGAAAATATTTCTTTGATCTATTTAATGTTTTATTTATAAAACAACAATTTAATGCTACTTTTTCAGTACACTAGGCTTTACTAAGGGCAACCAAACCCACTTGCATATTTTATATTTCTAGAAGTGGGACACAAATATATCATTTTTGGCAAGAGTTCAGTAGAAAGAATTACCTGAAACTTGGTGCCAATGTATTCTTGTATTTGCTGTTCTAAACTAAAAACCTGCTCACCTACTGTATAGTAGCCATCTGTCACTTACGAAATGACACATCCAATTTAAAACCACTAGGAAACAAAATGTTTAATCAGAATTTTAGGAATACTTGCTAAACATGAATCTTGAAGGCCTAACTACTTTGCTGTTACATTGCAATTTGTCTGACAAGTGGTGTGGTCCACTGCAGAGGACGTAAAAGTGCAAGTCAGCATCACCTTGGGCAGGTTACTTCATTTGTCCTTTAGCCCAGTTTTTGAGTGTGTGGAATGGGAAATAGAGATATTTTTCCATTTTTAGGAAAGGTGTTGTCAGGAGAGAAGGTTCAAGTGGGTCACTTACATCTCAGACTTCTACTAATTTTTTTTTATTATATGTATGTTAGAAGATATTGTAGATATTTGAATATTATTGTGAAACTTTATTTTATGGTGGATTTATGTGACATGGTGTGAACTGATAGGGCAGGAACCCTGTTTTAGTTGTGTGTTACTAAGACATAACTACAAGATATGAGCACAGACCACTGAAATACACATAAAAATCTTCACAAAGGTTTTATACAAATGATGGCTCCTCCTGAGCCATCAAACTCAGTTCCTTTGAACATTAAATTTTGCTAGATTTATTACTCATGTATTGTGCTTGATTTGTATCAGTTAGTAGTATTATCAGCATGGATTCCTAAGTTACAGTTACCCTACATAAATACACAAAGCAAAAGAAAGCCCTCATTCTGAGGAGCTCAGCTTAAGCAGATGAAACAGACAGAGATGTGAAATGATTCACTCAGGATCACTGTAGAAACAGGAGGTCAGTCACAGACGCAGGTCTTCGAATTCCAGGAGGACCCAGGAAGTTAGGTTGCCCCAGCTCCTCTGGGCTCCTCCTTGGAGTGATGCTCTCCTTCAGGCGTTGCCCCGTTTATGTTCTTTTGCTTCTCCAAATAGAAAATCCATGGTGCTGTGGATATAACTTCTTAAATATGATTTTATATTGGGAAACTGGAAGTGTGTGTTGATAAAATACAGAAGCTGGTTGCAGTGTATCCTGGGTGTGTTTCAGAAAATGGAGATCTGACAATGTTGTAAGCTGTTTAAGTCACACATAGAGCCAGGAGAAATGTAAATCCTTATTAATATCTATGCTTTATTATACTTCGGTATTTCTCATTAACAGCTGTTTTTAAATATGGTAAATGAATCTATTTTTCCACACAGTAGTTGTGGAAAGCCTAGAAGATTTAAAAGAAAAGAAAAAGATAGAGAATGACCTCTGAAGACCTGAAAAGAGAAAAACTGGATAATAAATGTTCAATCAGTCTGAGGTATTTTGTAAATCAGAGCACTTTTATTTGGATATACTATTGTTTAACAGCCAGTTTAAATTGGGACCAGCATCCTGATTCTGGACAACATGGCTTTTATTGGAAGTCCCTGCCACTTTTAAACATCTTTAATACATTTTAAAAATAGAACTGTAAAAACCAGTAACCAGACTTCAAAGCACAGACATGTATTGCCAGAATTACGAAGCTGGTGCCGATTTTCACTGGTTGTAAAGCCTTGGGAGTGCCCTGCGGCCCATCCTGGGGTGACAAACACCAGGAGCACAGATGACTGATGTGGGAGCAGCCACCAAGAGAGAGTGAATCCTCGACTCTGGGACAGTGCAAGATGTTGGACCCATGTCCTCCAGCTTCGGTCCTCCACTCGTGCCATGGGGCTCTAGCAACACAGCCTGGCCCTCAGGAGGGCACTGGGGTCCTGGGGTGTAGAAAGGTAGCATGCTAATGGCAAACTAGGACAGCAAGGGTCTTTCAGTTGGTTTTGGTGGTCCTCGGCAGTGTATTGTCTAGGGGAAACTGAGGGCCACCTGTATGTACTGCTCTGCATAAGAGCTTTTCCGTTGGAGCATGTTTGTTCTACAATAACTAATTTAAAAAGAAGTAGGCCTAAAAAAGTTTTCTAACATCACCATGTGTTGCTCTGTAAGTGGGTGGGTAGAAGAGTCTGTAAAAGTGATATATTTAACAGTTATCATGGAATTGTCAGAGTTGGAAGGGATCTCTAGAGATCATCTGGTCCAACTCCCCTCCTAAAGCAGGATTGTCTAGAGCACATTACTCAGGACTGCATCCAGGCAGGGCCTTGAAGGCCTCCAAAGAAGGGGACTCCACAACCCCCCTGGGCAGCCTTATCCAGTGTTCTGTCATCCTCACTGGAAAGATGTTTTCCTCATGTTCAAATGCAACTTCCTGTGTTCCAGCTTGTGCTCATTGCCCCTCATCCTGTCACTGGGAAACACTGAGAAGAGTCCAGCACGATCCTTCTTCAGCCCATCCTTCAGATATATATAAGCATTAATAAAGTCTCCCCTCAGCCTTCTCTTCTCCAGGCTAAAGAGTCCCAGCTCTCTCAGCCTTTCCTCATAAGGAAGATGCTCCACTCCTTTAATCACATTTCCTGCCCTACGCTGGACTCTCTCCAGTAGTTCCCTGTCTCTCTTGAACTCGGGAGCCCAGAACTGGATGCAGTATTCTAGTTGTGGCTTCACCAGTGACGAGTAGAGGGGGAGAATGACCTCCCTCCACCCACTGGCCACACTCTTCCCTGTGCAGCCCAGGATTCCATTGGCCCTCTTGGCAGCAAGGGCACACTGCTGATTCATGGATAGTTCACTATCTACCAGGACCCTCAGACCCTTCTCCTCAGAAGTGCTTTCTAACAATTCTGCCCCAAACCTACATTGCTGCCTGCCATTTTTCCTCCTCAGGTGCAGGACCCTACACTTGCCCTTGTTGAACCTCATTAGGTTCTTCTTTACCCAGCTCTCTAGCCTGTCCAGGTCATGCTGGATGGCAACATAGCTCCGTGGAGTGTCAGCTAGCCCTCACAGTTTGGTATCATCAGCTAACTTCCTGAGGATAAACTCTGTTCCAAATTCTGACCCCTCAATCAGGTCATTGATGAATATGTTTAACAAAACTGGACCAATGATTGACCCTTGGGGAACAGCATTGGTTACAGGCCTCCAACTTGGCCCCACTCCATTAATCACAACCCTCTGAGTTCTGTCATACAGCCAGTTCTCAATCCATCTCACTATCCCCTCATGTAGCCCAGACTTCCTTGGCTTCCTAATGAGGATGTTATGGTAGATAGTGTCAAAAGCCTTGATAGAGTCAAGGTAGATGACATCTGCTGCTCTCCCTTCATCCAGTTATAATATCATAGAAGGCTAGCAGATTAGTCAAGCATGATTTACCCTTAGTAAATCTGTGTTGTTGACCACTTCCAATGACTTCTTCAACATGTTTGGAGATGACATCCAGAATGAGTTGCTCCATTACATTTCCAGGAACAGAGGTGAGACTAACCAGCCTGTAGTTCCCTGGGTTCTTCTTGCTCTTTTTGAATACTGGAGTGATATTTGCCTTCCTCCAGTCCTCAGGCACCTCTCCTGTTCTCCATGACTTTTCAAAGATGATGGAGAGTGGCCCAGCAATAACATCTGCCAGTTCTCTCAGCACTCGTGGATGCATCCTGCCAGGGTCCATAGACTTATGTATATCTAGTTTGGCCAAGTGGTTTCTAACCCAGTCCTCTTGGCCAAACTGGATATCCATGTCCAGTTACCTCTATGACGGTACTAGAAGAAATAGCCAAGGGGGGGAGAAAAGAAAACATTTCCTTTTTTTGTATCTCTGCTTAATATGTGATAGTTTCTGTGTGCTAAGGTGACGGGAGAAGCTTTGTTGCATTGAACTGGCATACTGCTCTACCAACCTGAGCTGAAGACTCCCTTGCTGTTTAGACCTGCACTGATGGAGTATTAGACCCAGAAGTTTCAGCAAACAAACGCTGTCAGAGTGGCTATGGTTCTTCACCTGCGTAATTCACTGCTTGACTTACAGGCAGATCCTCTAAAGTATCATAGTTTATCAGTGGCTTTGCTTATGTGCTACACCTTTCTCTCAGGAGAAACACCACAGCAGAGTGTGCCCATCTGCAAGGACATTCCTTGGTAGCTTTCTACAGCATGTATTTCAGAACTACTTGCACTTTCGTGTGGGAAGGTATTGTTGCATCACAGCTCGAGACATCGGTTTGAGATGAGTAGGCTAAGACAACTGGTTTATTGCCACCTTCAAGTAGGCAAAAATGTGAAAGGGATCTCTCCAGTGACATATCTGCAGAGAACATTCACCTGGGAATAGGCTAATTGCACACTTGATGCCACTGCAAACCCACCTATGCATAACTAAAATGAGCATGTATCTGACAACTGCACTGAATTTTTTTTTTTAAATTAAAAATACAGTGCTTATAGAGCTTCAGGCCCCCACATATATCTGCTCAATACTGAAGTTCTAATTTATTAAAGATAGACTCTGTATCAAATTTTTATACTGAATTAGGACCTGAAGATGTGTTTCACTAATGTTTAGTAGAAGATCTTCTGGCAGAACATGAATTCATGACCATGTTAGGATTATCTCTGGCTATAGATTTGGCATGGGCTCTTTCTGATTTTATCATTAAAGAGAATTACAACTTTTGTTATGTATTGGAATATCATTTTTAAATCCATAGGTGTTTGCTGGCATCCTTTGCAGAAAAAATTCCTGTGGGTAAGTGGTTCCTGACACAACTGAGCTATTTGGTATTTACATATGACCATCATTATAGTTTCAGATCCTCTCACAAAATTTAAATAAGGTGTCTGAATAGCCTACAGAGGGCTCTTACACGTCTTTTTTTGTTTAGTTGCCTTGTCTAGAGGAAGCTGGGATTGGTTACAGTTGAATTTCTTCTTATTTTTTATTTCCCAGCAGTGCTGCATTCGTCTAAGATTTCTCCATCTTAACAGATTTAGAATTCAGTTAACTCTAATGCTGCTACTGTAATTCTGGAGAGCAGGTTACCAGCAGTGCCCAGGAGAGCTGGTCTCCTCCAGATATGGTGTGTAATGTCCTGTGAGGAAAGAGGACCCGGCTTTCCCCGCACAAGCTGGGATTCGTTACTGATGGTGCTGACCACACAGGCAGCCCCTGTCCCTTCCAGACTCCCTAGCATGCAGGCAGTTAGAGCTGAGTACTGCTGCCACACACAGTGTGTCTAAATCTTGGCAGGGGTTAAGCAATCTTGGAAGAGATTGCTGACTGCACACTTGGCAAAGGAGCTCTTTCAGGGAGGGAGGGTGAACCTCACCAGGTCCTCTGCTGGTTTTCTTTGCTCTCATATAAGGAACACTGCAGTAATTCAATGTGGGACTACTCTGGAAAGAGCTGTTGAACCTTGAGCTGATACAAGCAATAGCTCTCTGCCTGCTAAGCAGCTTGTCATACCTGGATTGTGATGAAGTCTGTGATGCCCTCAAACAGGACACCTGGTGGGGAACAAACACCCATCGTTATGTGTCCACATGCAAAAGCAAAGGGGCACATAAGTGGAGCTTTGTGCAACCCCGAGGCTGCGTCAGGGAGGAAACAACAAAGAGTTTGTTGTTAAGATGTATATAAAGAACAATAAAAATAATGAGAAAGGACAGATAGAGGATTGTATTGGATAGTTTTGAGTTTCTGTGCTTTTTTAGTAACTGTAACACTGGGGTTTTTTTCTTCCCAAGTTCCTTACAACCCTTCTTTACCTAGCTATTGGATTTCTTGCAGGTGTCACAGCATGAACACAGAATCAGAAATGTAGTGAGGACCTCAAGAGAGTGCCTAATCTGACCTTTTGCATGGAGGCTAAAATCAAGATGCTTGATTGCCTGGCTTGCCCTTCACAGGGATATTAGTGCATAGACGCCAGTTCCTGGGCTGCCCTACACACCTGTGGATTTGCACATTAAGACCCTGTATCGGTTACAAGCAAAGTGTAAAGGGCAGCGGGCTGAACAAGGCGCTGTGGGAAGGTCTCCGGAGCTGGTATTTTTCACTGGCATCTATTAATAAGTTGGGGCTGAAACCTCTAGTTTGAGGAAGAGGCCAGCAGAGAATTTTACAGCTGTAGACAAATATCTAAAAGGATTTGGCTCATTAAGCATTAGCAAGAAATTGCACAGGAGTGCCTAAATATATTTTAAAAATAAATAAAGTGCAAGTTAAATACAGAAAGGGATTTTCTTTCACTCAGAGGATAATAACAGAGGATAAATAAGAATTTTCTCATCTTTTGCTAAAGGTCTACAAGCAGGAGCTTTAAAAGAATTCAGGAAAGGTGTACGAATAGATATATGTAACCATTACTTAAGCAACCATTTCATCTCTGGAAGTATTCACTAGCTTATGAAATTCACTGGAAAGAAATGAATGTTTTCCTGGGATCTAAGGGTGTTAACTTTTCCTCAGTGTCCCCATGACTCTGCCACTTGTGTTTCTGTTTTGTGAAGGAAGCGGTTAAGAAACAAGTGATAGGTTTGAGGTCATTCCAGACAGAAGCAGAACTGGGAATCATGGATCTTGGTCTATTTAGTCTATTTCCTCTGCCTTTTCTTCCTATGACATTAATGTCTACAAATTGCAGTGATGTTATTGGTACTTTGAAGTAACTTATTCTCTCGTATTGAGTATCTCATATTGGGATGCTTCTTGCCCAGGAGCCTTGGGGATGCCCTTCTGAGCTGAAGTTCTAGAATGATTTAACACCATGCGAAATTATAACCCAATAAGTTTGTGTAAGATATGAATTGTTGAAAGCTTTTACAGCTCTTTGTTTGACAAGTCTGGGGAAAAAAGGAAAACAATGCTTAGCATTCCCATTCACAAAAATTTTTTGTTCACTGAGATTAAATTACAGTATAGTGAAATGAAAGCGTGCATATATGGTCACTCCTTCATGAACTCCTGATAGCAATTTAAAAAACTGTGCAAATGTAGCTAGTTGTAAAGAAAAACTCAACCAGCAACCAAAACCCAAAATTCAGAACACCTTCCCCTGCTATGCTGTAATTAATGGAGTTCTGCTACTGCATTGTTTGCTTTATGAAAAGGGCATACTCTGCATTCATTTTACTTCATTCAACCTATTTTATTTTTGTTATTCTCAGAATAAGAAGGCACTACAGTTTGCATCAGTAAGCGCTACTTATATATACATTGGATTTAATAATATATGAAGATAATCCTTCTGGCTTTAATATGCAATCTTAGAGATTGATACAATTTTGACTATAGAGCAGATATTGCCAGTATAACCTCAGTCAGAAGTCTGAGTCTTGGAATTAATATAAAAGTTATGCTCCCTCTACAGACAAGCATATGAATAAATATGATTGATTTATCTCAGCATCTTTTTTTTTATTATTATTATTTTATTTTATTAAGAGTTACAGCCCTCTGTATAATACCTTCTTTGTTTCAGCAACATTTTCTGGAATGCTGCCCAGCACTGTTTGTTCTTATAATAGGTAGAAATTAAAAGAATGTAAAGGTGCCAAAACTAAATAGTACTGATTATTCTCTTTCTATGATATAATCTTTCCAAACCTAAACTCTTAATCCCTAGCATCCTTGACCTGTTGGGCTAAGCAGTCTAACCTAAGCGTCTCCTTTATTTGTCAAAAATTAACTGAAAGCTACTAGCAAACCATTTTTTCTCATTTAACTATTAAACAGTGGGAAACTCTTTATTTATGAAAGCTTTGCTTTTCCATAGATTGAGATCCTGACTTGGAGGGAAAAGTTTGCATTTGGGAGGCTTAGGTATAATGATGATCCAGACTTCAGGTTTTAGCTACCAGTGTTTCCCTGTGAAAAGTCAATGAACAACCTGAACACACAAATAGATTTAGCTGCTGTGGCGTAAACATTTTTAAAAATCAACAGTGATGGTGGACTGTTCAAGGGCCTTCGTGAAAATACTTCTGAAAATCGTAGACAACAAGAACAGCAGAATGAGCTGTGTCTCATAGCAGGGTCCAACCCAGATACGCCTGGCTCCATGCTGCTTTTGTTAAGTTGCCCTTGATACTGTTCAAGATGGTGTTTAAGAGCTGTATACAGTAGCTATGAACTCAACAATTGTGATGCACTTTAAAAAATGGTCACAAGAAAATTAATCAAAGGAAAAGCAGTATTAATAATAGAATTGCTATTCCTTTGTTGTGGCATTTATCCTGACAGTTAAGGTCCTATTTTACTATCGGATGTTTATGCCCATGAGAAGAGGTAGTCTTTATCTAAGATAGTTTACAGTCCAAACCAACAAGGGTTGATAAATGAAAGACTTACCTTTTATACCCTTTTTTCTCTTATTTTCTTTTTCTGCTTACATTAGAAACTTAGGGTTGATGGCCGTACCTTGCTAGTTGTGCAAAGCCAAAACACTCAAAACTGAGATCTAATACAGAGTAATGACAGGATATAGTCTTTATTAGGATTTACCCTATGGGGAAAAAACAAGGAAATAAAACACCAAGGAAAATGAAAATATAGATAAACATCTAAAAATGGGAAGATTTGCAGAGTATTCTAAACCATATAGTGGCACCTTTAAGTTTCTGCTTTGGTCTGCATTTTCTTCTGTGGTTTTGGAGGAAGGAATAATACTTTACACTAACTGCTGCTGTCAATGTGAAAATCCTCTGATTATTGCATTTGTTTTGGAGCCTGCTTGGTGAATTTCCTTGAAATCAACGAGGTTTGTGCAGGTCACTAATCTCAGATAATTAGTTCTGGAGTTAAACCAGCTAAAGGAAAGCTCATCTTTTCTCTGAAAGTAAGCAAACAGTGCAGCATGACAAGGGAGGGAGAGGTCTGGTGGTTTGTGCTCTAACGCTTGTTTCTGAGAATTGAATTTTGGATGTGTTATGTAAGAAAAAATCCGAGTCAGAATTTGGCATGCAAAGAAAAAGTGTGATGGGTCCTGCCTTTATGATGGCTACTGTGGGACACTGTCCATAGTTTTGGGGCTGGGAGGAATAAATGGAAAAGAGAAAACTAAAGTACAAGTACAAGAAAAACATGGGAAGTCTTCTTTAATTTCAGTTGAACTGCATCCAAAGTCTACATACTTAACTATATTAGAATTAAAAAACAATTTTTTGCAAGAGCATTTTTGCTTTATCTCCCAGGATCTGGCATAGCAGCAATAGCTTGTATGGAATGGCTCCCACACTCCTTCCACTTCTGCTTGTGCCTGCAAGTGGTTCTTGCAGAGGCAGGTAAAGACAAGTCAGATATTCCTCTGGATTGCTCTCAGCAGAGATAGATTCTAAGTAAAG
>VZTM01037267.1:0-11113 GCA_013400555.1 Jacana jacana | reverse complement strand
TGTACAGCAAAATGAACTTCTCATTATCTGTGTTTTGGAAACCTTTTCAGGACAGCGTGCCCCACTAACTGCAAAGAGGTACACATTAACTGACTACATTTTCAAGACTGAATATCAAACTATTTTTCTTTAGAATATTTCTATTCTCTGAACATAGTTTGAAGTGTTTGTACTTATGAAAGCTAAGACTTTTGCTTCCATGGTATGGTAGCATGTAACTATCTGAATGCGTTGGATTAGCTGAATATTATGCACCACTTGTCTGTATGTCACATGGAAGTATATTCATAATGTGGTGACATTGTATTTCAGACTTCACTGTGTAGCAGAGACAGAGGAATGGAGGAAGAGGATGATGAGGAGCATTTTACCAGAATAAAGGAACAATGTAGTATAGTACTTTGAAGACAGCACTCTTACATACATCATAGGACAGAAAGCTTTCTAACTGTAAATCGCAATGGGACAATGCTGTCTCAATTACTGGGTCAACATCTTCCAGTAGAAAAGAATTTGGGCACAGATGTCCTATCTATAAGTCATGGGAGTAAGTCAGAAGTCAAAAGGTATCTACAAGTCAAGCAAAAAGTTCTCAGAAATGCCTTCCATATTGTAGCAAGACAGTGTAATATATGGAATTTTCATGTTACATGTATATATCAATATATATATATATATGTTATGTTTTCTACAGTATTTGCAATTGGAGACTACCTGAAATGCTTCAGTGACTATTCTGACCTTGTTTTTGACATTGATTCAAATGTTGATTGACTACCAATAGTTATGGAGGAAGTACAGTACAAGAAGTGATTCAGCTCCTGAGATAGGACTGAGTTTTGTCCTCTCAAATGAGTTCTAAATTAATTTCTTGTCACCCACCAAGAAATAATTTCAAACAACAGGCCTTTCAGATATAGCTATTGAATTGCTGTCAAAACCTATTAAACCATCTACTCAAAGACAGAAATTTTAGGGAATTTACTTCTCAAGCAAGCGAAGGAATTGAAAATTCCACTGAGGAAATGTCTACTCTGGATATAGATTTTCTGTCAAGGCAAATTAATTCAATATCCAATTAAAATGTATGGTTAAAATTTACCATGTATTTCTCCTCTTTTAGACTTGAAAACCAGTACGTTATTTTAGTATGGGAAGCTAATACAAGTTCATGTTATTATTTTCTCTTTATTATTTACATAAAGGAGAAATTATTTCTTAAAAATGTGCTAGTACTGTGGAGGTAGCACCAGAGTTTTAGAAAGAATAGGTCCGATTTTTAAAACAAGGTAAATGCAACTGAGTTAAAAGAATATGTACCAGACCTGATGATATAATTATTTGTGGAAGTTTAGCATCTTGCCTGTCCCCCAGATTTTTGATGTTTTTAATAAGTATAAGCACCACTGATTATTTTTTTTTAATAAGAAAATAAATGTTAAAGCTTCTACATTTTAAACATAGCAAGAACTATAATGACTGTAGTAATTTTTAAGAACTAAATAAGAATAAGAATAAAAATAAGAAAATATGCATAGAAATTAATAAAGTTACTAGGAAACATGAAAATTAAACAAGTAATATTTAGCACATTTTTTAAGAAATTTGGATTCTTCGTATAGAACTCCAAAACTTGCTATTAGAGGAGATGAAGACACCTCAAGTCTGTACATCTTGATTTTGTTGAATGCTTGTTTCACATATCACAGAAGCATGGCATTTCAGAGTTAGAAGGGACCTCTAGAGATCATCTAGGCCAACTTCCCTGTTAAAACAGGATTGCCTAGAGCACGTTACTCAGGACTGCATCCAGGCAGGTCTTGAAAACCTTCAGGGAAGGGGAGTCCACAACCTCCCTGAGCAGCATGTTCCAGTGCTCTGTCACCCTCACCGACATATACATCTCTATATAGGTAGACAGAGAAATACCTGGGGAGGTGTATACATACATATATGAAATTGTGATGGTCTCAGTTGGGATAGATCTAACTTTCCTACTAGCAGCTGGTATAGTGTATAGTATAGTTTTGGATTTAGAATGAGATCAATGTTGATAATGCTGTGGTTTTTGTTGTTGCTAAGCTCTCAAAGCCTTTTCTGCTCCTCATGCTGCTCCTTGTTGATGGAACCTGTAATTGGCTTTTTTGCCACAGCAGAACACTCTTCACTCATACTGAGCTACTCACATTTACTCTTCAGGTTCTCTCTCCTATTCCAATGTGTGGGAGTGAGCAAGCCACTACAAGGTCCTAGTTACCAGCTGGGGTTAAACCGTGACAGGAACAGAAAACTAAGACAGAAGTAAATAGTTTACTAAATTAACAGAGTGATTTGAACCCCTAAAAACCTCTCTAAATTGGGCAAAATTAACTTATTATACAGTTATCTCTTATATGACTGGTATGGAAGTATTTATAGCCAGTTCAAAATTATTGCTTTAAAATTAGTGGCTTACTCTAAAATTTTTGGCTGTCAGCTGGTTATTTCCCATATTTCCCATGCCTGTATTCTCATGCAGATTATAGTTAATATTTTCTTTTTTCCCCACTCAATCACTTAAATTTTATAAAATTGTTGTTAGCCATTCTTATTTCCCCATTATTCTTTGCAAGCTTTTATTTTTGTAATTGTTTGGGTTTGGTTTTTTTTTTCAATCTTGAGCACATCATGGTTTTCCTTCCAGCAGAAATAAGCCAGAAGCATCTGATAACTTTGCCTAATAGTAGCATGTTGCTCTGGTATATAAGGTGTTTGGCTAATGTAAGGAATTTTTTTTTACTCTGAACTCCCTCACCACACATTAGTACTTCATCTAGGTTATCTCTTGTGAAGTGGATTGTATAGTTTTTATATATGAGTGTTTATTCTTACTTTCTTGGTTATTTTCAAAGATGTTATTTAATTATTCTTTTAAAAATTGTCCTGTAGAAATGCATAGTGCAGGTCAGCAAAACCTAATGGACTCAAGAGAACACATTGTCTTGAAAGTCAATGGTATTTAGACTACATCTATATTTCAGACTGCAAGGACAGGGAAAAGATATTATAATGTATATTTGTGATTTTACTGTAAAGTATTAGTCAAGGTTAATAGGTAACAATTAAACTTTACTCCGTCTTTCTCCCTGTTGGATTTCTAGACTTGGAAATTAACAGTGTCAGACTTATTTTGTGCAACTGTGAAATCCAGCTTTGATTTGTAAGGTTAGAGCAACCAGTCCTTGTAGAAGCACACTGAAATCAACAAATGCAAGGGACCTATGCTGAAAATAGTTACTAGATTATCAGGTGGCTAATATTTTACTAATAAATGTGTTCCTGTATCCCCTCCTTCCCTGCACAGAATATGGATTGATCCATGTTTTGTTTTCTCTTATACATAATTTTTGGTTTTCTGTATCTGATTCTAGAGAAGTAAGAGAGAATTTAAAAGGTGGAATAGGGACATTGTGAATAAACTTCATCGTCAGAAGAAATTATGCTGTTAGCCATTATTCATGCATTTGCCTTTTTTCTCCTACCAGAATCACGCTTTAAAATTCATGAGAGGGAAAACAGAACTGACATATTTATTTCTCTCTCTTTGGGGCAGTTGCTTTCAATGATCAAACCAAACTACCAGTGGAGGAGTTGATGGCTTTATTTAAGTAATAATCAGACAGAAGCTCTTTGACACCCCATGCTAAGCAGTTACTTTTAGATATGGAGTAATATTGAGTTAAAAAAACAAAAACAAAACAAAAAATATTAAAAAAAACCCCAACCCACAAAAAAGAAAACCCAACCAACCAACCAAAAAACACAAAGCAAGACAGCAATTCAGAAAGAGGAATTAATTTGTGTTAAACTAAACCAAAGAAACTCAAGTAGGCAAGAAATACTTCCAGGCTTCAGCCTGGGAAGCTTGAAGAAGGTGTCTCGAGAAATTTAGGACAGATGCCAGCTAGTTAATCCTGGAGTGATTACCAATCCTAAAAGAAAAGGCAGTATATCTTTCACCTCTTTGTAAGTCTCTCACAGGTGTCTATATGTCAGAATTTTCCCATACAAGGTGGGAAAACCTCAACTCAGAGGGATATAGATGAAATAAAAATAAAATTATTACTGTCAGAAAGGTGCAACATCTAAAAATTTTGAGACTAGGGGCTATATAGGAGCTCATCTGCAATCTGACCTTACCTAGAGTGATCAACTAATCAAAATATGCAAGACTTCCTGCAAAGACCGAGTTCTGCCTTCCTCTCTGACTTCTACAATTGCAGAAAATGTCTGTATAAATGTATATCTAAGTATAGATGGTGATATATACACTCACTAGTTTATAAAAATTTACGAACTCTGCTTCTCTATCTTTAAGATTGAAGAGCTTGTAAATTCCCTAAACTGCATAAGGAATTTAAATGTCAGGAGATTAAATACTTCATAAGCTGGAAGAAGTTGTAAACTCCATAAATGGAAGAGACATAAAGGAAGAGAAGGAAAGAGTGAGAAAAGGAAGGAAGAAGGAGGGGAAGGAGGAAAAGATGGCTGGGAGGACAGAGAGAAAGCGGGGGGAGGGAAGGAAGGAAGGAAATAACCCCAAGCTTTTGTTTTGCAAAGCTAAAATTACACGTAGTTTAAGATACCGCATTTGTGCCTCTTTGCCCTTATTGTTTTCATTGCTCTTATTGATTATGGTGAAGGAAGACAATGAGGATTGTCTCCCACAGAACTCTCATTGTCACTAGTTAAATATTTTCTCTGAACACGAATGGTGAATTTTTCCTTTTAAATTAGCTTCTCCTGAGGCTGAAGTGAGCTGATTAGAGGACAAGTAGTCTGCTGGTGTGAATGAAGCCATGTGACCATTGAGTGCTGCCATACTGAACATGCTAGAACTCCAGTATAAAAAAGAGTCAAAGGCAGATAAGTGTTATGCCCCAGTTGATATGGCCAGGGCAGCAGAGTGAGGCCACAGTTTGCCTTCACATGAAGATACCTTGAACCACCTACCTCATGACTAGAAGTACAGTTCTACCATTTGTCATGGACTGATCTAGACTATACTGGAATAAGGTGAAGACCTGTATCACCTGCAATACACTGATGCCGTTTTATGAGACAGCACAGTCGAAGAAGTGTTTGAGAAGAGGAAAAGAATAATCCAAATTCTTGTGAAAGCCAGTTTAATCATAAAACAAATGAAGATCTAAGAACTTGCACAAACCATCCAGTTTTTGGGTATGAGATGGCAAGATGGATATCACCACATGACAATGGAAGTGATCAATTTGAGATCAACCATGCCCCCATCAGCTAACAAAAAGGAAACACAAGCTTTCCTAAGCTTTGTGGTTTTCTGGAGAAGCACACTGTGAGATCTCTCTGCCCAACGATCCAAAAGGAGAACTAATCTGAGTGGGATCAAAAGCTGAAACAAGCTTTTGAACAGGTCAGAAGAGACAGTTTGTGCAGTAGCCCTTGGGCAAGCCCATACAGGACCAGCCATGAGAAACTTGCTCTATACCATGGATCAGGAGCATGGTTACACCTGAACCTCTGGCATAAAACAGAGAGACCCAAGATTGACCTCCGGGGTTGTAGTTATAAAGGATCCAAGGCTGACTACAACCTGAATGCAAAGGAAATACTAGCAACATGTGAGAGAGATGAAGTTGCTCCAGGAGTAATTGTGATGGAAGCACAGATCCTCTTGGCATTGAAATTGCCTTCACTATGCTGGATGTTCAAAGAAAGACTACTTTACACAACCAAATTACAGAGTGAGCAGGCATCACTGATCACTCTGCAGGCTCAAATGGGGAACTCCAACTATCCATGAATCTTGGAAGAGATCATGGACTGTCATGTGACAGAAGGCAGAGATTTTGGAGAATTGCCTGAAGTGGGGACTCATGCTCCACCATATCATGAGCCACCAGAAAATTAAAAGCAATATTCTCTGTTTACTGATACATCTTGTTATATTCACAGAATCACAGAATCACAGAATATCAGGGATTGAAAGGGACCTTGAAAGATCATCTAGTCCAATCACCCTGACGGAGCAGAAACACCTAGAGCAGGTCACACAAGAACAAGTTCAGGAGGGTTTTGAATGTCTCCAGAGAAGGCGACTCCACAACCTCCCCGGGCAGCCCCTTCCAGTGTTCCATCACCCTCACTCTAAAGAAGTTTTTTCTCATATTTAAGTGGAACCTTGTATGTTCTAGCTTGCACCCATTGCCCCTTGTCCTATCGTTGGATGTCACTGAGAAGAGCCTGGCTCCATCCTCCTGACACTCACCCTTTACATATTTATAAATGTTAATAAGGTCACCCCTCAGTCTCCTCTTCTCCAAGCTAAAGAGACCGATCTCCCTCAGTCTTTCCTCATATGGGAGATGCTCCACTCCCTTAATCATCTGTGCAGCCCTGCCCTGGACTCTCTCCAGCAGTTCCCTGTCCTTCTTGAACTGAGGGGCCCAGAACTGGACACAATATTCCAGATGCTGTTTCACCTAGGCAGAGTAGAGGGGGAGGAGAACCTCTTTTGACCTACTAATGACACCCCTTCTAATACACCCCAGGATGCCATTGGCCTTCTTGGCCATGAGGGCACAGTGCTGGCTCATGGTCATCCTGCTGTCCACCAGGACCCCCAGGTCCCTTTCCCCTACACTGCTCTCCAACAGGTCATTTCCCAACCTATACTGGTACCTGGGGTGTTCTTGCCCAGATGCAAGACTCTACACTTGCACTTGTTATATTTCATTAAGTTTCTCCTTTCCAACTCTCCAGCCTGTCCAAGTCTTGCTGGATGGCAGCATCAACTTCTGGTGTGTCAGCCACTCCTCCCAGTATTTTGTAAAACCATCAGAAGTATACAACCTCTGTGTGGAGTCAAACATAAGGAGTCACAGAACCTCCTGAAGGAAAAGGTGAACTGAGACAATCTGAAGAAATCAAAATCATCCAGCTAGCCCTGGATACTTCTGAACATGAAAAGCAATCAGTGTTCTGTTTACTAACTGACTCATAGAAGGTGGTGTTGTCCTCCGGGGGTGACCATAACAATGGAAATGGACCAACAAGGTGTGTATAGAGAAACACATCTGGGATGCTGCTGATATTCCAGTCCAGTTAAAGAATCTTGCTGTAAAGGCATATCATATAGATGCTCACAAGCCCAAGAGCTGTGCTACCAAAGAATATTGAAACAACAAGCATGTACAGTAGGCTGATAGAACTGAAATGGCTCAGGTGGACTTGAACTGGGAATGTGAAGGTGAGCTATTCATATAGGTCAGTGGGCCCATGTATCATGGGGACATCTAGGAAGATATGCAACATAGAGAAGGAGGGCTTGTGACTGAATTGCAGACCTGACCACTGTAGCCATCAGACAGGTTACTCATGAAATATATACCTTAATTAGGTGACAAAAATCATCAAGTCTCCCTGAGGTATCACTGTGGGGAGGTGTGGCAGATTGGTTATATTGTTCTGCTGTTGGGAACATGCCAAGGCAAGTGTCATGTGCCTACTATGGTGTAGGCTGCTACCAGGAGGTTGGAAATGTAGCCTTTAACCCATGCCACTGCCTCAAAAAAACGTTCTGGACCTTGTAAAGCAAGCCCTGTTGCTAAATGGCACCCCAAAAATAAAGAGAATTGTTTAACAAACAACCTCATCTGAAATGAATAGGCCAAGTGATTATTCTATGCCATGCTAAGAAATAAAAACTGTGGCAGAAGAAAAACTGAGATGGGAGTTTTCTGACTTCCAAGGGACTCGTTTATAGGCTGTCTGGGTATTTGTTTGTTTGTATGTATGATGAGAGATTGCTTTTCCACCACTTGTTTTTTTTCCTTTATCCTTCACCTATTAAACTGTCTTTATCACCTATTAAAGTGCCTCTAAACAAGTTTTCTCACTTTTTCTTTTCTTATTCTCTCTGCTGATTGAACAGGAACAGGAGGGAGGGAACAGCAGTGTAGGTGCCTAACTGATGTCCACAGTCAATCCCCATCACAAGTCACATAGACTGTTGTAAAGATCAATCACTTTCATGTTTGTGCTCCTTCCAGAAAATGGAAAAATGGAAGAAGGAGACATCTTTTGTATCTCCTAAAGATGTGTTGGTGGATGGAGAGTTGCAGTTCTTAGTGGTACCATTCTAGCCTTGGCTTTAGCGCTCCAGTTCTTGAGAGAGATAAAAAATACCTTATTATTTCTACGCTGGTACTTAGATTATATTTCTTTAGACCATTGCTTCACTGCCCATGGTTCTGGAAGAGGGAGTGTAAATGCTTCATACAGCTTTAGATTCCTTGGCAGAAGTTAGATGATGCAGCCTCTATTGATTTTGGCTAGCAGTTCTTGCTTTAATCAATATAAAGACTTCACAGAAGGTCAGACAACACTGCAAAATGGAAACAACTTTTGTAATCATGTGAGAATTCCTTAAACAGGATCAAAGGATCAAGAAACAAAATTAACAAAACATAAATGAGTCTCAGCATTACCATAGACTGCAATCCATAATCCTCTATCAATGTATTCACAATGTGTTGATTTCAGGAAGCCTAAAAGAACAGGAGAAAAATAATAATCCATTTTGACAGGTGGTAGTCAAAAGATTGCAACTCCTTTTTGTCTTAGTATCTATTTTACTCTTCTGCATTTTAACTTGTCAAAGAACTCCTCAGCCTTTACAAAAAAGAACCTTAACCCTTAAAAAAAACCTGTTAATTGGCAGTACAGAATAGAGTCTAATGCACAATATTGTTTGAATAAATGCAATTGGATCTATTTTATTTAATTTTAATTATAAAATCTTGTATGCTAAAATTGCTTTAGTCTCTGAATTAGATTTCATAAGTATTGTACACAGCTTTACTTTTCTTTTCCCTAGGAATCCCTTCCCTGAATGAATAAAAACCCAAGAACCAAAATTATTTGTTCAATAAGTATCTGAAAGAAGGGAGACTTAGATTAGCTAGTAGGAAGAAATTCTTTACTCTGAGGGTGATGAGGCACTAGAACAAGTTGTCCAGAGAAGTTGTGGATGTCACATCCCTGGAAGTGTTCAAGACCAGGTTGGATGGGATTTTGAGCAACCTGGTCTAGTGGGAGGTGTCCCTGCCCATGGCAGTAGGTTTGGAAGCTGATGAACTTTAAGATCCCTTCCAATTTTAACCATGCTATGATTTTAAGTTTATAAGTGGGTTCAACTGCTTTCACTCTATATCCATGCATTTTCACACTCTAGTCAGGATTCTTTTTTTCTGCTGCTCAGTACAACATACAGAATGGTTCTCAAAAGAAAAAAAAAAATAAATTTTGCAGCTATGTATATCAAATGTGAGTGCATCACTGCACCTTTAAGGAAGACTGCCTGAGTGTAGGGCTTAGCACATAGTCATGGATGATACCAAGCTGCAGCTGTCTGAAACTGTTATGGAGTTTAAATAAATACTGTGATAAAAAATAAATGAACATTTAGAAATTGTATTGTAAAGAAACTCCTGAAACCAGAAGCAGTTAAGGAAAGAAAAAAACATTTTAAATACTCGGAACAGCAGAGAAATACACTGTAAAGAAAAATACCAATTTAAGGAGGGTTCTTTACATATTTGACGCTGTGCTGTTGGAGCCATCTAGAGCTGAACCCTTCCTGTCCTGAAGGCAAATTTCTGGGCCTGTGACGAGTACAGTTTTGCCACATGAAGACAAAATAGAAAGGGATGGCAAGCTGTGGGATGGAGGGAACTCTCTCCATACCTGACAAAAGACTGTGCTGCTTCTCCCGGGGTCTGGCAAGGATGAGGCAAGCAGGGAAAGCCACAGTCATTTTGTGGCCTGTCCTTGGCAAGCTGCTGTGCTAAGCCACAAATTATTTCACCTCAGTCTGACCCTGCTGCTTGAATATTTGCAGTTTCTGCATGCACTCTACTGCATAATGTTCAAGCCAACAGATTCAGACAAATTTATGGTGATTTATTAACACAATTTGCAAAAAACTCTTTAGTATTAACCTAATTCCTGTTTCACTGATATCACTGTAAGATTTACAGATAATTTCAGTTGAAGAAGAGCCAAACCATTGCTAAGAATTGCACTATAATGATATGACTCTTAATTAATAAGGTACAATAGTTTCTTGCAACCTGAGGACTATGGCCAAACTATGAACTGAGGTTCATGGGAAGCTTTGGTTGAATGATATCATGAATCAAGTGTTGTTCATTCAGTCTGTCACTGTAGTGATGAATCATATACAAATTGCTCTATATGGCTTTTGAAGATGGAAACCAAACCAAACTGGCTAGTGAAAGCTAACTTTTCTCTGTATTTTTATACTTTATTTTTTAAAAACAAAAACCAAAGTAAAATTACCAGGAGTGTACTCATATGAGTAAAAATTGGGAAGCTCATTTGCAGGAGCCTTCATAAATTAATTTCTTCACAGTTTTAAGATAAAATAATTAAAAACTGAGAAAGAAACAAAAAATATACTGGAACTGAAGCAGAATTTTAACTGACTTCATGAAGTAAGGAGAATCCAAGAGCAAAGGGCAGGATAAGAAAACTATTTTTCGTATTCCCTTTGCATTTTACTTAGCTGGTCTCAAATGTAGTTTCAGAGATATGAACAATAGCATATCATTCATTGAGGCACATTCTATATGCAGTCAAGATGTTCAACTATTCCCTGAAATCATCATTTACGTTGGAGAGGACAATTATATAACCAAGATCAAGTGTAAATGGGAGGAAAGATTACAGTACAAATCCAGGCAGACAGGACTGACACAGACTAGAAAGAATAGCACAGTTCTGGTTAATTACAACTATGCATCTCTGGTACTGCTTGAAAGAGTCTGGGTAAGCTGTGTAACTTATCTAGCTCAAGTGTGAGTCTTGACACTTGGCACTTAGACTAATTTCAAGTTTTAGTAGGTGCTGTGCTTATTTTCCAGTTATGTTTCAGAGATTCCTTTATGGGTTTTCTGGTTTGTCTGTTTGTTTGGGGTTTTTTGTTTGTTTTGAGGTTCATTTTTTTGGCATCCGTATTGTTCCTTTTATTAAGATAACAATACCAATTCAGGTATAAACCCAAAGAATATTC
>VZTM01037266.1:565-12777 GCA_013400555.1 Jacana jacana | reverse complement strand
TGTCACTTGTATTGCTTGAAAATCTTGTTACAGTCACTGGCCAGACCAGTACCTCTCCCGAGAGATGCTTTTGTGCATCTCTTTCATGCAGGAAGATTAAGTCTTGGAAAAGCAGTAGCAAGTCTTTTGTTAGTACTTCAAAAATGGAGCAACTCTTCATTTTAAACAGAAAAACTAAAGAGCAAATGACATCACAGATGTTTTTGTGCAACGTGTTGCAGTTGGGAGCTGCAGCANTCTCATATACAGGAATGAGGAAGTACTGCAATGGTAATGAACAAGATCAAACTCTGTCCTGATAAATTTTCATTATCGCAAATGCAAATAAACTCACAACATTAAAAGTCTATCACAACATTAATTTACTCATACATATGTAATGCTGAACTTATGAATCTGCCTTTTCCCTAGTTTTGTTCTTTTGTATGACCCCATTGTCCAAAAAATTAAATCCTGAACATATCAAGCTTCAACAAGAACATTTTCAACAAACTCACCAATGCAACTGCATTCAGTTTCCTCCTGATTTCCATCCACACTTACAAACATAAGCGGGGAAGATTTCATGATATGTTGAATAAAATCAAGCAACATTACAGAACTTGGCTGTGAATCGGATTTCTTAATCAGTTCCAAAGCAACTTTAGAAGAAAAGGAGACATATTTCTCAATTGGCATTGCAATAAATCAACTTTTAAAATGTTGTTCACACCTAAAGAGTGTAAAATACTATGATACAGTATTAAAACTGTGTAATTAGCAATTGGGAGTGTGCTTTATTAATCCATTATAATGATTTTGTGTATATTATAAACCCACTGTGACACCAAACTGTATTAATATAAATTACTCATCTTAAATATTATTCATAACAGTACATGCATTAACAGTTAGTGTTATATCCAACTATTTGATGAGTAAAGAATACTATATAGTTAACATCTTCTTTTCTAAACACACAATTTTCCCTTTCAGGACTAACAGAGAGTTAACTAACTCAGAGTTAACAAGCACATCTGGAAAGCAACTTGGGTATGATACTTAAGTTGATCAATTTACTAGACAAAATATCAGTCTTATTGAGACAGCTACATAAAACCTTGGAAACAGTAAGTTATCCATACTGTGATTCTCTTTGATGTAAATGTACAGATAGCTACAAATTATAATAACTGTTGTTAGAATCATAGAATCATAGAATCATTTAGGTTGGAAGAGACCCCTGGGATCAAGTCCAACCATCAGCCCTACTCTACAAGTTCTCCCCTACACTAGATCCCTCAACACCACATCTAATCTGCTCTTAAACACAGTCAGGGAGGGTGACTCCACCACCTCCAAAAGTTAAAAGTACTGCAGTAGTTGGAACCTTAACATAAACACTAAAACAAGGCTTTGTTACAATTCTAAAACTGAAAATAAAAGCTGTTCACATTTTCAGTTCTGTAAGATCCTGTGAGTATTAAGATTTGCAAACTATTTCAACGAACAATCACATTACATGATACAACTGATTTTCAATGTTGCAAGTTTTTATGTTCCTACAACTGACTTACTTCATATCATGACAGCAAATACTTCATCATGGAAGTTTTTAAGAAGTACGTTATAAAAGGTATTGTATTCAGTTACTAAATCTTTGTTAAAATGAGAGTCATAGCTCTGTTTGGGGGGCAGGAATTACTTAAAGCACAAAGCAGACACCAATTTTAAAATATAGGGATGCATATTTACCAACATCTACATCTGTAAGAATTCTGTCAATGAACTGGCAGAGTATTTGTCTCGGTTTGCGCACAGCTGTATTGTATTCTTCTGGACTGGCACTAAAATTAAAAGTACATTACTTTGACATTATCCATTTTAAAATACAAAATAATTATTTGAAGTCTATCTCCAAAACCACAATGTTAAACATTCTTTTCTTTTTCTTCTAGAAGTCTTCAGAAAGAAATATGAACTTATTTCTTATTTTAGTAACCAACATATTGCCTGTTCCTTTCTTATTTTTCAGAAGTACAACATTTCATGAAGTGCTGAAGATCACTTGATTTTGTTATGCAATTACGTTCAATATATATTAAACCTACATCTAGCAGATTAAGGTATCTGTCCACACGCTACTACCAAGTAACAAACCAGCCTTGGTACAAAAAAGAATAAATAAATCAAGAACTTGCTCCACTTTTGGAATTAACCAAAAGGATTGAACTGATTAACTACCAATACCCTGCATAAAAGGTGTCAATGCCAACTTCTCCAGTGACTTAAGATGGGAGATAGCTCATGAGGTCAAATCTTCGACATACAGTGTAGCTCCATGTCAACCAGCTGCCTACCACAAAACAAAGCCACAGTCTTGTTGCTGCCATTAAAACTTTATAACCAAAGTTTTTTAAGGTCGTTTAATTCTCAGCGAAACTGTTATCCCAAAAGTGGGGTCGCTCACCCAAAACTATGCTACAAACACAAGGCAAGTCCCCAGGATGCGGGGTGCTATGCAGGCCGGCACCCCCCGACGAGGGACGGAGGGAAGAAGGGAGGGAACAAGCCAGGCAGATAGCGGGAGCAGAAGACAACTAGGATGAGGGGAAGGCGCAGGCCTAACCCCGGGGGACCTTCCACCTTCACCCGCCACACACTCTCGCCGAGGCCAGCCGTATTTATTCCCCCTCCCCCAGGAACTAGGTCGGTCCTACCTGGCCAGCTCCCGCAGCGCCGGGATCATAGAGGCCATCTCCAGGCCTTGCTCAGCCATGGCTCCCGCTTTGAAACAGGCCGCGCGCCGCTGAGGCGGAACGGCGTGACGGCGTCCGGCAGGACCCAAAACTTCTCCGCCCTCTTGCGGGCGGCTGCGCCCCCCAGCGGCGCGGCTCAGCTTTAACCGCTTCGCCACCAGAGGCGAGCGCGGCCGCTCGGCGCCTGGTTTCCAACGGCCACCCGCGGAGACCTCGCTGCCCCAGCACGGCTCTCCTTCGCTGGGCAGCGCACAGACAGCTGACAACCGAGTAGGGGCCGAGACGCTAAGGGGCTGTCGGGAAGACCAGTCGGAGCCCGGCCACGAACCTCGGGTCCAGGGGACCCGCGGGGCACAGCGGGAGAGGGAAGAGCCACAGTTTTGAGGGTGGCTTAATGCGAGGGGGGAAGCGGTCCCAGAATGAGGGGCGGCGAGCAGAAACCCTCGGTGCTGGCTGAGAGACCCCCACTGGAGCGCTCCCCGCAGCTCACAGATACCAAGGCCCGTCCCCGCGTCCCTCTCCTCAGTGAGGGCGTCTCCCTCANGCCCCGGCGGGCGGTGCGGCATTGAGGGAGGCGGCGGCCGGCGGGCAGGTAGGGAGGCAGGCAGGCAGTGAGCCGGTGGCTGGCGGGCAAATAGGGAGCGAACGGGGCGGTGGGGCTGGTTCCTGGTGTCACCTCATCGGCCTGACCTCGGCGAGGGCGTGGGAGCGGCGAGTCCGGCTCCCTCAGCGGGCGGGAGCGCGCCTTCTGGCAGGTGCGGGGGCTCCGCGCCACTCCCTGTAGGTAGCGGTAAGGAGCGGACTTAATGCTTAAAATATTGCCGTTAATGGGGTTTTTTTGGTTATTTTTAGCGTGTGTTGTTTTCTGTTTGTGATTCTCCGAGAGAGCGCGCGCGCGTTTGAATGCATAAAGTGATTTTTAAGAAAGAACCTGAAAGGCCGCTTCGGCATCCCGCAGCGGAGTGCGGAGACGTACGCGCTGCCCCGCGCCAGAGCGGAAGGTGCCCCGTAGAAGGCGGGTGGGCAGGCGATGAGCGTAAGCTTGTGACTTGCCTGTAGGCACTACCTATTACTTATGTAGCAAGTTTGCAAGACTTCAGAGAGTAAAAAGGTAAAAGAATGGGGGTTTGTGTGTAGGTAGGAAAAGCAGGGGGAGCGGGTCGAGGGGAGACTGAAGCCTGAGCTTTGCTTTCTCATTAGGAGTTACAACGCTTTTTGTATTTGCTTATGAACTGTGTCTTAGCGTTGCTTCTGGGCTGAAATAAAATCCTCTCCAAGGGTTCCAGTTCTGTTGCCTGTTTACACTGTGCTAGGGCTATGTCTCTTGCATGTAAAACAGTCCACAAAGTGTGTCTATTTGAATTACTGATTCGTTTCAGGTGGGTGCTTTCAGGGAACCTTTTACTCAATCTTCATTCATAGGTGGTTATTTTTTTCCTGCGAAATATAGGCATGCTTTTCCACTAAAAATTCCACTGACCTTTCAAAGGTTGCAGACACGGGAAGGACCTGGAATACTTTGAGAAATACGTACAGAACATAACAGGGTTTAATCTTAGTCTGTTTGTCAACATATATTGCGATGCTTTCTATCGGCTGATTTTGTCTTTCAAGAGTCGTTCCTAGCGAAGCAGAAACAGTGTAGCTTTTTATGTGTGTTGCTAAGTAGAACTGCAGTGGTCCAGGAAGACCAAGGATGTCTGGATTTTGTTGTCAGCATTACTTTGAACCTAAAATTCCAATTAATAAAATCTTTGCATTGTGACAACAGTACTGAGTGTAAACTTCCAAGTTTGAGACAACAATCAAATTAAGAAAGGTATAAATTGCATTACTTGCTAATTTGATGTAGAGTTAAAATTCCTGTGTCATCACTGATAAACTTAAGAAAGATGGGAAGATATCTGTTGGGATTTTAGGAATATTTGAGCAGGCTATATTATTCTTTAGCTTCCAATCCTAAGAAATAAACTTATTGAATTATAGGGTGATTTTTTTGTTGTTGGCAAAGCATAAGGGAGGCACACAGTGATTAATGAAAAAAAAAAAAAGTGCTTCTGCCTGAAGTCTCCTGAATCAATGGTGAGTTCATGTTAATACAGGTATTGTAGAAGTACTTCTATTTGTCATAGGTAGAATGCTGTATAAATTTGTGGTGCAGTTTCTGTAAGCATTTTCAAGCATGTCATTCATGGTTAGTCTTTTTTGTTGTTTTTGTGGGTGTTTTTGTTTTTTGTTTGGTTGGATTTTTTGTAGTAAGTACTTATAGCAATTCACTAGAGAGATCTCCTGATCTCTGCTCGCTGGGTATGAAGGTAGGAGACTTTTCTTCCTTTCCAGTTGCAAAGCCTCATCTACTGCCTTCTGACCATACCAATTTCTCCGTGGTACAGTTGTTTTATGATGTGACTTACAAGACTACCCATAATAACAATTTTATTGTGCTGTGAAGATGTAGGAAGTCCTCTAGTTGTTGCCCATAAAAACATTTTTATGGGCTCTCACAAGACCTAGCCCTTCCCAAACGCTCCAAAGAAACACCAACTAAAGTACCTGTGTTCCTTGCTTTTCTTGAACACACGATTAATAGCTCAGTGAACTCTTAATTCATCTCCTTGTTTCTTCATCATCCCATTATTTTATACTTTTATGTCGTCTCAGGGGGAGGAGCAGGTGTGTTATCATCCAGCTGAAGAGAGTGACTCACTGCTAATGAAACAGTGTGCCTTGAGACCATTCAGTGTTTTCTAATGCAGAATTCATAGTGGTGAAGTGGGTCTTAGGTGTGCAGAGCTCATAGCATGCTGACAGAACTTGGGGCAAAATTCATGCAGGTGAATAGAGCTGAATATCGCATCCAGTGTATGTGTCAGTACCAAGATTTCTGCTGAAGTTGACATTACTTGGCCCCTGACCTCAGCAGTCCTCTTGCATTATAGTTGGATGATTCTTCCACACCCAGGCCTCTACCTTCTTTGGCTTTTATTGCTTATTTACCACACACTGCAGCAGGTCGATGTGTTTATTTTAAGAGATGGAGTGACTTTGCCTTGGACCAGCAAGTCAGAGAGCATAAGAGCATGTAAATTGTACTGTTGTTGATAATTCTGAGGCAGAATTGCTGGGTTTTTTGGGGCTCATCTACTCTGTGGATGTATATGAGAGATTCCCTCATGTGGTTAGTGTGAACACAGTTAAATCTCAGCTGTGTCTTGTGGGTAGGCACAGGTGATGATAAAGACATATGAATGCACATGTATATTCCTTGATGCCTTCATGAGCTGTGAACTGTGTATGTTAACCAGGTTGATACGGTGGCCAGCAGCCAAGACAATGCATGGAGGTTCTCTGAACTGTACTAAGTAGTTTGATGTAATATCAGGGTGCTTATGGCTTATCATTTGCACAGCTGCTGTAATAATACCTGATAGTCTGTATGATTACTTGATGACTAATTTCCATATGTAGTCACAAAAGGGGTTGTCAGAGTAGTTGTCTGACCTTTGGACGTTTTGAATTGTTCCTGTACCATAAAAACGTGTATTCTGGTATGCTCTGCTTTTATCTATTTCTATTGTGTCATAGTCAACCTGGCTGGAGTGAAGGGACACAGATTAGCAACCTAAAAGCAGAGTATTCACATTCAATGGTTTAATTTGCTCTGGAAATTACTTTTTTTAAAAACAAACACACACCACCACCAAAACTAAAAACTTGTAACGATGAAGATGCTTAAAATACCTTTAATACACAAAACTCTCTACTAGTCATGCTAGAAGAAAACTGTGTGATGTTTTAATTTAGCATGCATATAAACTACATCTGAAAGTTCTGGCTGTTGTAACTATATAGATTCTTCTTTCATTAAAATATTTCAATGAAAATCTGAGTAACTGTACTGACCACAATTTTCATAGTGGAAAACATTTCTCCTCACATTAAAATTATCAGAAAGAAACTAAGTTTCCATCTGGTTCTGTGTTCCATACTGATTAAGACTCTAATAGAGTTTATACATGGGAATATTGATAAAAGTTCTGTTAAACATCCACTTTCCTCATTCCATGGCTTACCACAGAAACCAGTGCAACAGAGAAGGGAGACTGATGGGTTTTGTCCTTTTACCTGCTTTTTTTAGAAGTCGAATAAATTGAATTTTTATATATTGGAACAGTTTTCATTATCTTGTTCCTTGATGAGTATTTTTCCAGTAGAACAGGAGTATGAGGGAGTAAAAGGATGTGACCCTAGCAAGCAAGTTTATTACTGGAGAAGGCTCCACTCTACTGTGCCAAACGATAAAGAAACTGTAAATTGTAAATGTAGTGCTGGGAAAAGATGCCTAGCTAAGCAACTACAAATACTTTTGAATTAAAAACCCAGGTTTTATGGTGTTCTGTGTGAGCTGTTGTCTCACTATCTTGGTTCAGCCTTGACACTCACTGAGCAGTTGACATGTGATACACAAAGGGATATTAATGATGAAAACAGGCATTAGTCAGATCAAGTTCAATATGGATCAGGAGTTCTATGTTACTGATAGAACTGATTCTGCATTACAGCCATGTACTGCTGCTTTACTAAGGGATTTTTTAGCATTGTTGTTGTATCGTAAAAGAAAAAAGGCTGCAAACTGAGATGGCAAGGGTGACTTCTCTATTCTCCAGTGTATTATGTTTGTGGTAAAATTGCTAATTACATGATTTCAGCTTTGATTCAGCTGGTCACGTGCAGGAATTACTGAATTTCAGTCATGACCTTATTATATGCCTTATTTGTTTTGGTACTTCTAAATGTCAATTACTTGATGAAGTTCTAGATTTTTATGTGGGGGGTTGTGCTTAGTTAGTGCTATTACATACAGATGTCCAAAGAGTATAAAGATAGTACATCACAATAGCTCATCAGAGGGACTGATATTGCTAAGCCTCAGAAATAAATTATGCATAAAGCAGATTGTGTGCTACTACATGCATGCTTTTGGTGGGAAAAGGATTAGCAACCCCCTTTCAGGGCTCTCTTGCAGATGTTTCCTTAAAAATAATAGCCACTTGCAAAAAAAGCTGGATCCAGTATTACCCTGTTGAATTTACTTCATTTGCTCATCTTTCATCTTGTTAATAATAATGGACTGATTAAAATCATTGACATGTATTAAAGCTGAAAAGTTGGACTTTTATCAGCAAGACTACATTTACTGGAATGCTAATTTAAAGGATTTGTCTCGGTGTGAGCCTCAGGAGCTAGCTTTTTAGATGTTCCTTCATGGGTTTTTTTGTTTTCCAAAATTTTTATGGTTTGGAATGTTTGTCTTGAATTAAGCTTTTCTTCTAGCTCTGTCTTCCTTTCTCCCATTTTGCTCCCCCATGTCCTACTATTTCTCTTCGCACTGGTTTATCCCCTTATACCAAAGAGAAATTAGATTGTGTTTTTTCATATCCTAAAGGTAGGTCAATATAAAGCAGTACGAAATTCTCCTTTTCCATTGAGCTGAGTATTTTACTTCTGTGATATGCTAGTCCTTCCAAGCCTGACTTACAGCATCAAGAGTTATTTAGTTGAAACTAGTGTGGATTTTGCCGGTGATATAGCTGGCATCAGGACTTGGCTGTGACTCAAAATCTGTTTTTTCCCCTTATGTAAATTGATTTATTCAGTGGCAAAACAATTACTAACCAAATATAAATATGTATCTTGTTTTTTTGTCATCACCTATATCAGCCACTTAATTGTATGGGGCAGAATGTTTTTCACATCTCAAATGAGCAAAATGATATATAGCACATAAATTTAAATCTCATGTCTTTAAATCAATGAAATTATCACTTATATGCTCAGAGTTGTATTCACAGATAACTACTTTGCTCATCCAAGGCCTATTGGATGAATCCTTCCAAAAGGATTTAATTACTCTGCTATTACTGTGTGTCTCCAGATAGGTATTGCTAACCATACATGGAAAATATATATGCTCTGTAAGCTACAGCATTGGAAACTCCATAATGAATAACATCAAATACAACTTGATCAGCATTGACTAGAATGTACATATGAGTATGCCATTGCAAAGTGTAAGTTTGCATTGTGTGTATGGGAACTACTCCAACTTTTTTAGTCATTCTAATAAAATGAGGCCTGGCAAGATTTCAGTTGCCTCTTGCAGTTTAGTAATGCTGTATGTGAGCTGATTATTTAGCTTTTGCATAAGGATTGTATTAAAATGGAATGCAATTTTTTGTTTTCTAAACAGAGATTTGAAAAATTAATTAAATATTTAATACTTAATAATTAAAGTAATTAAAACTTATGTGTACCTCCCCAGAAATTTCCAGAATCTTTGAGGCAATCCATTTTTTTAAACCTCAGGGTTGGCTTCTTCAGCATGGACAGAGTGGTTTGGTCAGGTCCTACCAAAGCTGCTCCCGAAGGAGGCTTGACACGAGCAACACGAGACTAGTTGTTTGTCCTGCGAGAGCAAATCCCTGCTTCTGGCACACTGTGTTATATTTGTTTTCATGGGGTGGCTTGCACTCTGGAGTGGTTGCCCTCCTGTTGTGGTGAAAGACAGCTACTGGGTCAGCCATGCTGGGCTTTTTAATGAACTTTTGTCTGATAGACTGACTGTCTCAGGGAAAGTAGAAAGTATGAAACAATCTATAGTAATAGATGCATGTTTGTGTTGCGTTCCAAAATTTCTGCATGCTTTACTTCCTGAAATATTTTTTTGTGGTGGTTAATCTATGAAACAAACTCTTCTGTCATATAATTTAAGCTACCATTCTGCTTTTAACTAAGGAAATTAAGATCAAGGTGTTTAAACTCAATAGGGTTCATTCATATCAGTCCTTCTCAACCAAATAAGCAAATGTTTGATGAGTAATTCATTGGTGCTATTATAGTCTCTGCCACCCAAGAGCGCTCCATTATGATGTCAATTGAGTTGTATTGCTTTGTTGAACTCCTCAACCAGACGGAGAGAGTCCAGTAAGAGTAGGAATGAAAGTACAGAAAGTAAGCGTAGTGTTGGCTTGATAGCACAAAAATATTTATTGTGCTATGTTCAGAAATGTAAAACAAGGGGGTTAAATATGGATTACTGTTTAACGTTCAAGAGCCTTCATTTGGTAGAGCTGGAAATACAAGTTATTTTTCATGAGTTGTCACTGTGTAAAGTGACAGTGAACAACATGACAGGGTTATTCAGTTTTTGTGAAGATCAGTGGGAGGAGGATGAGCCCCTTGGTGCAGATGTGTAGTTAACTTAAAATCCAAAATGTTTGCTTATTTAGTTAAAATACTATGTGTAATAAAATGTATATCTTCTAAGACCTCCTCCAGAGACCTTTTTTTGCCCTTGTAAAAGAGCTGGTTTATCAACAGGCTGATTTATCTGATAATTTATCACATTTGATCATTTTATGATGAAAGAGGTGGGTTTTAGTTACATATTTCACTTGCTGGACATGTGGAAATCTGCTCTGAAAGTCCTAGCAAGTGTTAGGTTGTATAAGATACATTACAGGTGGTGTAAGATATATTAATACTTCCATTTGGAAGTGTCACAGTTTGGATTGTTATCTGGCAATTTTGGAAGACTGTGGCACATATTGCAGGCTATGGGAGCAAATAATTGTCACATTACTGTGCAACATTTAAAAATGCTTAACACAAAGCAAATACAAATACATATTAAACTTAAGAATACTCAGAATTCATGTTTAACTAAGCAAAAAGCCTCCTTAAAAGGTAATCTGCGTGACCTGCTTACTGGATTTTTCTGTGTACTCAGTATTGTGCCCTGTAGTTACTAGATTGTAGATAACTATATAAGCATATTTCTCACATTATGGGACTTTAATTTTAAAGCAACAAGTAATTTTTTTAAACTTTCATTTTTAGGTTTGTAAGGCTTGTTACTAGCTTAGCTTTATAAGATGGATCTTCTTGTGATACTTGAAAAAAGGAAACAATATTTCCAGTCAATAAAATCATGCACATCTTCGGGCATTGTTTTGCACAGTTCCAATGAATGATTTAAATGCTTAGGGATGGCTGCTCATGTTGCCAACTGAAACTATATGCAAAAAATGTCTAAACCCAATATTTTTATAAAGCTTTCATATTAAATTTGATTTCTCATGTAAGAAAAATGGTAAAGATTTCACGTAAGCATCAGAAACAACTTTATATTCTTAAAAGAAAACTGTCTCTTAATCAGATTAATCCTAATGCTGAGGTTGTGAATAAACAAAAAAAATTTGCTCAGAAATTGCTTTCTTTTTCCTCTGCAAAATGTGATTAGAAGTGACAGTTGGCAACAACAACTGTAGATGTTTTCTTCCGGCCTAATTATTAAGGACTACAGTACCAGCAAATGAACTTCACTTGTGCCCCAGATAGTTCTCTAATTTAGAAGCTACCAAAAATGCTCTACTTAGTTTTAGTTACTCAGATTTACTAATATTCTTCTTTTACCCTGAACACTTCAGCAAACATAGCTCCTTAAGGCTGTGAACGGGCAGGTGAGTAGCATTTATGCATCAGTGGACTCTACAGAGACTGGATGGCTTTGAAATGCTGCCAACTGCTTTTGTCATGTATTGTAGAAGGCCCTCCTTTTTCCTCTAGCTTGACCAATGAAGAAAGAAAAACAAAAATAACCTATGAATTTTCCATGACAGAAAATCCTGGCTGGCTTGTAGTATAGTAGCTGATGAGTCTAATCTTCTAAATCTTTTGAACCATGTAGAGTTGAACAAGGAATTAGTAGGTGACAGAAGGCCATACTGCCATCTGATAATTAATGAAAACTGAAAAATACGCTGGCACACATCTATTTTGTCCTATTCAGTATCTGCAGTTAGCTAGAATTTAAAAAGTATATGGATGTATATTGAGTTACTGAGCGCAGGAGAAAGGATGTGAGTTTCTGTTGCTATTCTTAATGATCTTCACATGATTAACTTCTGGGGTGACCTTAAAACTTAGTTCATTAGTAGTAGTCAGCCTGTGGTGCTCTGCTGGAGTTTCAGTATTAGCAGCAACCTCAGGTTCCTGACTTCAGACTGCAAGAGATCAGGCCCACAGATGGATAAAGGCAGCAGTTTTCTGGAGCGTTGCAGTTGCACTGTTTTAAAACCTCCCTCCACTTCTGCCTTTTAGTCTGTTTGTTCACTTGTAGCTTTGTTCATAGTTTGGCTTTTTAAGTGACATGCTGACGAAATGTTATTTTTCCACTTGGAGAAAAAAAAAAAAAAGTCCATAATGTTCCAGTTGGCTTGAGAAAAAGTTATTTTTCTGAAGTTATGAGTGCCATAGAAGGATAATTCCTTAGCAAAAAACACTGAGTATCGTATGTCCTACCTCTCATGCAGCACTGAATCTGGATGAAATAGAGGCTTGGGGTAAAAATTGTCAGATTTGCAGAAGATATTTACAATATATTAGTAATATTGCAAGAGTTTAAACAGCTGA
>VZTM01037262.1:177733-198599 GCA_013400555.1 Jacana jacana | reverse complement strand
ACACACACACACCCCCCCTCGCCTCCCGGCCATCCCCGCCCGCGGTGGCGGTGAAGCGGGGGCCGGGCAGCGGCCGCCCGAGGAGGGGGGAAGCGGGCGGGCCAGCTCCCTGAGCCAGCGGTTCGCTGGTAAAAAGGGTGAAAACTGAAATAAGGCGGTCCTTGTGCCGTGTCGCTTTGCTGGCAGGGGGAGCTTGATTCCCTCCGCGGGCTCGGCTTGTAAACAGGAGGCGGGAGGGGATGAGGGGTGGGCAGGCGCCTCGCCTGAAAGCCATGGGGCTTGGGCCCACCCTAATGTCACAGACCCCTAGAAAGGCTTGGGGTTGGGAGGGGGACCTTCATGCGGTTCCAACCCCCCTGCCCGCCTCCCAGCGGAGCAGGTTGCTCCCAAGGCCCCTCCGAGCCCGGTCTGGAACTCCTATTTCGTTAAAGGAGGGTATGGGTTTTTTTTATACAGCCTGTGGTGTGAAACGACACCGGCCTGCCTCTCGCCATGGGGAAACGGAGCCTTCTGGGGGCTGAGCTCCATTCCCAGTAAAGGCGGGGGAGAAGAACTGGGCAGCCTGCCCTCCCCTCGGAGCCAGGGAGCTGTGGAGAACTCGGGGTTCTTTAAGGTCATTCGGCATCGGGGCTCATTCGGGTGGTCACAGTTACTGTGCCGCTGTCACTTCATGCACTGCACCCACCAGAAAAGAAAAACCCCCAAACCACCCCAAAAGGCACTCCTGACTTTATTTAGAGTTCCTCTTTCGCTGTCATCGGCATCCCTGGAAGTGCCACCTGCAGCTTCTGCAGAGCTGCTCTTCGGCTTGGCTTCTTCCACCGGGGCAGGAGAAGACTTAGTCCGGGTTTTAGGACTTGGGTTGGATTGTTGGGGTTTGGTTGTGGGGTTGGTTTGGGTTTGTTTGGGTTTTATTTTACAGAAATGCTGCAGGATGCAGGATTTGCCAAAAAACCGGCGGTTCACACGCTGCGACTCGCGTGTCGCATCTCTCCCCCCGCGGCTTCAAGGAATTCTGCTCAGCCCTTTCTGATCAAACTTCAAAGAGTCACGGGAGAAAATGGGTGTTTTTGTACAGAGCAGGAGCAGAGACTTTACAGTTGGGGGGCTTTTATTTATTATTTGTTTTGCCACTCAAAAAAACACCCCAAAACCGAAGCGAGTTGGTTAAGATCCCTCTCCTTCAGAAAATGAAATCTACCGGCGGGGGGTTTTTGTACCTTGAACCTCTTTTTCAGTCCCTCTTGAGTTATTTGGAGCTGTCGGGGGAAATTGTTTCCTGGTGGGGAAAGCTCTGATGCTCAGAGCTTATCTGCTTGAGGACAGGGAAGCTCTACAGAGGGACTTGGATAGACTGGATAGATGGGCCAATGTTAATGGCATGGTCTTCNAGGAAAAAGACAAAGCAAAACTACACACACACACACACACACACACACCCCAAAAAATAACCAGGAAAAAAAAGAAAAGAACCACAAAAAGAGATAAGGATTCTGGTTTAATTCTGGTTTCACTCTCGCCACAGAACAGACTTGGCTTTTTATTGTGTTTGTTTTAGCCAGTGCGTGAGAACTGGAGAACGCCTGAACTCGCAGGAGCCTTTCTTTTTCCATTCGTGCCTTTTAATTTCCAGAAAAGTCAATCGTGCTTCCAGGAAACCTTCTAGAAATGATTTTTCTCCAGCTGAAGTTCCTTTTATCTTTTTCCTTAGGCTTCTGGTGGATTATTTAAATTTATTTCTTTCTATTTTTTTTTTTTTTAAAATCTCTCCAATATTGGTAATTGGAGGTGAAGTCTCTAAATATTTAGGCGTGGACCCCACGGGAAATCCTTTACCCAAAACGTGCAGTTTGCACTGAGGTTTTTGGTCCTGTTGACTGAAATCTGTCACCCTGGCCCCGGAATTTGGGGTGGTTTTGGTGGTTTTTGGGGGGTGAGGGGTGAGGTCTCAGTGATATTTATTGAAAGTCCTCCTGAATGAAGCCAAGCCCGACCTCGGAGCTGTTTGCAGATGGGGTTTTGTTTTAGCTCGGGGGACGGGACAGGGTGGGACGGGGAGGGAGGCCAGGACAATGCCCGTATTTGTCCAGCAGAAGAATGTCTGAGATGTTTTTAGAAGGAAACGGGCTTTACACACGTGTCTTCGACGTGGTGTGAAATTGTAGGAAAGCTCCCCTTTCATTATGACCTTCTTTTTTATTATAATACCCATTTTAGGGAGATAACTGTGTAGGCCGTGCCAGTTTGTTTTCAAAATCGCTCAAACCCAGGCCTTCCTGCTGCTGTTTCTTTGGTTTCCAGCACTGGCTGGAAGGCGGATCCCAAAGGGTGGTGCTCAATGGAGTTCAGTCCAGCTGGGGGCCGGTCACCAGTGGTTCCTCAAGGCTCAGTGCTGGGGCCTTTCCTTTTTAATATCTTCATTGATGATGTCAATAGGGACATAGAAAACACTGTCAGTGAGTTTGCAGATGACACCAAGTTGGGTGGGAGTGTTGATCTGCTTGAGGGCAGGGATGCTCTACAGAGGGACTGGGATAGATTGGATGGATGGGCCGATGTTAATGGCATGGCCTTCAACAAGGCCAAGTGCCAGGTCCTGCCCTTGGGCCACACCAACCCCATGGCTGGCTACAGGCTTGGGGCAGTGTGGCTGGAGCTGCCTGGCAGAAAAGGACCTGGGGGTGCTGGGTGACAAGGGGCTGAACATGAGCCAGCAGTGTGCCCAGGTGGCCAAGAAGGCCAAGGGCATCCTGGCTTGTATGAGAAACAGTGTGACCAGCAGCAGTAGGGAGGTGATTGTCCCCCTGTGCTCAGCACTGGTGAGGCCACCCCTTGAGTCTGGTGTCCAGTTCTGGGCACCTCAGCACAAGAGAGATCTGGAGGGGCTGGAGCGAGTGCAGAGGAGGGACACGGAGCTGGGGAAGGGCCTGGAGAATAAATCAATCCTATGAGGAACCGTTGAGGGAGTTGGGATTGTTTAGTGTGAGGAAGAGGAGGCTGAGGGGAGACCTCATCCCTCTCTACAACTGCTTGAAAGGGCATTGCAGAGAGGTTGGTGCTGGTCTCTTCTCACGGGCAATGAGCGATAGAAGGAGAGGGAATGGCTGCAAGCTGCAGCAGGGTAGGGTTAGGCTGGACATGAGGAAAGAATTCTTCCCAGCAAGAGTGGTCAGAGCCTGGACTGGGCTGCCCAGGGAGGGGGTGGAGTCCCCATCCCTGACTGTGTTTCAGAGTGGATGAGATGTGGTGTTGGGGGATCTGGTGTAGGGGAGACCTTTGTAGAGTGGGGCTGATGGTCGGCCACTCGGTTAGCAATGTGGAGAGCTGTAATTACGAGTTGCTGCTCTGATGTTGTTCTGGGAGACAATCAAAATTGCAATTAGATTTATTATTTTCAAAGGAAACGAGCTGGTGCAGAATGTTGGCCAGTTTGTTGGACGCAGCAGTAAGTACACGGGGCCGGGCTCTTAGATCCGGCACATCGCGACAATCCTAAGGGGGATCCCAGACATAATTATGGACAAAATGTAGTCATTTGTGCTCACAAACTATTAATACGTTGCTGGGAAATGTATGTTTAATAAGGAAAAAGAAATATAGAAGGAAAAAATGACTCTATTTTTGCGGTATTTACAGAAAACCTCATGCCAGTGCTTTGTGCTCGTGTGTATTTGTTCTTCTCCGTACGCTGACGGTTCTGGGTGGGTTGGTTTTTTTTTAAATAATCCAGTCTTGGGTATCCAGGATACAGAGAAGGAGAAAGAAACCCAGAAAGTTGTTTGTTTGTGTCAGCAGCCATCTGTTAAAAGAAAAAAAACCCAAAAAACCCAACCCCAAACCCAACCCCAAACCTGCCGCTCGGTAGAATTTTCTACCATCGGGCAGGAGTTCCGTGGTGGATCCGATCTAGTAGTGTGTAATAAAGCAAGCCCTTGGCAGGTTTAATTGCCTTTTTTTAATTGGTAGGGAGAACTTGGCTCAGAGGTAGGATGGTAAAGCAATAATTGGGAGGTAACTGGCACGTGCAAGGCCAAAAAATGCCATGGAGATTGAGTCTTAACGTGGAGCTGTGAGCCACATAGAATCATAGAGTCATTCAGGTTGGAAGAGACCCTTGGGATCATCCAGTCCAACCATCAGCCCCACTCTACAAAGTTCTCCCCTACACCAGATCCCTCAACACCACATCTCATCCACGCTGAAACACAGTCAGGGATGGGGACTCCACCCCCTCCCTGGGCAGCCCAGTCCACTGACTGACATCTAAAACTGCAGGTTATTTTCACACGTGTTTTCCAAAAATCCTGTAGTCAGCCACCAAATTTGAGCCTGGTAATTGAGGGTGTTGGGGGATCTGGTGTAGGGGAGACCTTTGTAGAGTGGGGCTGATGGTTGGACTCCATGATCCCAAGGGTCTCTTCCAACCTGAATGAGTCTATGATTCTAATTTAGTTCTCCGAGGAACAGCTTTTAAGAGGTGCTCCAATTAAAGCAGGCCGAAATCAAAGAAAGGTATTTTTAAAGATTGCTTATTCATCCTTCTGTGGGAATATGCAGACTCAAAAAAGCCTTTTTTTCTTTTCTTTAAAAAAAAAAGCCCAAAACCAAACCAGAAAAAGCAGCAGTAGGTGGGCGAGAGACTTCATTTTGAGGAGCTTGAAGCAGCTTTGATGGGAATTAAGAGTGAGGTGATCTTTGAAAGCAAAGTGTATTTGCCAGCTGTGGGGTTCCTGGCACCTTCCCTTGGAACATCTGGCACGAGTGGCTTTCCAGAGGCCGGACACTGGAGTATGTGTCTCATCAGAGTGCTTAATGCCTTTTGAGACTAGAAGATGAAACAAAAGGAGGAGCTTGCAGTGATAATGGGACAGTGCTGGGGTCTGGCTCAGGTGCAGCTCTCCGTGCCTCCCCGTTCCCCGGGTGTCTGTGACTTCTCCTATGGAATGCCACGTTGTTCTTCCCAAAACCTCAAAAAGGAGGCAAAGGGAGTTAGGGCTGTGCCACTGAAGTGTATTTACGATGGGCTGGTGGTGCGAGTGTCCTGGTTTTGACCACCCTGTCCCCCTCGCCTGCTGGGGAAGGGATGGAAAGGCAAAACCGGCGCCGAAGGGTCGGCGTCTCTGAGCTCTAGGTCTCACCACAACGTGACACTGGGGACAGCGAGAAGGGTCTGTATCTAGAGGTCATAAAGAGTGAGATACACCGAGGGTTTGCTCCTCTGTTCAGGTAGATGCAAAGCCCTTAAACTATTTAATGGTGCAGTGGAGGCTGACAGCAGTGGGTCCAAAGGCCCATCTGAAGACAAGACGATGCAGTGGCTTGTCAAAGATGTCCTGACCAAGGGAGGTCTGCAGTCACCTTAAACCCAGGAAAAGGGGACTTTCACTGCTCCTGCTTGCTCTTTTTGTGAGCAGCTGCAGGCAAGAGCTACGAGTGCCTTGCTCCCCCCCATCCCAAACTGACCCTGTGTGATGTGGCTCTGCTGCTGCTCACCCCACCTGACCACCTGAAAAAATACATACAAATAAAAATGTTGAGGGAGTCCTGATTTAGAAATTTTTTTACCTGTGGACAGATCCATTCAAAGAAAAAAAACCCCAAACCAACTCCTTATGGTTATAGCTGCTGGGAATTAGTTGCCAAGATGAATTATTTCAGCTGGGAAACTGACAGCTTTAAGAGGAATAACAATTTATGAGGAAAACCAGTAACAAAAGTGGTTTATCTACTCTGTCATGTGCTGTGATGCTGTTTTGGGGTATTTTTTTCCTGTGTTTCTGTGTTTCTTCTTACCAGAAGCAGAGCTGACGGCGTAGGGTTGCCCATAGCGTGCTGGATGTAGAGTCATAGGATCATTCAGGTTGGAAAAGAGCCTCGGGGTCATCGAGTCCGACCACCAAACAGCTCTTCCAACGGCTTCCTAAACTTAATTTCTCCCTATTCCTTTAAAAGGTACCTACCAGGGGCAGTGGACCGGAGGGATGCGGCACGGGTACGGCGTACGTCAGAGCGTACCCTACGGCATGGCCACTGTGATCCGTTCCCCGCTCCGGACCTCGCTGGCTTCCCTTCGGAGCGAGCAGAGCAACGGCACCGTCCTGCACGACGTCACGGCCGACAGCCCGGCCGGAACCAGGGGAGGATTCGTGCTCAATTTCCACAGCGACGCCGAAGCCGTGGGCATGAAGAAGAAAGGAGGCTTGTTCAGAAGAGGATCCCTTCTTGGCAGTATAAAACTCCGGAAATCCGAGTCCAGGTCGTCGATATCGAGCAAGCGGAGCTCCGTCCGGAGCGACGCTGCCATGAGCAGGATTAGTTCTAGCGACGCCAACTCCACCATTAGCTTTGGAGACGGTGACTGTGATTATTCCCCCGTGGAAGACCACGTGGATGCCACCACGACGGAAACCTACATGGGCGAATGGAAGAACGACAAGCGCAGCGGGTTCGGTGTCAGCGAGCGTTCCAATGGCATGAAGTACGAAGGAGAGTGGGTAAACAACAGGCGGCACGGGTATGGATGTACCATGTTCCCAGATGGCACCAAAGAAGAGGGGAAGTACAAAAACAACGTTTTGGTCCGTGGGATAAGAAAGCAGCTCATACCGATCCGAAACACAAAAACTCGGGAGAAGGTGGACAGAGCGATCGAGGGGGCACAGCGAGCAGCTGCCATGGCCAGAACCAAGGTGGAGATTGCCACTTCGAGGTACGTCACCGCCCAACGCCAGTGTTGGTCACCCAGTTTTCGGGGAGGAGACCGCCTTACGGTGTGAGCGGTCAAGTGTGAAAGGACAGTACGAGGGTGTAAGTGCTGTCTTTGGTGGGTACTTGCTCACCCATCCAGTGCCACGCCTGGGATGCCGTTGACGTTGAGCGGCCTCCCACGTGTGAAGTGCGGGACTCGTTTGAGTGAAGGCGTTCATCTAAGGTCCGTGTTCGACTCTGAGCAGAAACAGCCATTCTCATACGTTGCTGCCTTCACTCCAGAGCTGCTGCATTCTGGCTTTAGACCTGTTTGGATAGTAAAACTAAGGTGGAAGCAGAGGGAGTGGTTTGGGGGGATGTGAGGTGAAGACTGGCCGTCTTCCTGTAAGCGCGCTCACGTTAGACTTGTTGTCTTTGATGGTTTTTTGGGGTGGTGGTGGCATCTGAGACTTGAAGTTGCCCATTTGACACCTTAGGGTGCCTCTGTTTATCTGAGAGACCGTGTCACGGACGGTGTAAGAATAATGGTTGAGGCTTTTGTGCTTAGAGGGTGTTGATTCTGTTGCCAGGGTGCTGGTATCTGCCGAAAGAGTTGTGTGTGAGGACTCTTCTGTTTCAGAACATGCTTCCCCCGAAGCCTGAATTGCCCTGGATCCTACCACCACCCCTTCAAAGGGTGGTCATCTTCTGCCCACCCCCTGCTAATTGTTTGAGAGTTGGAGAGTGTATGGGTATCAGCAAGGAGGGGAAAAATGTCATTTTCTCTTTGAACTCCCGACCAACAACCAAGCAAATCTGTCTGAAATGGAGGTGTTACCAATGAAGGCATTACAGATGGTTTTCATAGGTTTTGCCGTTAACCCTGAGAGCTCTTTTAAAAAGCTGTTTGATTTTTAATGCCTTCCAATAAGTTTCTGGGGCAGTTTCCATGCTGTGGGTTTTAGTTTGGTTCCTCGGGCAGGCTTTTCTTGCAGTATCTTGTGAACCAAAAGAAGAGCCCAGAGATGTGCACGGAAGAAAAACTCTGGGCTATTTTAGAAAGAGGGTGTCACCATTACCCTTAGAGCTGAACAACTGGTCCCAGCTTCAGTGTGGTGGGGACTGGGTGCTCGCTCCCTAACTTGTCTGTGATGGGCATAACGAAAAATGCACGGAAAAGACCCAAAACTGCCTAAGTGGGAAACCTTGAACAGGTGGGTGGCTCGTAGTGAAGGTGAGTTGAGCCACAGACGTGAAGCATTTGGCTGGCTGATACAGAACCAGAGGGTAGGGTTTGCTCAATTACTTCTATAAATGTATGGAAGGCTCTATCTGACAGCAAAGCAGAGCACTAACAGCTCCCTTTAAGAAATGACTGGGTCCCATTTGGGTTCTCTCAGTACATAATAAGCCCTAGTTGTGCAAGACATGAGGCGATGGGGAGTCGCCCCTTTGGGCCCCGTATAAAGCTGGTGTTATGTTGCCATGAGGAGTTTGAGGAAGAGGAGGCTGAGGGGAGACCTCATCCCTCTCTACAACTGCTTGAAAGGGCATTGCAGAGAGGTTGGTGCTGGTCTCTTCTCACGGGCAATGAGCGATAGAAGGAGAGGGAATGGCTGCAAGCTGCAGCAGGGTAGGGTTAGGCTGGCCATGAGGAAAAAGTTTTTCCCAGAGAGAGTGGTCAGTCAGTGGAATCAGCTGCCCAGGGAGGGGGTGGAGTCCCCATCCCTGACTGTGTTTCAGAGTAGATTAGATGTGGTGTTGAGGGATGTGGTGTAGGGGAGAACTTTGTAGAGTGGGGCTGATGGTTGGACTGGATGATCTCAAGGGTCTCTTCCAACCTGAATGATTCTATGATTCTATGCCAGGCACAGCATGCACACATCTGCTTTAAGGGACATGCTCTGAAGCATGTCTGAAGGGAGGGACATGCTCTGAAGCATTTTGTTTCCCATTCCTTCCCTTCAGTTTTAGGGAAGGTTGAAGATCAAATTTGCTTCTTTTGGAACAGTCCATAAAACCCTGGGTTTTTTTATTTATTTCTTGAGAAGGTGTTTGCAAAAGTGCAGCAGCAGGAGGCATCAGTGGAGGTGCTGCTGTGGCCATGGGCTGTTCCTTTTATTTTTCAACCAAGAACCTCTTTGAGACAGTCCCATGGCCACTGGTATGGGTAGCAAGATTCCAGTTCAGGTTGCGTCTCTCTTTTAGTAGCCATTGCACTAATTGTGATGGTACCAAGTCAAAGGCATTACATTAATGTCACCTGTGAGTGTGTGTTGGACTCACCTAGGAAGGATGACACAGCCCTTTCCATCTCCCAAGGTTTCAGCATGGCCTTAAAAGTGTCAACCAGAGTGAGCAAGGCCGTGGTGGTATGGGAAGTAAGGGACTGTCCTGCCAGCAGAGTCAGTAGAGCTGACTGTCTCAGAGCTAGCTCATCTGGAAGAGACTCTAGAAGAGAAGGCTAAGAAGGCCAATGGTCTCTTGGGGTACATTAAAAAGAGCATGGCCAGCATGTTGAGAGAGGTCATCCTCCCCCTCTGCTCTGTCCTGGTGAGACCCCATTTAGAGCACTGCCTCCAGTGCTGGGCCCTCCCAGTTCAAGAAACTCTTCAGATTCAAGGGAGCTGCTGGAGAGGGGACAGCAGAGGATCAAAAAGATGATGAGGGGCCTGGAATATCTCTGCTGAGGAAAGGCTGAGGGACTCGAGTCTGTTTAGTCTGGAGAAGAGAAGGCTGAGGGGGGGTCAAATCAACACCTGTAAACACTTCAAGGGTGGGTGTCAGGAAGATGGGGCCAGGCTTTTTTCAGTGGTGCCCAGGGACAGGACAAGAGGGAACAGTCACAAACTGGAACATCAGAAGTTTCATCTCAACATGAGGAGGAACTTCTTCCCTGTGAGGGTGGCAGAGCCCTGGCAGAGGCTGCCCAGAGAGGTGGTGGAGTCTCCTTCTCTGGAGACATTTTAACCCACCTGGACACGTTGCTGTGGGACCTGCTGTGGGTGCCCCTGCTCTGGCAAGGGGTTGGAGTGGATGATCTCCAGAGGTCCCTTCCAACTCCTTCGATTCTGTGACATTCTGTGATTGTGGAGGAAACTTCTGCTTTAAACAGTTGCTAAATTCTCCGCTCACCAGGTTGGTACGGTGTCAGGATGAAAGGACTCGCTCCTATCCCACTGACACTCCAGGACCTGTCTTGGTTTGTGAGTGCTTTTTGTACTGAACTGGTATATTAGTCATTAATTACTCAGACAGTACCATTCCTGCAGTGTCTCAGTGGAAGAACTCTCTGGATAGACCTTTTCTCACCCCCCCAAAACCATCAACTTTTTAGGTTTCCATTCTAAAGAGCCAGAAGCCCTGACTCTGAGCCGGGTACCTTCCTTTCCAGGCTCTTCTTCCAGGGTTGTCTTTTTCCCCCAAAACCTTTGCTCGGCCGAGTGAAACCAGGCCGTGCTCCTCCTGGTGCCTCCCTGCTGCTCTGGGCAGATCTGGCTGGCGGTGTGACCCGTGACAGATGCCCACACAGTCACGGACAAGACCAACCACCGTTTTCCTTTATGTTCCCCATGTCGCCTTACGCCTAAAACTCCTCCTTCACAACCCGTGCCGCCTTCCTTCAGCTAAAGCCGCCGTTTGGTGGCCAAAGAATCACCTAAAACTTGGGGGAAACGGTGCTTTTCTGAGCCTGGATTTACATAGACGCCTCCTGGCTCAGCCTTTGGGGTTTTGAGGCCTTTGTTTTGGGGCGTTTTAGATTGAAACAGCAGCGTTTCTCCAAAAAAAACAAAGGATCACCAAACCCTGCGCTGTTGGAGGGAGCTCCGTACCCGGGAGATAGAGCCCGGCCTCCGCCACCCAGGTTTGTGTCCCAAGCAGGTGATAAGTGAGCAAGGAATGCAAAGGCCTTTAAAATGATTGCGTGTTCTCCTTCCAACCAGCTGATTTTAAAACAAAATAGTAAGGTGTGAATGTGGAAACCTGTAACCCGTTTGTGCTGATAGCAGTCAGCTGGGGTTTTCTGGGGGGGTGTCTGAGAGGAAAAGCTGCCTTGCAGGCATTTTTAGTAACTTCTCTGCTGTGTGACTTGGAGCACACGTGAAAGGCTTCGAAGGGCTGGAAGAGGCACCTTTGGAAAGAGCCCTTTGGAAGCTGTTCAACAGCCCCCAGTGTCCACTCCACGCAGCCAGGAGCCAAACCGAGGCTTGCTTTGAGGATGTCAAAACGATTCCCACCCTGGGGATTTTGAAGTTCTCCCTGCTGTCAGGTGTCTTAGTGGAAGGAGATGTCTCTCTGCAGGTCACTGTGAACTGGAATTCTGTCAGACCCCTTCTTCCTGATGGTTGGACTCAGTGATCCCAAGGGTCTCTTCCAACCAAAATGATTCTATGATTCTGTGATTCCTAGCGTGAAAATCATTTAAGCTCTCATTAGAGGAGCTACTTAGTGGTGTTATATCAACTTTGCCTTCACTAATGCTGATGAAGGTATAAGCATTTTTACAATTACTCCTCAGAGTTTGAACATAAACCTCTTCTAGTCCTGAGCATCAAAGGCTGTTTGAGANCTCAGTGGTGCCCAGGGACAGGACAAGAGGGAACAGTCACAAACTGGAACATAAGAAGTTTCATCTCAACATGAGGAGGAACTTCTTTCCTGTGAGGGTGGCAGAGCCCTGGCAGAGGCTGCCCAGAGAGGTGGTGGAGTCTCCTTCTCTGGAGACATTTTAACCCACCTGGACACGTTGCTGTGGGACCTGCTGTGGGTGCCCCTGCTCTGGCAAGGGGTTGGAGTGGATGATCTCCAGAGGTCCCTTCCAACTCCTTCGATTCTGTGACATTCTGTGATTGTGGAAGAAACTTCTGCTTTAAACAGTTGCTAAATTCTCTGCTCACCAGGTTGGTACGGTGTCAGGATGAAAGGACTCGCTCCTGTCCCACTGACACTCCAGGACCTGTCTTGGTTTGTGAGTGCCTTTTTGTACTGAACTGGTATATTAGTCATCAATTACTCAGACAGTACCATTCCTGCAGTGTCTCAGTGGAAGAACTCTCTGGATAGACCTTTTCTCACCCCCCCAAAACCATCAACTTTTTAGGTTTCCATTCTAAAGAGCCAGAAGCCCTGACTCTGAGCCGGGTACCTTCCTTTCCAGGCTCTTCTTCCAGGGTTGTTTTTTTCCCCCCAAACCTTTGCTCGGCCGAGTGAAACCAGGCCGTGCTCCTCCTCGTGCCTCCCTGCTGCTCTGGGCAGATCTGGCTGGCGGTGTGACCCGTGACAGATGCCCACACAGTCACGGACAAGACCAACCACCGTTTTCCTTTATGTTCCCCATGTCGCCTTACGCCTAAAACTCCTCCTTCACAACCCGTGCCGCCTTCCTTCAGCTAAAGCCGCCGTTTGGTGGCCAAAGAATCACCTAAAACTTGGGGGAAACGGTGCTTTTCTGAGCCTGGATTTACATAGACGCCTCCTGGCTCAGCCTTTGGGGTTTTGAGGCCTTTGTTTTGGGGCGTTTTAGATTGAAACAGCAGCGTTTCTCCAAAAAAAACAAAGGATCACCAAACCCTGCGCTGTTGGAGGGAGCTCCGTACCCGGGAGATAGAGCCCGGCCTCCGCCACCCAGGTTTGTGTCCCAAGCAGGTGATAAGTGAGCAAGGAATGCAAAGGCCTTTAAAATGATTGCGTGTTCTCCTTCCAACCAGCTGATTTTAAAACAAAATAGTAAGGTGTGAATGTGGAAACCTGTAACCCGTTTGTGCTGATAGCAGTCAGCTGGGGTTTTCTGGGGGGGTGTCTGAGAGGAAAAGCTGCCTTGCAGGCATTTTTAGTAACTTCTCTGCTGTGTGACTTGGAGCACACATGAAAGGCTTCGAAGGGCTGGAAGAGGCTGTTCAACAGCCCCCAATGTCCACTCCACGCAGCCAGGAGCCAAACCGAGGCTTGCTTTGAGGATGTCAAAACGATTCCCACCCTGGGGATTTTGAAGTTCTCCCTGCTGTCAGGTGTCTTAGTGGAAGGAGANGGAAAAAAAAAAACCAAACCAACAAAGCCCCAGCGTTTGAGGAATTCACCCTTTTCCCTTCAAAGGTATTTAAAGGCTTTTCTGGTTTCCTGTAGGCAGGGCTTAGTTCCAAGGCTCAAATTCACCTGTAACCCGTTTGTGCTGATAGCAGTCAGCTGGGGTTTTTTGGGGGGGTGTCTGAGAGGAAAAGCTGCCTTGCAGGCATTTTTAGTAACTTCTCTGCTGTGTGACTTGGAGCACACGTGAAAGGCTTCGAAGGGCTGGAAGAGGCTGTTCAACAGCCCCCAATGTCCACTCCACGCAGCCAGGAGCCAAACCGAGGCTTGCTTTGAGGATGTCAAAACGATTCCCACCCTGGGGATTTTGAAGTTCTCCCTGCTGTCAGGTGTCTTAGTGGAAGGAGATGTCTCTCTGCAGGTCACTGTGAACTGGAATTCTGTCAGACCCCTTCTTCCTGATGGTTGGACTCAGTGATCCCAAGGGTCTCTTCCAACCAAAATGATTCTATGATTCTGTGATTCCTAGCGTGAAAATCATTTAAGCTCTCATTAGAGGAGCTACTTAGTGGTGTTATATCAACTTTGCCTTCACTAATGCTGATGAAGGTATAAGCATTTTTACAATTACTCCTCAGAGTTTGAACATAAACCTCTTCTAGTCCTGAGCATCAAAGGCTGTTTGAGAGTGAAACAGGCCTGTGAGTAAACATGTGGCCAGCTCTGGAGTCCTCAACTTAGAAAGGATCAGGACCTGTTGGAATGGGTCCAGGGGAGGGCCACCAAGATGCTCAGAGGGATGGAGCACCTCTGCTGTGAGGACAGGCTGAGAGAGTTGGGGGTGTTCAGCCTGGAGAAGAGAAGGCTCCAGGGAGACCTTAGGGCCTCTTCCAGTATCTGAAGGGGTTACAGGAGCGCTGGGGAGGGACTCTGTCAGGGAGTGGAGTGACAGGACAAGGGGTAACAGCTTTAAATTGGAAGAGGGGAGATTGAGATGAAATCTCAGGAAGAAATTCTTTGCTGTGAGGGTGGTGAGAGCCTGGAAGAGGTTGCCCAGAGAAGCTGTGGCTGCTGGGGCTGAACCCCCCCCATCCCTGGAGGGGTTCAAGGCCAGGCTGGATGGGGCCTGGAGCAACCTGGTCTGGTGGGAGGTGTCCCTGCCCAGGACAGTGAGGTTGGAACTAGATGATCTTGAAGGTCCCTTCCAACCCAAACCATTCCATGACTCTGTGTAGCACTGGAAGCAGAAGGAATGATGTTTGTGTACATACAACCCTTTATGTACCACAGTCTTTCTAGAAAAATCAAGATTACGGGTTCAGAATTGAACTCTCAGGGGCAGGTGGGTTTGAGTTTGGTTTGTTTTGTTTTCTTTAATCCCTTCAGATTTTTTCTAGCTAATGCTCAACCAGAAATCCTCCTTTATGTGTTGACCCTCCGAGGAAAAAATACTTGTCAGGGACAGGGAGGGAGAAGATAAAAGTCGAGTAGGAGTAAGAAATCTCATTCAGGAGATCGTGTGTGGAGGAAAAAGGAGAAAGAAATCAAAAGCAGGAACGTTTCCTTATTGATGTGTTTTTTTTCCTCCTACCCCGTTGATCTTTCAGGTTGTGAAAACAGGCAGCTTGAGGAGTTGTATCTTCCTTTTCATTCTCTTTCCCACAGAGGCTGATACTTTTAATTGCTCCACCGTGGGCAGTGAGTTGTAAGTGAAGGGCGCTGTCATCATCACTGTAAGGACTTTTGCCCACCCCAAGAGCCCCCTTGTAAGAGGGTTTCGTTCCAGCAGTCCCCGAGGCTCGGTGAGGGATAGTGGTGCCTTTGTGTCGGGCACTGTCTGGGCAGAGGGCAGTGCCCAGCAGAGGGAGAGAAACTGGCAGAAGGACCCGAGATCAAGATAAGAGTGAAATTAATAACTTGCAACTAATAACACAGAGCAGTTCCTCCATATTCGTTAGTGCTCTGGGCTGAGCTGGCGGGGACGGGTCAGGGAGGGTTTTTAAGGGGAGCACCAAAGGGGGGTTAACTGGGGTCTTTTCTGCAGCCATTTCTTTTCCAGCACAGCTTTTTTAGGCAGCTCAGTTTTCATAGAACCATAGAATCATTCAGGTTGGAAGAGACCCTTGGGATCATCCAGTCCAACCATCAGCCCTACTCTACAAGTTCTCCCCTACACCAGATCCCTCAACACCACATCCAATCTACTCTGAAACACAGTCAGGGATGGGGACTCCACCACCTCCCTGGGCAGCTGATTCCACTGACTGACCACTCTCTCTGTGAAAAACTCTTGCCTCATGTCCAGCCTAACCCTACCCTGCTGCAGCTTCCAGCCATTCCCTCTTAAGTTTTATTTTTAACGTGTTTGTGGCCAAGTCCTCAGATGCTGCAGCTATGTTTCAGGCTCTATTTTTTTTAAAAGGAACTACCAAAACTCCGGATGGGGCCCTGTCTCCTGAGCAGCTCACTTTGGGTGGCTGTGAAAGAGCCTCCCATTGGTGGTGGGGTGCGGGAGGAAGGTCATAGAATGGTTTGGATTGGAAGTGACCTTAAAGATCATCCAGTTCCAAGCCTCTGCCCTGGGTAGGGACACCTCCCACCAGACCAGGTTGCTCCAAGCCCCATCCAGCCTGGCCTTCTGATTTTCACACTTGGTTTGTCTGTGTGTTTTCCAAATTGCCTGCTTACAGCTGCTTCTGCCTGGCACTACAGTTTGGTTGTGCTCCTCATGTTCTCCCTTGTACTGACCCCCAGCACTGTCAGAGGGTTATTGTTCTCAGAGCCTAAGGAGAAGTCTGTGAGTTTTGAGTGATGCTGCTTATAAAGGGGAGATCTCAAAGCAGGGTCACAGAACCCCAGAATGCTCTGGATTTGGAAGGGACCTCTGGAGATCATCCAGTCTCACCCCCTGCCAGAGCAGGAGCACCCACAGCAGGTCCCACAGGAACGTGTCCAGGTGGGGTTTGAATATCTCCAGAGAAAGAGACTCCACCACCTCTCTGGGCAGCCTCTGCCAGGGCTCTGCCACCTTCACAGTGAAGAAGTTCCTCCTGATATTGAGATGGAACTTCTTATGTTCCAGTTTGTGCCTGTTCCCTCTTGTCCTGTCCCTGGGCACCACTGAGAAGAGCCTGTCCCCATCCTCCTGACACCCACCCTTGAAGTATTGATAGGCCTTGATCAGATCCCCCCCTCAGTCTTCTCCAGACTAAAAAGCCTCCTCTTCCTCACACTAAACAGTGCCAACTCCCTCAATCGCTCCTCATAAGACTTTGGTCCTTGATGATCCCGAGGGTCTTTTCCAACCTGAACGATTCGGTGACTCCCTAAAATAACAAATAAAAATGCTGTGCTAAAACTTAAAAGAAGTCTTCAGCTGCTCTGAATAGTCATTTTGATGTTAATTCTGCATTCTTTGGAGGAAAGCATATGTTCCTCGGATCCCGTGGGAGTTACACCGCTACCTTCAGCGGGAAGTGTTGTTACTCCCGATTTCCCAAACAGCCTGGTTGGAAAAGAACACAGTCCTGGGCCCTTCCCCTGTGATTTTGCTGGGGATTAATAGTACATCTGTTTGGAATATACAAATTGTATAAACATCACCACACGGCTTTGGGTGCTTTTCTTAGTATTTAAGGCGGTGAGATTACACGGCTGAAAATACGCAAAAATTACTGCTCCTCTGCTGTCCCTCAGCTGGAAATTTAGGAAAGCCCCGAGTAGGTTACCTTCTGATCAAATGCTGAGCAGGGGTAGGTGTGTCAGCGTGACAGAGGGGGTTCTGCAGCAGAGCCAGCCCTGCTTGGGGTTTCCATTAACGCGGAATCGTTACGCCAGAGCTGGGTTTCTGTCTTGTTGACAGCCAGGAGGTGGTTAATGGAATTCTGAAAATCTCCTCTGCTTTGGAAACAGAAATGAACCGACGCTGCTGCAGCGCTGCTTTTGGACTGATCATATCAGGAAACAGTCTTCTTCTTTTTTTCTAATAGACAAACCTTTTTGAAAGGTTTCTTTGTTCAGATGGGTGAGGATATCTTTGCCCAGTTTCCAGAATACTTAAGTTGGAGGGGCTGGAGCGAGTGCAGAGGAGGGACACGGAGCTGGGGAAGGGCCGGGAGAATAAGTCTTCTGAGGAGCCATTGAGGGAGCTGGGAGAGTTTAGTGTGAGGAAGAGGAGGCTGAGGGGAGACCTCATCCCTCTCTACAACTGCTTGAAAGGACATTGTAGAGAGGTTGGTGCTGGTCTCTTCTCACGGGCAATGAGCGACAGAAGGAGAGGGAATGGCTGCAAGCTGCAGCAGGGTAGGGTTAGGCTGGCCATGAGGCAAGAATTCTTCCCAGCAAGAGTGGTCAGAGCCTGGATTGGGCTGCCCAGGGAGGGGGTGGAGTCCCCATCCCTGACTGTGTTTCAGAGTGGATGAGATGTGGTGTTGGGGGGTCTGGTGTAGGGGGGAACTTTGTAGAGTGGGGCTGATGGTTGGACTCAATGACTCCCCTCAGCCTCCTCTTCCTCCAACTCAACACTCCCAGCTCCCTCAATGGCTCCTCATCAGATTTATTCTCCAGGCCCTTCCCCAGCTCCGTGTCCCTCCTCTGCACTCGCTCCAGCCCCTCCAGATCTCTCTTGTGTTGAGGTGCCCAGAACTGGACACCAGACTCAAGGGGTGGCCTCACCAGTGCTGAGCACAGGGGGACAATCAAATCAGAAAAGATATTTTCTATTTCCCCTTAATTTAGCACAACTGCATACACGTGACTAATAGTGCAGGTCAGAGCTTGAGGAATTTGTTCAAAGACTAAAGCCATTAATACTGAACCTTACTTTTTTCAAGGGAATAAGGAAACACACTGTGGTCTGACTGCAAGGTTGCTGATCTAGATTCTACAGAGCAGGACTTTTTCAGTGAAAAATAGTAATTTAAATGATTTATTTACTGCCTCCTACATTGATCTAATTCCCTACTTCCCAAATGATAACTGATTAACTTTCTGTAGTTCCGTGAGTAATACTGTTTGTTTGAACACTGACAGGTCTCAGATACATGTTGTGATTTCTCTTTTTCCTTCTGGCCATTAACACCTTTTTTTTCTGTTTTATCCAGCCAATAGACATTGGGGAGTGTTTTCACTCACTGACTTGCTTTCTTTTGCCAGCCTCACTGGGATTTTCTTCTTTTACTGCCAGGTTATTTGGGCTTCCTTACCTTCTCTGCCTCCTTGTTCCTCTCCAGCTCTCATTGTCCAGCAGGCAGATGTGCTGGTGTCCAGGAGTCAAGTTCTCCTTATGAGCTTGTCTCCCCTCAAGCCCATGTAAAAGTTTAATACCTGAAACGACCTCTTGGTTATTCTTGTTGGCCTCTTCAGGCGTTTTCCCAGTTCTGCTGTAAAGGTGTAGCCTGCAAAGAGATCTTTCCTGGGGTCACCTCCAAGCCACTTACTCCATGTATGAAGTTAGGGTTCTTCTGCCTTGCACATTGCTCTTACACATAAATCACACTTCATCCCCTATTTAAGAGGGACCAGTGAACTTTCTGCAGCTCTTCTTTGCAGTTTATGGAATCATAGAATGGTTTGGGTTGGAAGGGACCTTCCAGATCATCCAGTTCCAACCTGTTGCCCTGGGCAGGGACACCTCCCACCAGACCAGGCTGCTCCAAGCCCCATCCAGCCTTGAACACCTCCAGGGAGGGGGCAGCCACAGCTTCTCTGGGCAACCTCTTCCAGTGTCTCACCACCCTCACAGCAAAGAAGTTCTTCCTCAGATCTCATCTACATCTCTCCTCTTCCAATTTAAAGCCCTTACCCCTTGTCCTGTCACTGCACTCTGTCAGAGTCCCTCTCCAGCTCTGTTCTCCAGAAAGCACTGTTTCATCCAGAAAAGCTGAAGTTGCTTCAGGATTCCTGTGCAGCACAAACTTCACACGACTCTCAGATAGGTTTAGACACCTCGTTACCCATTTGCTTGATGATCTTGAGGCTTCATGGGCCTGTTCTGTGTTAGGAGGCTGCGGCTTGAAGTGTTTCTGGGCGAGTTTTCCTTCTTTGGTTTAGCTCTTCCGTTGGAGCTACTCATGTCTAAGTCTCACCCATTCCCAATCACATCACAGGATCTCAGGGGTTGGAAGGGACCTTGAAAGCTCCTCCAGTCCAATCCCCTGCCGGAGCAGGAACACCCAGAGCAGGTCACACAGGAACGCCTCCAGGCGGGTTTGGGAATGTCTCCAGAGAAGGAGACTCCACCACCTCCCTGGGCAGCCCCTGCCAGTGCTCAGTCAACCTGATAAGGCTGAGGAACGGGCACCATTCTGAATAATTTCAGGTGTAGTTTTGTGTAGGGGTTTTTCTTTTTCATTATTATTTTGTAGAAAATGCAAATTCCTCGTCGTGATCCGGGCGGTTTGGCCCTGTTATTGCTCTCAGCATAATGCATTTTCTTCCCCTGGAAAGAAATGCATTAGATGGATTAGCAAAGCACTATAAATATCTTTGCTTAACCCCCAAATTATGTAAGCCTCCCGCTCCCGTTGGCAGCCGCTCTGCGCTGGGCGCCTGTCACAAACGGGCACTTCCCAGCCCCTCGCCTGAAAACGGGTTTGGGCTGACGTCACCTCTCCTTTCAGGGTTTCAGATACACCTTCCTTTTGTTTTAATAAACACACACACACACACGTATCTTCTTCCATTCATAAGGCTGGAAGTCGGATTTACTGAAAGCTTCTGATAACTCTTATCGCTCCAAGAATTAAAATGCTGCTGCTTTTATATGCTATAACCATTCTGTTGGGTTTTTTTTTTGTCACCCAGGGGCGGCATGTCTGAGGTTTTCTTTGGGTTTGTGGTTTGTTTCTAGAAAGCTCTGCTGCAAGAGCAGATTGGGTCACAATGACCAGCTGCAGAGGTTACTTGTTTGGTTTTTTTTTTCGTTGTGGTTTATGTAGAATTTGAAATCAAGGATTTTCCAAAGAGCAGCGTAGGGAAAAGGGAGCTGGGGGTCCTGGTGGGCAGCAGGGTGACCATGAGCCAGCACTGTGCCCTCATGGCCAAGAAGGCCAATGGCATCCTGGGGTGTATTAGAAGGGGGGTGGTCAGTAGGTGGAGAGAGGTTCTCCTCCCCCTCTCCTCTGCCCTGGTGAGACCCCATCTGGAATATGGTGTCCAGTTCTGGGCCCCTCAGTTCCAGAAGGACAGGGAACTGCTGGAGAGAGTCCAGGGCAGGGCTACCAAGATGATGAAGGGAGTGGAGCATCTCCCATAGGAGGAAAGGCTGAGGGAGCTGGGTCTCTTGAGCTTGGAGAAGAGGAGACTGAGGGGGGACCTCATGAATGTTGATAACTCTGGAAAGGGTGAGTGTCAGGAGGATGGAGCCAGGCTCTTCTCAGTGACACCCAATGACAGGACAAGGGGTAATGGGTGCAAGCTGGAACAGAGGAGGTTCCACTGAAATATGAGGAAAAAGTTCTTCAGGGTGAGGGAACCCTGGCAGGGGCTGCCCAGGGAGGTGGTGGAGTCTCCTTCTCTGGAGACATTCCCAACCCGCCTGGAGGCGTTCCTGTGTGACCTGCTCTGGGTGTTCCTGCTCCAGCAGGGGGTTGGATTAGATGATCCTTCAAGGTCCCTTCCAACCCCTGAGATTCTGTGACTCTGTGATTCTGTATTCTATTCCAGTAAGGCAAGAAGAAGAGTAAAACTGGTTCTCTTCCCTTCGATGAATTAAATCTTTGGCATTTCAAGATTTTTCTCTCAATTTATCTAAGGACCTGAAGTGATTTCTCTCTGTCTCTTCCAGCCCTTGAGCACATAAACAGGACTAGCAGTAAACTGATGCTGAAACTCAGAGAGCTCCCTTTGTGGTAGTGCATGGGTATGGGTATGGGTAGTTGACTGAGATGTTCGTGGAATGAGGTCACTTTGGAAACTCTTGGCTTTTTTTGCATTTTTTTCTCTTTTTTTTTAATGTATTTTATTTATTTTTGTTTCTTTGTGGCAAAAAGCTGAAGCTTTGCCCTGGAACTGTAGCCTGCCACGGGGCTGCAAGGCTGCGTCCTATGTGAATGCCACGAGTCCGCCCGTATCCTAAGGTCAACCGAGTGTCACCTCACTCCGGGGTTACATCCTTTCCTGCTGTTTGGTTTGCTATTGTGTAGCTGTGATGAGA
>VZTM01037262.1:156743-177721 GCA_013400555.1 Jacana jacana | reverse complement strand
TACAAGGAAGAGCGCGGGGCGGGGGGGGGGGGGGGGGGAAACCCCAAATCAACAAAAACCACAAACAAAAAAACCCCAGTGGTTGAAGAAAGGAAATGATGCCATCGGAGCCATCCCTTTGCATGCAAGGGGAAAGGCTCCATGTGTCACCAGCTGGTGAAAGGCCATGAGAACATCCTGAGAGGTAGTTGGGCACCTCTTGTTGAAATCCTCTGGTGTATGCTGTTAACTCCTTCAGAAACAAGGCCAGCAGACACAGGCACACTCCTCGGCCCTTCCCTCTTTTATTCCGTGCCAAAACCCCGCAGTTATCCTAGGGTACAGCAGCATCTTAAGGCTGGTATGGTTTCCGTGCTGCTTCTGGAGGAGAAGGTAGGCAAAGGGTTCACACTGTCCTCGGCAAGGTTTATGTTGTGCTTTCACCCAGGATGTTCTTTACAAGGGAGGGCGAGAATCACAGAATCCTAGAATCATTCAGGCTGGCAGAGACCCTTGGGATCATGGAGTCCGACCATCAGCCCCACTCTACAAAGGTCTCCCCTACACCAGATCCCCCAACACCACAGCTCAATGACTCTGAAACACAGTCAGGGATGGGGACTCCACCCCCTCCCTGGGCAGCCCAGTCCAGGCTCTGACCACTCTTGCTGGGAAGAATCCTTGCCTCATGTCCAGCCTAACCCTACCCTGCTGCAGCTTGCAGCCATTCCCTCTTGTTCTGTCACTCATTGCCCGTGAGAAGAGACCAGCACCAACCTCTCTGCAATGCCCTTTCAAGCAGTTGTAGAGAGGGATGAGGTCTCCCCTCAGCCTCCTCTGTGCCTTTTTCAGAGCCTTCTGAGAGTTCACCTGAGATTCATCTCAGAGCCGTGTGTGTCTCATAGAGTGGAATCATAGAATCACAGAATGGTTTGTGTTGGAAGGCACATCAATGACCATCCAGTTCCAGCCACCCTGCCCTGGGCAGGGACTTGAACCTGGCCTTGAACCCCTCCAGGGATGGGGCAGCCACAGCTTCTCAGGGCATTTCTTTCCTGGTAAGTTACAAGGGAAAGAGAGACAGAGAAAAAAAAAAAAAACAAAACAAAAGTTGTTTATTTTTACCAGCTCAGAGCTTTAGAAAACTATATTCTTGGATTTAAAGAGAACAACAGAGTTAAATAACAAACAAACAAAAAAAAATCCCCACAGGAGATTCTCTTCTCATCATTCCTGTTGCTATTAGTGCACAGATTTTCTAACACCTGCAAGATGACCACACAGCCCCTTCCAGTCCCAAAAGGGGCTCCAGGAGAGATGGGGAAGGACTCTTGATCAGAGAGAGGAGCCATAGGATGAGGGGTAACAGCTTTAAATTAAAAGAGGGGAGACTTAGATGAGATCTGGGGATGAAGTTCTTTGCTGCAAGGGTGGTGAGACCCTGGCCCAGGTTGCCCAGAGAAGCTGTGGCTGCCCCATCCCTGGAGGGGTTCAAGGCCAGGCTGGATGGGGCTTGGAGCAACCTGCTCTGGTGGGAGGTGTCCCTGCCCAGGGCAGGGGGTTGGATCTGGATGGCATTTAAGGTGCCTTCCAAATCTAACCATTCCATGAAATTGCAGATTTCTAGTGGAAACAACTGGTCTCTGCCCACATCTCCAGAGGTCCCTTCCAACCTCAACCACTCTCTGTGCTGCAGTGGTGTATGTTCTCCAGTCAGAGGTGTGCGTGGACTCTCCATGTGTCCAAAAGAAAAGTGCTGCCCTCTCAGGCTGGTCTGCTCTGAGGAACGCTGGTGTACATCTGCAGCGGTGAAGGCCATGCCACCTCCACACAAAAAAGAGGGATGGGATGTGACCCCAGTGTTGTAGCTGACGTGATTGATGGTTTTGTGCAATACAGACTGCCTTTCACCAGAATGTACTATCATAGTTCCAAAGGAAGCTAAATTGGTGACATTGAGTGGCCCTCCTGTATTCAAGAGCTGACCTTTTGGCAGTTTGCTGTGAAATAATATACACCAGAACCTTGTTAATTCGTGCTAATGGCTTGAGAAGACCCATCATGGATTACTCGATTTTACAACTTAGCGAGTAAGTGAAACGTGATGACAAAACCTCAGAGGTGCCCACTTCAACAGCACGTGCTCTGCTAATTTATCTTGATCGTTGTAAATATATTTGGTAGTTGTAAATGCATTTGCAATGTGGACGTTGGTGGGCACTACAGTCATTAGGGAAAGCAATCACGATTTCCCGTGCACCAGCAGTGTGCCCAGGTGGCCAAGAAGGCACAGGGCATCCTGGCTTGTATAAAGAATAGTGTGACCAGCAGCAGCAGGGAGGGGATTGTCCCCCTGTGCTCAGCACTGGGGAGGCCACCCCTTGAGTCTGGTGTCCAGTTCTGGGCACCTCAGCACAAGAGAGATCTGGAGGGGCTGGAGCGAGTGCAGAGGAGGGACACGGAGCTGGTGAAGGGCCTGGAGAATAAATATGATGAGGAATGACTGAGGGAGTTGGGACTGCTGAGTTGGAGGAAGAGGAGGCTGAGGGGAGACCTCATCCCTCTCTACAACTGCTTGAAAGGACATTGTAGAGAGGTTGGTGCTGGTCTCTTCTCACGGGCAATGAGCGATAGAAGGAGAGGGAATGGCTGCAAGCTGCAGCAGGGTAGGGTTAGGCTGGCCATGAGGCAAGAATTCTTCCCAGCAAGAGTGGTCAGAGCCTGGACTGGGCTGCCCAGGGAGGGGGTGGAGTCCCCATCCCTGACTGTGTTTCAGAGTAGATTGGATGTGGTGTTGGGGGATGTGGTGTAGGGGAGAACTTGTAGAGTGGGGCTGATGGTTGGACTCCATGATCCCAAGTGTTTCTTCCAACCTGAGTGATTCTAGGATTCTATGAAATAAGACATTTTTCAGCATGCCTGCCTGCACTGATCCCTTTGGCATTTGTTAGGCTGTTAGTGAAAGAGGGAGCTGAAGCCTCTCTCTGTGTTGGAAACAGCGTAGGGGCTTGTTCCCCTGCCTTGGTGTGTCAGCAGAGAGGTCTGGCTAAATAAGGCCGTGCAGGAGCGGAGCTTATCAGCCTTGGCCAGGACTATAGTCCCCCACCAGCTGATAGAGTGACCCATCTCTTGTGTCCTATCACCCCTGCGGGGCACCCAGACGTACCGTTACTGTCTGCTCGGCTGCTGATTGCGCTCCCCAACTCACCCCTCCGCCTTTTCAGTTCCTTCAGGCCAGAAGCTAAAAACCTACAAGGACTAGGCTGAGGGAGCTCCTAGGACAGGCTGAGGGAGCTGGGGTTGTTCAGCCTGGAGAAGAGCAGGCTCTGGGGAGACCTCAGAGCAGCCTCCCAGTCCCTGAAGAGGGCCTACAGGAAGGCTGGGGAGGGCCTGTTTGCAAATGCCTGCAGGGACAGGACAATGAGGGGCAATGGCTTCAAGCTGGAGAAGAGCAGCTTTAGGTTGGATATCAGGAATAGGTTCTTTACTCTGAGGGTGGTGGAGCACTAGGACAGGTTGCCCAGGGAGGTGGTGGAGGCCCCTTCCCTGGAGATCTTCAAGGGGAGGCTGGAGGAGGCCCTGGGCAACCTGGTCTAGTTGGGGGTGTCCCTGCTGACTGTGGGGAGGTCGGACTAGATGAGCCTAGAGGTCCCTTCTGGCCTGGACCATTCTATGAACCTGAGAAAGTTGGAGGTGTTTACACACATGCATTAATTTCAAATTCTACCTGGAGTCTCCCGCTCTCAGCACGTAGGGAAGAAGCACGTCATCCCTTCTGTTTCTTCTCCCACCAAACGGTCCAGAGTGAGTGAACGTCACTTGATAATGTAAATTCAAAAAACCCAAGAAGAATAGGAACCATCCTGCATAGGGATTCCCTTCTGGTGCTGCTGTGCGTGGAAAAATTACTCGTAAAAAGTACCTGTTACATTAGGAAAGCAAATCCTGACTGGTTTTTTTTTGCCTTTCCTCACTCTGAGGGACTCATAACGCTGAAAGGAGAGGCCAGATTCCTGGTGACCTTCCCCAGAACAGTGTTACACTCTGCAAGTTTGTAGGTGCTTTTTAAAAAAGAAACGGGGTAAAATGACATGGTTTTGGGGTCAGTTTTCCTCTTCAACTGAGTTTGCTTGTCAGATTTTGTCCCTCTGTTGTGCAAGACCTTGAGATTTGAAGACTTAAGCTGAGATTTTATCAATCAAGTTATTAGGTCAATTAATAATACTGAAGACCTGATGGTAGCATCTGGCCACAGGACATCCCGAACCAGCCCAACTGGTTTCCAGCAGCTATTGTTTTGATACTGGGAATTAATGCAAGGGGCTGGGCACGTATTTAGGGTTTTCTGAAAAATATGAGACACTAAATCCTTGGTGTTTTCAAAGTGCAATTTTAGTTAAGAGCTCCCTCTTCTTCAGTTGAGTAGTTGGGCTTAAATGTCCTAATGTGAGGTTGTGGAGTCTCCTCCTCTGGAGACATTCCCAACCCGCCTGGAGGCATTCCTGTGTGACCTGCTCTGAGTGTTCCTGCTCCAGCAGGGGATTGGACTGGAGGAGCTTTCAAGGTCCCTTCCAACCCCTGAGATTCTGGGATTCAGTGTGAATTCACAATTCAGTAGCAGCATTATATACAATATATTTACCAGAGATGTCTTTCTGTCCTCTGAAGCCGTCTCTGATAGTGTCAGTGAAGGATAAACCCTGGGTTGGGATGTCCACTGAGCCCATGGGAAGGGTCCCCAGTAGACACACGGTGTAATGTACTGGTTTCCAGGTGTGTAGTGGGGCGTTATATCTAACTGCCTTCCAAAAGCACACCAAACAGGGACATTTTTGGGCTGCCTTTTTGGCATTGTATCCATAAGCCGTATTAATTATCCAGATTTATAATTTCATTATTGCTTTTTATTTTAAAGATATTAAACATCATAATATCCAATATAATATATAAATAATAAGCATAATAGTTAATTACATTTTCACACTGCACGGATTTACTGTCTCCATGATGAAGGCTGTCTCACTTCAAAATAAACAGAAAACAACAAAACAACCTTGAAGCAGTTCAGGGCTCTGCAAAACATGCCTTGGACCACCTGAATCATGGAAGGGTTAGAGTTGGAAGGGACCTTTAAGATCCCTTCCCAGGGCAGGATGATGGAACAAGAAGATCTTCAAGGTCCCTTCCAACCCAACCTATTCTGTGTTTCTGTGATCTTGTGTCCAGGCCGGAAGGAGCCTGCATAAGTAGATGATCCTCAGCCAGGTGTGGAGCTGTACTTCTTCCACATCTCAGCCTAAGAAAAAACAGGCTTGAAGCATTGCTCATGTACCTGTGTTTATTCTGGAATATCATAGGATGGTTAGAGTTGGAAGGGACCTTAAACACCATCCAGTTCCAACCCCCGTGCNGCCTGTCTTCACAGCAGAGGTGCTCCATCCCTCTGATCATCTTCATGACCCTCCGCTGGACTCATTCCAGCAGGTCCATGCCCTTTCTAATAATCCATAGCACTTGAACTTTAAAGAGTAACCCTTTCAGCAGCTGTCTTTTTAATTGCTAAATGAGAGGACCTGATTGGCTTTGGTGGAACTTTGGTTGATGATGTCTATGCTGAAGTGTAGGAAAAGCATTATCTTGGGTTGGAGGCCGTACCTGGCTACAAATGTTTATCCTGTGTCAACTCCCACTGCATTTAGAGGTGTTTGTCAAACATCAGGAACTGATAAAGAGCTTAACTTTAGAGTGGTTCAGAGAGAATTATTCACTCTGATTTTGAATTCAACGGTAGTTAAAAAATAAATGCTTCTGAGAAGGAAGTTTAGTCCTATGGGATGAGCTACCTGACCCCACCAGCACTCATAGTTTCTTTTCATGAATTTTCTTTTCCCTTTCATGAATTCTTTTCGCTTCAGCGTTAAATATAAGTATTTTGACTAAAAAGCCAAACAAGTACATTGGAAAATATCAAAACCCCCGATGTTCAGTCCCTCTGCTGGGAAGACTGGAATTTGAATGGTGCTGGCAGAGCATGATGCCCTCAATAACAAGAAAAAATGGCAGCTGTTAATCATACAATCATAGAATGGTCCAGGCCAGAAGGGACATCTAGGGTCATCTAGACCTCCTTGCCCTCTACAGCTCCCTGAAAGGAGGGTGTAGAGAGGTGGGTGTTGGCCTCTTCTCCCAAGGGAATAATGCCAGGACCAAAGGAATGGTCTGAAGCTGTGACAAGGGAGATTTCAAGTAGATCTTAGGAAAAATGACTTTACTGAGAGGGTGGTCAGGCACTGGAACAGCCTGCCCAGGGAGGTGGTGGAGTCCCCATCCCTGGAGGGATTTAAGGACGTGTAGCTGTGGCACCTCAGGGCATGCTCTAGTGGCCGAGATTGTAGGCAGTGGGTTGTGCCTTTGTGTATGGTTGGACTCGGTGGTCTCCAAAGTCCTTTCCAACCGTAACAATTCTGTGATTCAGAGAGTCTCAAAATTACACGGGGTTGGAAATGGACCTCTGGAAATCATCCAGTCCAACCCCCTGCCAGAGCAGGCCTCTTAGAGCAGGTTGGACGGGAACGTCTCCAGACGGGTTCCTTCCAGTCGTTAATGTCGTGGGGTGAATGTCCTGGGATTTTCTGTAAGGAAAGATGAAGAAACGTGGGTAGTTCTTTTACTGGGGCTTTGAACAACCAGCTCTAGGTCACACCTTGAGTCTGGTGTCCAGTTCTGGGCACNGGTTGGACTTGATGATCCCAAGGGTCTCTTCCAACCTGAATGATTCTATGATTCTATGAAAGACATGTGAGGTTGGCAGGGGTTGTCTATAGTGTGCTAATACAGGGGCATACTTTTCCTCTCCTCCTCTCAAGTTACAATATGCTGAGCAAATATTTATTGACAGAGCTTTCGGGGGCAGCGCAATGTCAGCAACCGCGCGTGAGGCCTCCTGGGTGATGAGGAAGCGGAGCCGCTTCCTGCCCCTCTCACAAATGCTTCCTTGATTGCCTCGCTGTGTTATACACACAGGACGTTCCCCCTTTGCTTCCATCCCCACCCGATAAACCACGGCTGAAGATGGGGGACGTTCCCCTGTTGGGAATGGGCTGCCCAAGGACTTGGTGGAGTCACCATCCCTGGAGGGATTGAAAAGCCGGGCAGACACAGTGCTTGGAGACACGGGTTAGTGATGGGTTTGTCAGTGTTGGGTTGATGGTTGGATCAATGATCTGAAAGGTCCCTTCCAACTCGGGCAATTCTATGGTTCTGTTTCTGAGGGTGACATTTCCTTTAGGGAACTTTACTTCCTCACCAGCCCCTTGTCATCCCTCCCAACCTGGGTGGGTGGCGGTTGGGGTTTTTTTTTGGCCAGATCTCTCCATTGTAGAGGTTTTAAGTGACCGGGGGAACCGGGGCGACGCTTACGCTAGATTTGCTCATGCTGAAAAGATTGGCTGCGTTGTGGTTCCACGTTTCTGTCACTATTTCTGCTGGCTTTATTTGTGGCCCCTGGTGAGAGGGGGCCCGAGATGTGCACCTGTTCCTCTCATCTTTCTCCTCTTCTGCGCCTTGTCCTTTCATGAAAACCCAGGGTGAGAAGGGGTGAGGGCAAGAAGATCTGCTGCAGGAATCTCTCTCTCGGGCTTGTATTTCACTTTCAAGTTACCTTTGTCGCTGTAAGATCATGTGCCGAAGTCTTGGCCATGAGAAGGCTCCAAGTTGTTAAGAATACACCCGGGAGCAGGGAGGGTGACCATTGGGCCTGTCTGCAGCTGCCTCCTGGGTGTCCTTGAAGAAGAGGGCTCAGTTGTAGGCTGGATGGATTGTCCCGTTGACAGCAGCCCGCTCCTGACTCCTGAGCCTTCCCAAGCACAGCTGAGAGTGGGGAGGGATTGAGGAGATGGAAATAACGTGGATGGGAAACATTGGACGGCACAAGGGTGTGCGTTGTGCACCCACCACCACCGTGCAGCCAGCAGAGTCCTGGAAAGAAGGGCCACCACTGCTCCAGCACCTTGGGGACAGGGTCCCTTCCCTGCCACGGTGGGGAATTTGGACACCATTGCCTTGTCACTCAGCAGCAGGAGAAGAGCAGGAAAAGTGCTTAATTTTCCATGTATGGAGACATGGGCAGCATCTAGGAGGGGGAATCTGCCCCCCTGCTAGGGTCTGGTGAGACTTCACTTGGAGCCCTGTGTCCAGCTCTGGAGTCCTCAGCTCAGGAAAGACATGGACCTGTTGGGATGGGTACAGCGAAGATGCTCCGAGGGTTGGAGCANTTCAAGGTCCCTTCCAACCCAACCTATTCTGTGTTTCTGTGATCTTGTGTCCAGGCCGGAAGGAGCCTGCATAAGTAGATGATCCTCAGCCAGGTGTGGAGCTGTACTTCTTCCACATCTCAGACTAAGAAAAAACAGGCTTGAAGCATTGCTCATGTACCTGTGTTTATTCTGGAATATCATAGGATGGTTAGAGTTGGAAGGGACTTTAAACACCATCCAGTTCCAACCTCCCTGCCCTGGGCAGGGACACCTCCCACCAGAGCAGGTTGCTCCAAGCCCCATCCAGCCTGGCCTTGAACCCCTCCAGGGATGGGGCAGCCACAGCTTCTCTGGGCAGTTCTCACTTGCTGTGCTGCAGCCATATCTATATCTGTCTTATCTATATCTATATCCTCCTGGACTGTAGCTATAGACGGGTAATGACTTACTGGCGGGCAGTTTAGGTGTGAGAGCCTGGTGATCCGTTTCCCCCTGGGGCGCTTCCCTGAGGCCAGGCTGCTGACTCCCATGGAGTGCTTTAGGGCCTCTCTTTTCCCTAGTGGTTGGTTTGGTTGGTTGTGGGTTTTTTTTTCCCTTTGCAGTGCTTTGTTTAGCTTTTGGAAGTGTTTAAACCCTTTGTACGTGTAAATCCTCTTTATGTTTCTGTCATCCTACTGCTTTTTCTGAAGGCACTTTGATCAGCCAGACTAGTCTGGCACCTCCTTCTTCCAGGGAGATTGCTTTAAAAACTTCTGCCCCGTTTTTGCTCTACTTGGGTGCGTCATTCCTGACTCCTTTGAGCCATCTCCAAAGTAATTAACCAGCTCTGCACAAATCTGCATCTCCTTGTCACTGGATTTCAAATTGTGCCCCCTGAGGATCATAGGTTACCTGAGAAGATGATGGGTTTTACCGGTTTTGGATTGGTTTTAGGTGTAATTGTCAAGGATGGCCTTCTGTCAAAAGCACTCCTGAGCACACTGAGGTGGGAGTGTTGATCTGCATGAGGGCAGGGAAGCTCTGCAGAGGGACTGGGATAGATTGGATGGATGGGCCAATGTTCATGGCATGGCCTTCAATGAGGCCAAGTGCCAGGTCCTGCCTTTGGGCCACACCAACCCCAGGGATGGCTACAGGCTTGGGGCAGTGTGGCTGGAGCTGCCTGGCAGAAAAGGACCTGGGGGTGCTGGGTGACAAGGGGCTGAACATGAGCCAGCAGTGTGCCCAAGTGGCCAAGAAGGCCAAGGGCATCCTGGCTTGTATGAGAAACAGTGTGACCAGCAGCAGTAGGGAGGGGATTGTCCCCCTGTGCTCAGCACTGGTGAGGCCACCCCTTGAGTCTGGTGTCCAGTTGTGGGCACCTCAGCACAAGAGAGATCTGGAGGGGCTGGAGCGAGTGCAGAGGAGGGACACGGAGCTGGGGAAGGGCCTGGAAAGTAAATCTTACGAGGAGCCATTGAGGGAGTTGGGATTGTTTAGTGTGAGGAAGAGGAGGCTGAAGGGAGACCTCATCCCCCTCTACCTCTAGAGAGGTTGGTGCTGGTCTCTTCTCACGGGCAATGAGCGATAGAAGGAGAGGGAATGGCTGCAAGCTGCAGCAGGGTAGGGTTAGGCTGGCCATGAGGCAAGAATTCTTCCCAGCAAGAGTGGTCAGAGCCTGGACTGGGCTGCCCAGGGAGGGGGTGGAGTCCCCATCCCTGACTGTGTTTCAGAGTGGATGAGATGTGGTGTTGGGGGATCTGGTGTAGGGGAGACCTTTGTAGAGTGGGGCTGATGGTTGGACTCCATGATCCCAAGGGTCTTTTCCAACCTGAATGATTCTGTGATTCTATGAATGCTGTAGTACTGACGCAGTTGGTTGGTTCCCACCGTGTGTCTTGCTGAAAGAACCCCATAGGTGGCTGAAGTTGAGGATGGTGAAGGAAGACTGCTCACATGTGCAAGCAGGAAGGGATGACGCGCCCTTCCCCCTGCATTGTTAAGTGGTAAATGGTTGCCATGGTGATCGTTCTTTCCGTCTCATCAGCTGTAACCTGGTTTTCCACATCAACTGAATGGCTGCGAGCAAAGCCTGATCTTTATTAATTTATTTCTTTTGATTTTTTATTTCTTCTTTTTTTTTTCTGGTTAATGTCACTTAATACTGTTCCGCTGCGGCGCTCCTGTGGTGGGACTCAACGTGGGCATGGAGGTGCGGTGAACGTACCTTCTGAGGTCCTTCTGAGCTGACAGTCCATCAGTCCGTGCGCTCCTCAAAGCAGCCTCCGTGGATCCATCAAGAACTTCAGCTGGGTTTCTGAAAGGAAGCTTGTTTCTGCTGCGTACGCTTGGTTTAGGTTAGCCCAGAGAAGCTGTGGCTGCCCCATCCCTGGAGGGGTTCAAGGCCAGGCTGGATGGGGCTTGGAGCAACCTGGTCTGGTGGGAGGTGTTGCTCCNCTGGCAGGAGGTGTCCCTGCCCAGGGCAGGGGGTTGGAACTGTATGATCTTTCAGGTCCCTTCCAGCCCAAGCCTTTCTATGGCTTCTCTGGGCAACCTGGGCCAGGCTCTCACCACACTCACATCAAAGAGTTTCTTTCTGGTATCTCATCTCAATCTCGCTTCTTCCAATTTAAAGCCGTTACCCCTTGTCCTGTCACTGCACTCCCTGACAAAGAGTCCCTCTCCAGCTCTCCTGTAGCCCCTTCAGATACTGGAAGGGGTTCTAAGGTCTTCCCAGAGCCTTCTCTTCTCCAGGCTGAACAACCCCAGCTCCCTCAGCCTGTCTTCACAGCAGAGGTGCTCCAGCCCTCTGAGCATCTTGGTGGCACTCCGCTGGACCCGTTCTACCAGGTCCATGTCCTTCCTGTGCTGAGGATTCCAGGGCTGGACACAGTGCTCCAGGTGAGGTATCTCGAGGGCAGAGTGGAGGGGTTAGAATCACCTCCCATGACCTGCTGGCCACGCTGCTCTTGCTTTCTTTGTTCATGGCCTTTTTGGGTTCCGTATACAGATATTTCATGTCTGCAAATGTTGTGCTGCCAGGGGCAGACTTCCCAGCAGATGTTCCTGACCTATATTTGCAGTGAGGAATGTTTTGCTAAATAATGTCAGAGATCACCTCTCAGTGGAGCAGTCCCTTAAAGGGTACGGGGAGAGTAAGAGCACCAACATAAGGGTCTACCACTGGAGGCAAACTGGGGGTTGGGTTGGTGTTTCAAAGTGAGGAGGACGATACTGCACAATTTATGTCTAGGGGAAAGTATCCTCAATTACTGATTATCTTGGATCTTTTGGAGACCCTGCATGACTACCAAAGGATGAATTCTTTTGGCCAGCACACAGTTCACTAAGCAGCCTGATGTCAGGGGAGTGAGACACGCCGTGTTTCCTTCCAACAGCCGAGGGTAAGAAGCTTCCCCAAGAAAGCATATTGTAAAGGTGCCTGGGCCAAAACCAGCCACCACCACGTTCTTGGAGCATCTCTTTGCTTGGCCTGACTGTACCAGGTGTGGCATTTCAGTTTTTCTCTTCCGTGAGCTCTCTCTGTGCTGTATTTCCATCACCAAATCTACGATGGTACGAACCAAGCACCTGCAGAGGAGTGGACCAGATCATGGTCTTTTCACAGTCATAGAATGCCAGAATGCTCTGGGGTTGGAAGGGACCTCTGGAGATCATCCAGCCCAACCCCCTGACAGAGCTGGGGCACACAGAGCACTTCCCACAGGAATGTGTCCAGGTGGGTTTGAATGTCTCCAGAGATGGAGACTCCACCACCTCTCTGGGCAGCCTCTGCCAGGGCTCTGCCACCCTCAAAGGGAAGAAGTTCCTCTTCATATTTTGATGAAACTTCTTATGTTCCAGTTTGTGCCTGTTGACTCTTGTCCTGTCCCTGGGCACCACTGAGAAGAGCCTGGCCCCATCCTCCTGACACCCACCCTTGAAGTGTTTCTAGGTGTTGATCAGATCCCCCCTCAGTCTTCTCTTCTCCAGACTGAACAGACCCACACCCCTCAGCCTTTCCTCAGCAGAGAGATGTTCCTGTCCCTTCATCATCTTGGTAGCCCTTTGCTGTACCGTCTCTAGCAGTTCCCTGTCCTTCTGGAACTGGGGAGCCCAGAACTGGACCCAGTGCTCCAGATCTAGCAGAGGAACCATAGAATTTTATTTTATTTTTTTCTTTCCACTGGGGAGAGATACAAACAATTCCAACATTTGGAGCAAAAACTGTTTGTGAAAGAGAAGCAGCTGCTCCATGACTCTTCATCAGGAAGTGTAGCCATAGGACAAAAGCCAACAGCTTTAAACTGAAAGAGGGGAGATTGAGATGAAATCTGAGGAAGAACTTCTTTGCTCTGAGAGTGATGAGAGCCTGGCCCAGGTTGCCCAGAGAAGCTGTGGCTGCCCCATCCCTGGAGGAGTTCAAGGCCAGGCTGGATGGGTCTTGGAGCAACCTGCTCTGGTGGGAGGTGTCCCTGCCCAGGGCAGGAGGGTTGGAACTGGGTGATCTTGAAGGTCCCTTCCAACTCTAACCATTCCATGGTTAAAAAGAACCAAAAGAGATGAATAGTTTGCATACCAAACTCTTCACCTACTCAACCTTCTCACTTCTTTCCCGGAGCCTGGAATTTCAAGAACGATTTTTTCACCTGTGAAACCAGTACCCGGCATGGACGGGAAGTGTGAGGCAGGCAGTGACCCCAGGGGAGGAATGACGGAGAAGGTGGTTCCCTTCAGCTCCCCTCTTCCCCAGATTTAAGCAGACCTCAAACCATAGCCTCGCTTCGCCTGGGGTGCTGGTGTTTTGTCCCCATAAAGGGATGTGGTGCGTTCCTTTGTCGCACGAGTGTAATCGGGAATTTGATGACCTGGAAAAAATAGATATTCAGGCAAAATGCCAGCCAGAGGAGGGAAACCTCCCAACAGCCGGGCTGCACACATGGGATCTAATGGTTCTGAATGATTCCCCTTTAGAGTAACTGGGAGGGTACTGGGGGGTTTGGGAGAGGGGGTGGTGTGTGTGGATAATGCTTCAGTTTCCTCCCCCTCTCCTCTGCCCTGGTGAGACCCCATCTGGAACATGGTGTCCAGTTCTGGGCCCCTCAGTTCCAGAAGGACAGGGAACTGCTGGAGAGAGTCCAGGGCAGGGCTACCAAGATGATGAAGGGAGTGGAGCATCTCCCATAGGAGGAAAGGCTGAGGGAGCTGGGTCTCGAGCTTGGAGAAGAGGAGACTGAGGGGTGACCTCATGAATGTTTATCAATCTGGAAAGGGTGAGTGTCAGGAGGATGGAGCCAGGCTCTTCTCAGTGACACCCAATGACAGGACAAGGGGCAATGGGTGCAAGCTGGAACAGAGGAGGTTCCACTTCAATATGAGAATCCCAGAATCTCAGGGATTGGAAGGACCTTGAAAGCTCCTCCAGTCCAATCCCCCTGCTGGAGCAGGAACACCCAGAGCAGGTCACACAGGAACGCCTCCAGGTGGGTTGGGAATGTCTCCAGAGAAGGAGACTCCACCACCTCCCTGGGCAGCCCCTGCCAGGGTTCCCTCACCCTCACCATGAAGATGTTTTTTCTTTTCTCACGGAACAGGTGATGGGACAAGAGGAAATAGCCTCAAGTTGCCCCAGAGGAGGATCAGATTGGAGATCAGGATCAATTCCATGGAAAGGTTTATTGCACATTGGACTGGGCTGCCCAGGGAAGTGGTGGAGTCACCATCCCTGGAGATACCTAAAAACTGGGCAGACGTAGTGCTGAGGGACATGGTTTAGTGATGGCCTTTGTCAGTGTTGGGGTGATGGTTGGACTCTATGATCTGAAAAGTCCCTTCCAACCCAGGCACTTCCACGATTCTATTCTGTCAGGCAGAGGCACACCTAAGGACAAAGACCCCAAATAACTTGACCTTACTGTGAGGAAACCCTACCTCAGCTTCTCCACAGCTCTTTGGGCAGCTGCCAGGCCTTGCTGGCACAGAATCATTTATTCATAGAGGGTGGGGTGACACCTTGTTCTCATGACCACAAAGAGCTCAATTTTAGTGAAATACAAGGGGCCACTGTTAGCTGAGTAGTTTTATGGGAAGAAACGGCCACACTGGGTATCCTGACCATTTATGGCCTGGGAGTGCATAGCTTCAGGTGTTCTGGAGGAAGTGGGACCTTTATTGGAGCTTGTGGTTCTTTAACAAGTAGGTTTGGTGCTGGGTACTCACCGAAGGAATGGGGACCTCTTACCTTGGGCAGTTGGGGACTGACCCATCTGCTCTCTAACAGAGATGCCAAAAAACTTGTCCCAGCGTCGCAGAGAGTCTTAGGACAAATGGTCCCGTGATGCCATAGCGGGTGTGTCACAATATCCTTGCTTGTGAGACAGGCCATAGATTTAGCAAGACCTCTAGAAGCTGTTCTGTGGAATTCCACCTTGATTGTCAGGGAGGAATTGAGTTGCCATGTTGACCCTTCAAAATGCAGTTGACGTATCCTGTTTTCTCAGCAACACTTTGAATTCTCAGTTCAGCTTTTCAGGAAAAGAAGTAAATTGTGAGACTTTGCAGCTGGACTCAATGTTTCAGGTCATGTTGAAGGAGCTCCACAGAGTTCCTTGCAAAGGAGCCCACCGCAGTGCTGCTGGCTTTGGTCTTTCCACTGATCATCTTGAATTATCAAATTCTTCAAGGAAGCCTGTGTTTACTTTCCCTGCTCTTCCAATGAATTCTTCCAGAATGTCTCCCATTCCTCCTTTAAGCCCCCAGCAGCGTAGGCTTCAGCAGAAGCGCTGAGGAAAGACCGAGCCCTTCCCTGGTGGTGACTTTCATGTTTCCCCAGGGCATTCATAAAATAAGGTCCATATTCAGGTGAAGGTAGATCTCTGTAAACTCTTAAGAAGGATTGTGGTGCACAAGCTGACACGATAAATCTTTGTTGGGGTTGTTCAGCCTGGAGAAGTCGTTGTGGAGACCTGGAAGGAGACCCTACCATTCCCTAAAGGGGCTCCAGGAGAGATGGGGAGGGACTCTTCATCAGGGAAGGGAGCCATAGAATGAGGGGGAAGGGTTTTAAACTGAAAGAGGAGAGACCTAGATGAGATCTCAGGAAGAAAATCTCTGCTCTGACGGTGGTGAGACCCTGGAAGAGGCTGCCCAGAGAAGCTGTGGCTGCCCCATCCCTGGAGGGGTTCAAGGCCAGGCTGGATGGGGCTTGGGGCAAGCTGGTCTACTAGGAGGTGTCCCTGCCCAGGGCAGGGGGGTTGGAATGGGATGATCTTGAAGGCCCCTTCCAACCCAAACCATGCTGTGATTCTAAGATAACTCATCCAGCCCCCAGGCTTGGTCCAGGACCCTGTCTTTTCCAGAATTTACCAGTCCTTTCCTTGCCGTTGACGTGGTGGAGCTCCTTTAATGTCCTCAAAAAGAATAGGAGACAAAGATATTTTCCTGTCACTTGCTGGTGCTCCATCCTGAGCAGTTATGGCTGGGCCACCAGCTAGACGGGTTGCTGTAATGGCAGCCATTACTCCTGTGGTGTTATTTCGTGAAGGCATGAAGAGTGTGGAAATCTGTGTCAGGTAGGGATGTAGTCACACCCAGCGCTTCTGGAGAGCCCTTCCATGTGTGTGCAGCACCATCGTTGAGGGCAGGCAGAGGAGATCCGGTGCTTCTGAGTTAGGTTGATGGTTGGAGTAGATGGTCTCAATTCTAGACAATTCTATGATCCTGTCATTCTGGTGAGCCGTGGTGGTCCTGCTTTGGCAAAGGTGATCCACTATTGATAAGAAATCTGCAGCTGGAAGGTAACTCATTTCAGATACTTTACTGGGAGAGCAGTTTCTGAAGCTCAGGAATGGCCTGTCAGGGCACCAGGTCCTAAGACTGGGCTTCAGCAAGAGCAGCTCTTTTTTGGGGAGGAGGCACCTTATTGCCTGATGGGGGATTGTTGTCCTAACACCTACTCCGGTGTCACAGTCATGAGGGTCAGTAAAACCCACCAAGCTTTAGATAGATCTGTAAAGTCTGGTGAATCTGTGTTTGCCTGAAGAGAAGCCAACAAGATAGTAGGGTTTGATGATTTTGGGACTTAGCTTCCTCCTTGGCGGCAGGCAGTGGTATTTACACCAAAATTCTGCTTGTAGTGACTCACAAAATCCTTGGTTTCTGGAAGAGGCCGAGGAGGGGGGAGGATATTAGAGCTCTGGGCACGGGCTGTGGTAAGGGAAAGGAAGGACCAGCTCTGCTCAGAGGGTCCCAGAGCAGCAGACCTCCTGAAGTTCTCAGTAAGTCGTTGCTCTCACAAGTGGTTGCTGCTGAGCGTGTGAGATCAGAACCACGATTCCCCGACCTTCCCAGGCAGATCTGCATGACTTCAGCCGAACAAAGGACCTCTCTGAGCAGGAATGAACAGGCTTCTGTGAACTCTTTCAGCCACAAAAGCCTTTGAGGCGTTGAGGCAAGATCACTGGCCCGATGGGAACCAGCTGGGAGTGACCCTCCTGGTCCTGCAGATTTTCGGGTAGCCGATGGGACATGCTGGTGGTTTATTCAGGTTGTGTGTGCTACCTGTAGGTAGCTAGAGAGGATAAATCAATGCTTACATTTTTGGGGGTGGATCGTGTATATGAGAGAAGATTATGGGTTCTCACACCCAGTTTTGCGTTATCCTTCATGCTGGAGATGACAAAACCCATGAGACAGCTGTCACCTGCTCTGGGTCTGAAGTGAAATGAGGATATTCTCAATCTGTGGCACTCTTCAGTTGAGAGGAGTTACGTGTTTGCAGAGGGAAGGATCATCAGGACTGCTGAGTGGATAAGGAACTGTCTGGATGGTCATATCCAGAGGGTGGTACTCAATGGCTTGAGGTCCAGATGGAGAGCAGTGGCAAGTGGTGTCCCTCAAGGGTCATGGCCATGAGCAGGCAGTGGGCACTTGCAGCCCAGAAGGCCAATCCCATCCTGGGTTGCATCCAAAGGTGTGTTGCCAGCAGATCCAGAGAGGGGATTCTGCCACTTTGCTCTGCTCTGGTGAAACCTCCCCTCAGGTCTGGAGCCCTCAAGAGAAGAAGGACATGGACCTGATGGAGAGGGTCCAGAGGAAGGCCATGAAAAGGATCAGTGGGTTGGAGCACCTTTGCTCCGAGGACAGGCTGAGGGAGCTGGGGTTGTTCAGCCTGGAGAAGAGCAGGCTCTGGGGAGACCTCAGAGCAGCCTTCCAGTCCCTGAAGGGGCTACAGGAAGGCTGGGGAGGGCCTGTTTGCAAATGCCTGCAGGGACAGGACAATGAGGGGCAATGGCTTCAAGCTGGAGAAGAGCAGCTTTAGATTGGATATCAGGAATAGGTTCTTTGCTCTGAGGGTGGTGGAGCACTGGGAGAGGTTGCCAAGGAGGTGGTGGAGGCCCCTTCCCTGGAGGTCTTCAAGGGGAGGCTGGAGGAGGCCCTGGGCAACCTGGTCTAGTTGGGGGTGTCCCTGCTGACTGTGGGGAAGTGGGACTAGATGGCACTAGAGGTCCCTTCCGGCCTGGATCATTCTATGATCAGAGTCTTCCCTTGGCTACTTTATGCTGTTTGACCTCTTGCTATTTAATGTATCATACAAGCAGCCTGACTGATCTCCACCAGCCTGGAGAAAAGTCACATCACCCACAGCCACTCGTATTTTGGGTGGAGCTTAGGCCTTTTGCTGATTTAGCTGTTCAGATGGAACACGTCAGCGTTTTCTGCTGTTCAAGTATTCCCGAGATATTTGGGGTTTTCTTACCCATTACCTTTAAACAAGTCAGAGCATTTGTAACAGCTGAAAGTGGAAGAATTAATCCCAGAGTGGTTTGCTGGAGGTTTTTCTATCAATACTGTTTTTTCTGGACGTCTTGGCACCTGAAGGGGGAGCAGAATTGAACGGTGTGGATGGAGATAAGCCCAGTCCTGCTGTGGCTGCTGAGGACACCACGAGTGAAGTTAAACACTTTGGAAATTCCAAGGGTGAAAAAGCTGCAGTGTTGATTCCCCTCTAGATTTTAATAGCCAAAGATACTAAAAGGGCTGTTAAAAAAAACAACTATTATTGCCACAGATTGTTTGAACTCACCCACATCCTTGTTATTTAGCAAACTTATTACAGGCTTGATTACACCAGCTCTGGTTTTAGGTATAATCACGTAAATTGCACTATTATTTCTCATAAAGAGTTCTTCTGTTTGCATTACCTTTCGAGCTTCCCCAAAACTATTTTAAATTAAAATTGATTTTTTTTGAGGTCAGTGTATCCTTTCTTTTCTCATTGGTTAGGAAGGTTTTAAGTTTCTAGCATTATTAGATTGACATTAGGTCGACACGCTGGAGGGAAGGGATGGCATCCAGAGGGAGCTGGACAGGCTGGAGAGGTGGGCTAGTGCAAATGGCATGAAGTTCAACCAAGCCAAGTGCAGGGTCCTGCACCTGGGACGTGGCAACCCCAAGCACAACTACAAGTTGGGTGGAAAATGGCTGGAGAGCAGCCCTGAGGAGAAGGACCTGGGGGTGCTGGTGGGTGAGAAGCTCACCATGAGCCAGCAGTGTGTGCTGGTAGCCCAGAAAGCCAACCACATCCTGGGCTGCATCCCCAGCAGCGTGGCCAGCAGGTCATGGGAGGTGATTCTACCCCTCTGTTCTGTGCTTGTGAGACCCCACCTGGAGCACTGTGTCCAGCTCTGGAGTCCTCAACATAGCAAGGACATGGACCTGTTGGAATGNGAACTGGGTGGGATTTAAGGTCCCTTCCAACCCTGACCATTCTGTGGTTCTATGGTCATAGTAATACAGAAAATTCACAGCCATCAACAAATAACTGTACTGCCCTGACCACGTGTTTTCCCGAGGCTGGTCATTCAGTGCCTTGGCTTTTCAAATGCCTGTGGTGGCGGTGCCAATGGCTTCGGACTGGTCTGATATGGGAATAGAAAACATAGCGTCCGGTTGCCGGGCCATCACGGTGGGACGAGCAGCGTCTCCTTCCTCCCGGGCGCCGGCTCCGTTATTGTCCCACACAACGAGGTCCCAGGTCCCAAACTGCCTCGTTGAGCTCATGCTCCATCGACATCATTAGGCAGGAGCTAAGAATAGCTCGGCTAATTGAAAATAACGATTAGGGAGGGAGAGGGGGTTGGCTGGCTGTTACTAAGCGGGCACATACCATGCCACCATTCATGAGCTGCGCGGGGCACGGCGGGGACTATACGCTGCGTTTGCTTTGATTAACAGCTCCTTTCCCCCCTCCTGGGACCCAGCCAAAGGTGTTACGGCTTTATTTCCTCTTCTTTTGTTGTTACTGGGTTTGGGGTTTGACTCAGAGACCCAGGGGGACCGGCGAGAAGGCAGCACGGGGCTGCTGCTTCTCCAGTAAATGACCACAAGCCATAGCACATTTTAGCACATTTTAACACGTTTTAGGGAGGATGTAACTTAAACAAATCTTCTCCCAGCATCACAGTGAAACCGTCTCCGTGGGTTTTTCACCTCTGTGTTTGTACTCCTACCCCCATGGGATTCAGCAGCTTTTTGGAAATGCAAACTCTGCCGTACTGGTAACCTCTGGGTGCTCGGTTAATGACAGAACCACAGAATCTCAGGGGTTGGAAGGGACCTTGAAAGCTCCTCCAGTCCAATCCCCTGCTGGAGCAGGAACACCCAGAGCAGGTCACACAGGAACGCCTCCAGGCGGGTTTGGGATGTCTCCAGAGAAGGAGACTCCACCCCCTCCCTGGGCAGCCCCTGCCAGGGTTCCCTCCCCCTCACCATGAAGAAGTTTTTCCTCATATTTCAGTGGAACCTCCTCTGTTCCAGCTTGCACCCATTGGCCCTTGTCCTATCCTTGGATGTCACTGAGAAGAGCCTGGCTCCATCCTCCTGACACTCACCCTTTACCTCAGAGGAGGATCCGGGGGATTCAAGAGCTGAGGCTCCGAAACGCTTTGATTTGCAGTTACAAGAGCCTCCTTTCAGTGGGGGGTAGATGGAAGCTGAGGGCAGAATATGTCTTTCTTTAACTTTTACTGCTCACACCTGATCTATGTGACTGGTTGAAAGGCTGCTCTCGCACTGAGAACTCTTTTCTGCCCCGTGCAGGACTGCCCACGCCAGAGCTAAAGCTGACGCCGCGGATCAGGCAGCTCAGGCTGCTCGCCAGGAATGTGATATCGCCAGAGCAGTTGCCAGAGAACTTTCACCAAACTTCTACCAACCAGGTAATCAGACACAGGCAGGGGGGGTGGGTTTTTTTTTGTTTTGGGGTGGTTTTTTTTTGGTGGATAGCAGGATGCCCANGTTTTTTTTGGGGGGGTTAGGGGGCGGGGTAGAGGTGGGGGGTTAACCTGCGCTGAAAGGATTCTGTGTTAAAACTTTGATTTCTTTTGGAGTGTTGTCATTCCTCCAGAAACAATAGCCATGTGTGGGTGAGGATGGGCGTACCTTGCTCCAGGAGATTTTGGTTTCATTTTTCAGTCCTTTGGTGACTTTGTATAAAACCAGGGCAGAGTTGAAAAGCCAGGATTGGAGCACACAACTAGGCCTCAACTTCGTCGCTTCTTCGGGGCGCTCTCAGAGACAGACCTCAGAGGGCTTAAATCAGCACAACTTTGGGTTGTTTCTACAACGTGTTTATTAGGGGAAGGATTCTTAGCCTTTCCGCTGACCAAGGGGACTCCTGAGAGTCCTGGTTAGCTAAGGAGAATGCTGATGACACCAAACTGGGAGGAGTGGCTGACACGCCAGCAGGCCGTGCTGCCATTCAGC
>VZTM01037262.1:141936-156669 GCA_013400555.1 Jacana jacana | reverse complement strand
GACCTCATGAATGTTTATCAATATGTAAAGGGTGAGTGTCAGGAGGATGGAGCCAGGCTCTTCCCAGTGACATCCAATGACAGGACAAGGGGCAATGGGTGCAAGCTGGAACAGAGGGGGTTCCACTTCAATATGAGGAAAAACTTCTTCATGGTGAGGGTGAGGGAAGCCTGGCAGGGGCTGCCCAGGGAGGTGGTGGAGTCTCCTTCTCTGGAGACATTCCCAACCCGCCTGGAGGCGTTCCTGTGTGACCTGCTCTGGGTGTTCCTGCTCCAGCAGGGGGTTGGACTGGAGGAGCTTTCAAGGTCCCTTCCAACCCCTGACATTCTGTGATTCTCTGGTGCTCTGGAGAACATTGATCCCTCACTCAAGACGCCACAGAAGTAGGTCTGTGTCACTGGTACCAACGTTGTAGCCCGTTTTCACCCGTCACATGGTTTGGAAAGCCACCACAAAAGGAAGCAAAAAGCCCCTTTTGCTTCCTTTTTCTGATGTCTTTCCTCGAGGTTAATATTTCTGTGCGCTGCTCTCCAGCTGAAGATGGAATAGATAAAATGGAACACCTCTTGCCAATTTAATGTGTTTTCATAAGCCTGTCCTTTCTTTCCCCTGTCACATGAGTTGAGTCATGTCTTGTTATTACTTTTCAAGGACGTGCCTGCACTCCTGGGCTAATAGAGATGATAGCTCCGAGGTTCCATTTCATTTACCTTCATCTTCTGCACGTCCTTGTTTCAACCATGGACCCCTTTATCCTTAGCGGTACTCAGAGCACGGATGTGGAGGAGTACCATGGCCTGCAAAACCCCACAGCAACGTTCTTCAGCAGTTTTCTATCAGTATTTCCTTCAAATTTTACTATAAACAATCACTACATGTAACTCATGACTAAATCCTTGCTGCCAGTTAGCTAAAGAATGTGCTTTCTTCTTTATTCCTAAGTAGGGAGAGCAATCTCTGTGTGTTGGGGTTGGAAGGGTTGGGGCTTTTTAATTGTATATTATAGACTTGTGTATATATATATTTGTATATTATAAACTTTTTATTTGTATATTATAAACTTTTCATTCCTTCAGTGCCTAAGCCAAAGGCTGGTCACCTGGTGCAGGTTAGAACCTCTGTTGCCCCTTATTCCCCTTTTCTTTCTATTCACCCTGTTTAAATTCACCTTTCTTGAGGGTGGCTGCCCAGAACTGTAGGTAAAGCTCCACAGAACTATTCCCTGCAGTAAGATTTTACTGGCTTTGAGATGGTATCGATATCAACCTCTCCCTGTTGGAAATTACCTCAATGCAACCTCTCCCAACAGATGGCCAACAGCATAGTGGGCGTTGGTGAGGCCCCACCTCAAGTGTTTAGTCCAGTTTTGGGCCCCTCACCACAAAAAAAAAGACATTGAGGGCCTGGAGCGGATCCAGAGAAGGGCAACAGAGCTGGTGGGGGGTGTGGGGCGCAAGTCGTGTGAGGAGCAGCTGAGGGAGCTGGGGGTGTTCAGCCTGAAGAAGAGGAGGCTGAGAGAAGACCTTCTCACTCTCTACAACTCCTGAAAGGAGGGTGTAGCCAAGGGGGAAGTTGGTCTCTTCTCCCAAGGAACAGGCCATGGGATAAGAGGAAACATCCTCAAGTTGTGCCAGGGGAGGTTCAGGTTGGATATCAGGAACAAGCTGCAGCAGGGTAGGTTTAGGCTTAGGAAAAGGTTCTTCCCAGCAAGAGTGGTCAGGGCCTGGACTGGGCTGCCCAGGGAGGGGGTGGAGTCCCCATCCCTGACTGTGTTTCAGAGTGGATGAGATGTGGTGTTGAGGGATCTGGTGTAGGGGAGAACTTTGTAGAGTGGGGCTGATGGTTGGACTCCATGATACCAAGGGTCTCTTCCAACCTGAATGATTCTATTCTCTGATTCTATGATTTTTTTTTCTGTCTTCATGAGCCCTCTCTGCATTACCTGTGGCCTCAACTCCAATATTTTAAGATCTTGCAATAAATCTCTTGAACATCAGGTTCTTGAGAAGCAACCTTCTGGGCCACATCTCCTGGCATTACCTACAATTCATAATTACGGTGACTGTTCATCGCTCATCCTGCCGTGACAGTTCTTACTTCCCGTCTGCTTTGTCTCGTGTTCAAGTTTTACCTTCGTTCAGACCTTCAGCAGAAGCTGCCAAGAGGTTTCTTGCTTTGGAACGTGGTTTAAAAGGAGACTGAAAGTAGAAATGAAGGGGTAAGGAAGCAAAAGGAGCGTTTGGTGGGTGGGAATAATAACATCAGTGTCCATCACCGATACTGAGGTACCATCAAAATCTTCAGATTTAGCTTTCCAGGTAACTGATTAATGTTACATGAGGAAAGCAAGTATGATCAGGAAGGTCCATGTCGTGGTGTAAGGACTTCAGAGCTGTTGTCTCGGGCAAGACCCGGCTTTGCTTTTAATTAATAGCCATGAGGAAGGTTTGTCTTTGGGGAGCTCTGTCCACGAGGCCGTGCGTTGTTGTGGATTCAACAGATGTCACCGTCTCTGCAGAGCCCAGGCTTTGCAGGCACTTTTGCCAATAAATAAAGCCAATTTTGAGAAATCCCAGCACTGACCTGTTTTTTTTCCTCCAGGCACCACTAAAACTCGTAGATGTGTCAGGAGAGAGCACGCCAGGACAGGAAACAAATGAAACCTGAGTCATAGCCTCATGCAAGGGAGTCATCCAGGGACAGCTTGAGATTGTCTTTGCTTAGAGGAAAACAGTAAATCACAGAATCATAGAATGGTTAGAGTTGGAAGGGACCTTAAAGATCATCAAGTTCCAACCCCTCTGCCCTGGGCAGGGACACCTCCCACCAGAGCAGGTTGCTCCAAGCCCCATCCAGCCTGGCCTTGAACCCCTCCAGGGATGGGGCAGCCACAGCTTCTCTGGGCAGCCTCTTCCAGGGTCTCACCATCCTCACAACAAAGAAGTTCTTCCTGTGATCTCATTTCAATTTCCCTTCTTCCAATTTAAAGCTGTTACCCCTTGTCCTGTCACGCCACTTCCTGGCAAAGAGTCCTTCTCCAAATAAATCATAGAAATCGTAGAATCATAGAAAGGCAAGGTTAGAAAGGACCTACAAGATCATCTAGTCCAGCCCTCCTCCTGTCACCAGTACTGCCCACTGAGCTACTAAATCATGCCTTGTAGCACCTCGTGCAGACACTTCTTGTGTCTCCTGGAAACCTAGAGAAGGGTGGGTGACTACCAGGAGAGCTGTATCGCAGGTGGAACAGAAAAGCAAGGCTTTTTGTCACCCTGTACAATGGGAGGAACATTCTCTGACTTACCCATTCATCCTGAATTCCTCAGGAGAGCACCTCTGGGACTGCAAACACGCTGTGGGGAGGTAAACTATAGTCTGAGCTGGCAGAGACCCCACAGCTAAGCCCTCCTTGTCTGCCTGCCTGCGTGTCCTGCAGCATTGGGATACTGCCCTTTCCTTCACTTTGAATGGATAGCCTTTGATTAAGGGAAAGAGGGGTAGCAGGGCTCTGCTGCAGGGTGGCAGCCCTTTACTGTGGTGCAATGAAGGTCTGGAAATGCAGATGGGAATTATTTGATGGCAGATTATTTGTCAGGCCAGCCAGCTTGCTGGGTGGGTGTTAGTGGCTCACTGGGAACCTCTGACCTCCTCAAGGCGGCAGGAGAGAAACCAAAGGAGCAGTTTATCCATTAACGCTCCCAAAAGAGACAGGTAGAATTTCTTCAGAACAAAGATTCTTCTATTCCTGGTTTTACCCTTGTTTTTCCCTGTACTCTTTGGTTCCGGTTACAGCCTGTGTTAACATGCTGAACCTCTCCAGTTTCACAAATGAGGATTTCGAGCTTCTGATGAGGCAGTTTCTAATGCCTGCAAGAGCATTTTAGTGTTTTACGCTCTCTTTTGACCAGTGGTGGATGTCTGCAGCCTCGGAAGAAAACACTTCCTTCCCATCTTCCTCCTCCTGCCACCTCCTCCCGTTCACAACATGCAGACTCCATATGGACAGGAAGGAGAGGCTTCTGCCTGATGCTAATTAACTGGAATTTACTGGCTAAATGCATGCGGACTAGGACAGATATTTTTCGTTTCAAAAGCCAATTGCAATGAGCATTTTTGCCTGATTAGAGTTACCAGCCATGCCATCAGTTTGTGCCTTAAAGCTCACTGGTTATTTTCATTTTCCTGTTCATTTTTCTGGAATTACTCGACATACGGCTTCATCATCTTCACAGAATCACAGAGTCACAGAATCTCAGGGATTGGAAGGAACCTTGAAAGCTCCTCCAGTCCAATCCCCTGCCAGAGCAGGAACACCCAGAGCAGGTCACACAGGAACGCCTCCAGGCGGGTTGGGAATGTCTCCAGAGAAGGAGACTCCACCACCTCCCTGGGCAGCCCCTGCCAGGGTTCCCTCACCCTCACCCTGAAGAAGTTCTTCCTCATATTGAAGTGGAACCTCCTCTGTTCCAGCTTGCACCCATTGCCCCTTGTCCTGTCATTGGGTGTCACTGAGGAGAGCCTGGCTCCATCCTCCTGACACTCACCCTTTACATATTGATAACCATTCATGAGGTCACCCCTCAGTCTCCTCTTCTCCAAGCTCAAGAGACCCAGCTCCCTCAGCCTTTCCTCCTCTGGGAGATGCTCCACTCCCTTCATCATCTTGGTAGCCCTGCCCTGGACTCTCTCCAGCAGTTCCCTGTCCTTCTGGAACTGAGGGGCCCAGAACTGGACACCATGTTCCAGATGTGGTCTGAAACTGTTGCCAGCATCCTTGCTGTGGCATCTTTTCACTACAATTTATGGTTTCTGTTCTATTTCTACACCCTTCTGGAGAAACCTATGAAGGTATCCTATGAGTCTCCTGCCGTCCCGCTGCCTCATGCCACTCCACAGCGTTCCTGAATGCCTCCGGGACGAGAGAGCTGGCCTGGGAGAAGGCAAAAGAAATGAGAGGTTGAAAAGGAGTAGCTTTAATTCTTCAGGATGCTTTCTCAATCTCTCCAAGATATTTTTTGGGTCACATGATCAAATGATATGCTTAGGAAAATAATGTGCATAATTAGTTTGGATTAAATTAGAGTAGATTAGATGTGGTGTTGAGGGATCTGGTGTAGGGGAGAACTTGTAGAATAGGGCTGATGGTTGGACTTGATGATCCCCCAAGGGTCTCTTCCAACCTAAATGATTCTATGATTCTATGAAATTATCTTCAAAAACTAATCACAGAGAACCAGCTTCCTGAGAGATAAAGCTGTTGCAGTCACTCAAATTTTGACACAGGCTTCCATTAGTTAGTTAATTTGCATCTAGATCCAACCTGTGGTTGGCTAGTAAAGGCTATGGGATCTGGCTAGGAAGGCAGCCAGCTAGTCAGCCAACTAGCCTGGACCAACTTCAGCGCTCTCTGGGCTGCGTTGTTGTTGTGAGATCATAGAATTTTCTGTGTTGGAGGAGACCTTTCAGATCACTGAGTCCAACCATCAACCCAACACTGACAAAACCCATCACTAACCCGTGTCTCCAAGCACTGTGTCTGCCCGGCTTTTCAATCCCTCCAGGGATGGTGACTCCACCACTGCCCTGGGCAGCCCAGTCCAAGGTGCAATAACCCTTTCCAGGGAAAAATTGTTCCCAGTCTCCAATCTGAACCTCCCCTGGGGCAACTTGAGGCCATTTCCTCTTGTCCCACGGCCTGTTCTCTGGGAGAAGAGACTGAATCCCCCTGGCTACACCCTCCTTTCAGGGAGTTGTAGAGAGTGAGAAGGTCTCCCCTCAGCCTCCTCCAGGCTGAACACCCCCAGCTCCCTCAGCCACTCCTCACAAAATTCTTCTCCAGACCTCTCCAGAAGTCTCTCCTCAGCCTCCTTTTCTCTAGCCTGCTCTAGGTCAAGGGAGGTCATCCTCCCCTTCTGGTGCCCTGGTGAGGCCACATCTGGATCACTGGGTCCATTTCTGGGCCACCCCCCTGTTTCCAGAAAGACCGGGAACTGCTGGAGAGAGTCCAGTGGAGGCAATGAAGATGATGAGGGGTCTAGAACATCTCTTTGATGAGGAAAGGCTGATAGACCTAGAGCTGTTCAGCCTGGAGAAGAGAAGACTGAGAGGGGACCTCATCAATGCTGGGCAATATGTAAAGGGTGGGCGTCAAGAGGATGGGACCAGGGTCTTTTCAATGGTGCCCAGTGACAGGACAAGCTGGCTACACCCTCTTTTCAGGGAGTTGGAGAGAGTGGGAATGTCTCCACTCAGCCTCCTTTTCTCCAGGCTGAACACCCCCAGCTCCCTCAGCTGCTCCTCACAAGACTGGTGCTCCAGACCCCTCACCAGCTCCCTTGCCCTTCTCTAGACACGCTCCAGCACCTTGAATTATAGCCTGGGAGCACCTAATCCGAGCTGCCACCATGGGAGTTTTAAATATAGGCATAATCATTAGAGAACGACATCGGTGGTCCCTTAGAGTTTTAATTGCCTTCCTTCTCCTCTTCAAATTTCATCATTCGCTCCCCAAAGGAGCCATTCCTTCCAGGAGACAGAACCTCCCCACTGTTGGCCTGCTCCAGCACCTTTCTATATTGGTCTGTCGCCGTGTCCACCAGCCAAGGACAAGGTGAAGTAGGGTCCGTCACGTGGGAGCATTATCACAGTGTCAACATTTCCATTATACATCCTATTTATAACAGCCTCGTAAATATTTGTTCCATGTTGAAATTCAGCTAATGAGGTCTGTGCTGTGGGGGCTAATTCTCACCAGAGTGCAGGGCTTTGCTTTGAAAGGATTTTGTTGTACTCATGAAGGCTCGATGTAGGTTGACAAAGGATGGGTTTCTCGTGTTATGTTTTTTAACGGGTGCCAGGGGCTATTTCAGCCCATCTCCCTGGCTGTGCTCCTCAGGGTGCCTCGTCCTGCTTGGCCACAAACAGTTAAAGCTGCTTTTTTGGCTGCTTTTTGTAGGAAATGGGGAGCAAGATAGGTTTTCCAGAGGGTAGGGCAGGACCTGAGAGAAAAACCATTTCTCAGCTACATCCTACATTCGCCAAGGCCAGAGAAATAGTTAATTTACACAGCATTTTATTCAAAGAAAGTCTTCAAAAGTTAAGACTTACTTAAGGCCGACTGAGGGGGGCCTCCAGGAAGGCTGGGGAGGGTCTGTTTCCAAAGGCCTGCAGGGACAGGACAATGAGGGGCAATGGCTTCAAGCTGGAGAAGAGCAGCTTTAGATTGGATATCAGGAATAGGTTCTTTCCTCTGAGGGTGGTGGAGCACTGGGACAGGTTGCCCAGGGAGGTGGTTGAGGCCCCTTCCCTGGAGATCTTCAAGGGGAGGCTGGAGGAGGCCCTGGGCAACCTGGTCTAGTTGGGGGTGTCCCTGCTGACTGTGGGGAGGTGGGACTAGATGACCCTAGGGGTCCCTCTGACCTGGAACATTCCATGATTCTATGATTCTGCTTAAAAGTGGAGTGAAGAGAGATATCTGAAAAAGGAAGTTGTTACTCAGATTACAGACCTGAGTGATGTAGAGTTATCTGGTATTGTTCAGTGCGGCGTGGATGATCATGCNTGGCCTGGAACATTCCATGATTCTATTTAAAAGTGAGAATTGAAAGGAGGAATTGAAGGTTATCTGCCTCTTAGTCTTGTAACCCTTACTTATTCAGATCATAATCTGCACAGGAGTCAAACCTGGAACTAAAACCCAGCCGGCACGGAAGTGGGAGATGAACTTTTTGGCGTAGTGAGATTAAATATGGTGATTGTAAAAAGTCTGTAAAGACAACCAAATGCGAGGAAGAAAACCCTGCTGCTTCCTCCACGGGAGGATCAAAGGATCTGATACAACCTTGGCAGTTTATTACCTCGGGGAAGTGGGATGCTGCCACTAAACGATTTGATGTGGAGTAGAAAGGCAAACCCATGACTGCTCTGGTAAGAGGAGAGAATATACCTGGAGAACAATGAACAATAAATATTAAGGGCCATAACTGTTCTGGTTTTGATGGCCTGTCAGAAAAGGACCTGGAGGTGCTGGTCAACCAGCAGTGTGCCCAGGTGGCCAAGAAGGCCAAGGGCATCCTGGCTTGTATGAGAAACAGTGTGACCAGCAGCAGCAGGGANGGGATCTGGTGTAGGGGAGAACTTTGTAGAGCAGGGCTGATGGTTGGACTCCATGATCCCAAGAGTCTCTTCCAACCAAATGATTCTCTGATTAATGTGTTTCTGGTGGTGATGAATCCATAAGTCTAAGGGCCTGCAGGCTGTCATCTGCTTTGCACATAGAATTATGAATTGTAGTGCCCAAATGTCAGGGCTACTTTGGTCACCTGTGACAGCAGTTACAGGAATGGGGCAGAGTGGGATGAACAGTCCAAATAAATACATTCTTCTTACTCAGTGCTGACTGTGGGCAGTTTCTGGAGATTCATTAGACTGTTCTTTAATGTGTCCACTCTGTAATGATGCATTTTGAAACCTTTTGAGGAAGAAAGCCTTACTTCTTAGGGAGTTTTACCATCATTAATTATTTTTTACTTATTTACTGGAGGATGCAAAAACTGGAACATTCCAATATACTATGTGAGGCCACATCCAGAGCAATGGGTCCAGTTCTGGGCTCCCCAGTTCCAGGAAAGGGAACTGCTGGAGAGGGCACAGCAGAGGGCTAACAAGATGATGAGAGGCCTGGAGCATCTCTGTGCTGAGGAAAGGCTGAGGGACTTGGGTCTGTTCAGTCTGGAGAAGAGAAGGCTGAGGGGGATCTGATCAACACCTAGAAATACTTCAAGGGTGGGTGTCAAGGAGAAGGGGCCAGTGCTGCCCAAGGACAAGACAAGAGGGAACGGGTACAAACTTGTCCATGAGAAGTTCCATCTCAACCTGAGGAGGAACTTCTTTCCTGTGAGGGTGGCAGAGCCCTGGCAGAGGCTGCCCAGAGAGGCGGTGGAGTCTCNGAGAGGTGGTGGAGTCTCCTTCTCTGGAGATACACTGCCTGGACACCTTCCTGTGGGACCTGCTGTGGGTGCTACTGCTCTGGCAGGGGGTTGGCCTGGATGATCTCCAGAGGTCCCTTCCAACCCCAGAGCATTCTGTGATTCTGTGATGAGGTCTTAAACCACCCTGTCAAAGTTGGGCAGAAATGATTGCTTACCTTACCTTATATCCACCAATTTCTGAATGGCTGTGATCTTCACCCCTGAATTTCCAGCCCCATTCAGTCCCAGTTGAGTCTGCCAGGATTTGGCACGTTTGGCACGTGACACTGCCCAGCCCTCCCTTCATTCAGGCTGAGTTCCAGCCAGCAGCCTAGCAGTTAAAAGCTTTTTTTTTTCCCTCTTACCCATATAGGCTTCAGAAAAATAAGAATGAACCCGAGGAAGTACTAATGACATTAATTATAGTTCTCCCCCCCTCCCTCCACATCTCCACAAGGAAGCAGTAATAAACCCCCTCGTCTTCCTCAAATTTACTGAATATGGTTGTTGGCAGTTTCCTAATGACTCACCAAATCACTGCTTTTAGCAGACCAAGAAATGAATATTTTTGTTTCCTTCACCTACATTTACCATCCTGAATGCTGAGGAATGGATGTAAAATAGGTGTCCTAATCCTGGAAGATCCTAACACTCGGGATGCTGGCGGGAATGAAGATCCCCTGTTAATTGACTCTTTAATGGGTCACCAGGCTTTTCAAGTTGTATTAGTGCTCATCGGAGTAGCAAATAAATCATATCATGAGAGCACAGGTACTGCTGCCAGCAGTACCCATTGAAACCCATTGATCACACCAGAAGTTAACAAACCAGGTGGGTTTCACCAGCTTCTTACTCAGACCATACAGAGCGACCTCTGGAACCAAAACCAGTGTGTTTTTATTACAGTGCATTTAAACACAACAGGCATCAGCTTTGGCTTCAGAAATATAATACCCTGGATTTGTACTAGGAGAAAATGTGCAGTAAGAAAGTTCACTCATTACCTACTCTTTCCTGCTCCCCATCTTTGAATTGTGATTGAGTCACTAGTTCTCAGCTTCTCCAGGAAGGGGACATTTATGAAGATACGTGACAAACTGAAGGCCAAAGTGCTGCATTGGCTTTGGATTCATCCTTGAATGTGTTTAAGAGTAGATGAGATGTGATGTTGAAGGATCAGGTGCAGGGGAGAACTTTTGTAGAGTAGGGCTGATGGTTGGACTCCATGACCCCAAGATTCTCTTCCAACCTGAATGATTCTAGGATTCTATGATTGCTTGGGAAAATTGCACTTAGTATGGTAGAATGTTTAGAGTTGGAAGAGACCTGAGACCTGATTTCCAACCCCCCTGCCCTGGGCAAGGACACCTCCCACCGGACCAGGTTGCTCCAAACCCCATCCAGCCTGGCCTTGAACCCCTCCAGGGATGGGGCAGCCACAGCTTCTCTGGGCTTCCAGGGTCTTACCAACCTCAAAGTAAATAATTTCTTTCTGGTATTTAATCTAAATCTCCCTCTTCCAATTTAAAGCTGTCACCCCTTGTCCTGTCACTGCACTTCCTGACAAAGAGTCCCTCCCCAGCTCTCCTGTAGCCCCTTCAGATACTGGAAGGCTGCTCTAAGGTCTCCCTGGAGCCTTCTCTTCTCCAGGCTGAACTACCCCAAGTCTCTCAGTCTCTCTTCACAGCAGAGGTGCTCCATCCCTCTGAGCAGCTTGGTGGCCCGCTGTTGGACCCTTTCTTTCCTAGTTCGAACAAAGGCTTCCTGTGCAACTTCAGGCTCTCACTTGACCAAAGATTTAGCAAAGCTTTGGGGGTGAAAACACTTCATTGATGGCTGACCTGTGAATTTAGAGAGACTATTCAGTTGATGCCCGTGCCTTGGGTCATGATTTCCCTTTGGTTTACCTCCCCCATCTTTAAAACAGGCTGTTGGTACAACTTTTTTTGCTGTCTTTTCCCTTGTGCTTCTAGACTGTGAACTTTTCAAAGCAGGAATTCTGTCTTTTTTTGACAGAAGTGTTCTGGAGCAGACTGCAGTGTCCCCCACGAGCAAGTAGCTTTGCTCCTCTCACCCTTACCCCACAGACAGCCAATAAACCTTGCAGTGAAGGTGGAGAGTCTTTCCACTGACGGCCTGTGTGCAGACAAAATTGGGGAGTGAAGTATCTGCTTCACGGGTGGGATTTACTACACACCTTTTCTTGTAATCATGAAATTACAGTGTCACTTGCTCCCTGGGTTACGTATTACTCGGGTATTATACTCTGCAGCCTCCAGCAGCAGCACTGAAACCGCTTTTGGCTTTCAAGAGAGTGATTGAGCTCCAACATCAAACGCTTGGTTTTCCTTAATTGGAAGAATGGTGAGGCTGTGGGGACAAACCAGTGGAGGAAGTATCATGAAGGCATTATAGAATGTTCATAAAATTATTGGTGAAGTTGGGGGTTTTCTCTTAAGCTGAAGCTGTCTTTTTTATTCTTTCTTTATTTATTTTTTACTCTAAAATTGCACAGATTGAGAGCCTGAATGCTATTTTCATACATGAAGGAGGTGGTTTCGCCAAGTTTTCCTTTTTCCTCTGAAAAACAAACCGAAAGGACCCATCTGAAGAACAAAATCAGTCTCTCCAGTAAAGAACACATCGACCCCCTGGGTTTTAAATATAGTTTCACAAGTTATGGTGACCTAATAAGCATAGTCTCATTGGTAACACCGGGTAATTCCCAAATGAGCTTTTTTGCACAGGGTATAATTGCAGCACCTTCCATCCAAACCAGTTCTGACTGATTTAAAGGTTGTAGGGAGGCCTTGACGAATTGGAAGGGGAGAAGGGAAAGGAGGATCCTCACCTTATGTTCAGCATTCAACCAGTTTACAGCTGGGAGCACCGATCCACCACGGGGCCTGGAGACACGCAAGTGACAATGTTCTAGAGTCCTATACCCTGTGCTCACCTATAGAGGCTTACAGGACCCTACACCAGTCATGTAGAGTCCAGGGCTGCAGAACTAGGAAGGCTCTACAGAGGGATCTGGACAGGGTGGATCAGGACAACCTGACAAGTGCCAGGTCTTGCCCTTGGGCCACACCAACCCCATGGATGGCTACAGGCTTGGGGCAGTGTGGCTGGAGCTGCCTGGCAGAAAAGGACCTGGGGGTGCTGGGTGACAAGGGGCTGACCATGAGCCAGCAGTGTGCCCAGGTGGCCAAGAAGGCCAATGGCCTGCATAAAAAATAGTGTGACCAGCAGAATTAGGGAGGCCACCTGTCCTCAGCACTGGGCACTGGGGAGGCCACCTCTTGAGTCTGGTGTCCAGNAGGGCTGATGGTTGGACTCCATGATCCCAAGGGTCTCTTCCAGCCTGAATGGTTCTAGGATTCTATGACCAATATTCTTAGTCCCCAGAAGGGAGCAGGAATGGTGTTCTTGCTGCCTGGAGTCAGGGGTTCAGACAGGTGCACGATGTGATTGTACTGAATACGGTGAACAGACGTAAAAAAAGTCCTTGGCCAGTCTCCAAAGCTAACTTCAGCACAGAGCCAAGAATTTGAGTGCTGGAAAGACCTGCCTGGCAAGACTGGAGGCAGGGGATGTGTCTCTAATAGCCATATGTGATGTAGGGGGGGTGAGGGGTGGGAGGGGGGGCTGCTGTGTTGTGTGAAGGCAATTACTGAGTTCTGATCAGATACCCCCAGATGCTTCTTAGATGCAGATCTCTGCTGCTTTCTCTGGTGGGACTTAGTGTCATTTACCATCAAATATTGCCAAATACCAAGAGAAAATATGGCATTGGTAGCCTGTTGGCCTTTATGTTCTTTGGGAAGCTCTAGTTGGTATTTTTGTCTTGGTTTCAGATTTGTTGGTTTTACACTCAAAAAACTCTCCCAGTCTTTTGTGGAGACCTGGGTAGCCAAGACCTGGCTCCCTTTTTGTTTCAGAAATTCCAGTGCATTTGGGAGGTCTCAGGAGGAAAGAGGGTCCCTCTGGCCAGCCCTGAGAGGCTTTTAGTTGGTTGTAGGAAACTGCTTGAAAGGGCATTGGAGAGAGGTTGGTGCTGGTCTCTTCTCACGGGCAATGAGCGATAGAAGGAGAGGGAATGGCTGCAAGCTGCAGCAGGGTAGGGTTAGGCTGGCCATGAGGCAAGAATTCTTCCCAGCAAGAGTGGTCAGAGCCTGGACTGGGCTGCCCAGGGAGGGGGTGGAGTCCCCATCCCTGACTGTGTTTCAGAGTAGATTGGATGTGGTGTTGAGGGATGTGGTGTAGGGGAGAACTTGTAGAGTGGGGCTGATGGTTGGACTGGATGATCCCAGGGGTCTCTTCCAACCTGAATGATTCTATGATTCTATTCTATAAGGAGCGAGCTAGTGGGGAGGTGGATGTGTCTGTCACACTTAATCATAGAATCATAGAATTGTCAGGGTTGGAAATGACCTTCAAGATCATTGAGACCACCCATCAACCCAACACTGATATAAAACCATCACTAAACCACCTCACTAAGCACTATAGCTCCACGGCTTGCGCTTAAGGAATAGGCAGAGCTAGTTTAGCCCTAATTATATCCCCTGTGAAAAGAGAAGAAAACCAAAGTTTAGGCATGTTAAAACCCCTCAGCATTACGTTGTGCATCTCAGCAAAGATGGGAGGAAATCCCCTACCTGAGGGAGAATGTTTATGAATGGCCATCATGAGTGTAACTTTATATATTTAGGGCTGATGGTTGGACTCAATGATCCCAAGGGTCTCTTCCAACCAAAATCATTCTATGATTCAGCAACTTTTCATTTGTGGCGTGCTGCCTTTCCCTTTCACCAGGAAGGTTATCAAAAGCCCTAAAAACCAAGCCTCAAGCCCTCTCCCTCTGTGCAGGCTTCATTCCTCACATCCTCCTCCTCAAATGTCCTTTGAGAACAATTCCTGGCTTCTCTGCGTCCACCCTTCTCTTTCAACAGCTCCCAGTTTCCACCCCTGGTTCTCAGACCTGCCAAAAACGTTGTCCTTTTTCCTGCTCAGAAGACACCATGCCCTGAGCAATTCTTCTTCTCAGCAATCCTGGCTTACCAGATGTCTCAGTGACTTCCAGAAACTTCACGCTGCTCTTCCTTCCTCTCATCTTAGCGCCGGGTAGCGATTGCATATGCTTCTGGCATCTGTAAAAACACTCTGTCTGCCTAACACAGCCAGAGCCTCCTTTAAACTCAACGGCAGAGACATGTGTGGGGAAGTTCTTCTCTGGGCACACAATTTCGCTGTGACACAAACCACAGATAAGCCTCACTTAGAGAAGATTTGTGAAAAAAAAAGAAACATCCAAGGGAAAAGTGGAGAGATAGCTGCGATGTATTGGGCAGGAGGTGCCGTTGAACGTGCAAAAAAGATGGTCCCAGTCCTTTGGTAGCCTCTTGACACTCCACCCAGGAGCTGGGCTCCCCAGCTTCTGAGCTCCCCAGCTTCTGACTTCATGTGGGACCTGGTCTAGAGACCTGGGGGCCTCTAGGACCTGGGGCCTCTAGGAAGAAAACTAGAAACCACGGCCCCCAGTGCAGATTTACGGCAATTCTGATTCTCCCAACAGAGCGTTTGCTCAAGTCTTAGTGTTGAACTCTTAAATCAGACCACCAAACCCTGGAGGGACACATCCCAGCTTGTCTGGGTGTTCACAGATGCACAGAAGTGCAGCTGGATCAGTGAGTCCTGGTGGTGCATGTACTCATGTGTGTTCAGCCAGGATTTGGGGGGGGGGGGGGGGGAAAGTTCCTCT
>VZTM01037262.1:129265-139460 GCA_013400555.1 Jacana jacana | reverse complement strand
TGTTTCAGAGTAGATTGGATGTGGTGTTGAGGGATCTGGTGTAGGAGAGAACTTGTAGAGTGGGGCTGATGGTTGGACTTGATGATCCCAAGGGTCTCTTCCAACCTATATGATTCTATGTTGGAGGAAAAAGCCATGTTTGCACATTCAGAACCTCTGATGATGATAAAATTTTTATGCTCCATCCCTGGAGGGGTTCAAGGCCAGGCTGGATGGGGCTTGGAGCAACCTGCTCTGGTGGGAGGTGTCCCTGCCCAAGGCAGGAGGGTTGGAACTCAATGATCTTCAAGGTCCAACTTCCAACTCTAACCATTCCATGATTCTGTGATTCTATTTTTGGGCCAAGGAAAACTCAGGGAAATGTTAGTTTTATATCCTAAATTTAACCTTCAGTGAATGAAGAGGTCTAGATCATTGTGATAGCATTTCTTTTTTCATAAGCATTTTTTTCTCTGAATCCTTTTTGGTACTCCAGTGGAAAAAGTGACATTATTTAGATGGGATAAACAGAGTGCCCCATTTAACGCCATCAAGGTTGGCAACCTCAGGCCAAACAGTTGAATAATCAATGCCAGACCTTCATTAATAAAGACTTCAAACCTGAAGAGGTGTGAGAACTTCCAGCCGGCTTCCATTGTAGAAGGTCTCATCAGACAAGCTCGAGACCCTCAGGTGGGACAGAGGAATCGTGTCCTCAGTCAGGAAGGTCCCTTGATGGGCTTTTACAGAGTTGTTTACTCTGCAGTTGTTTTTTCTGACGAAGAAGCCAGAGTAATGTGAAGGCTAAAAGTCCCATTCAAATCTTTTCTTTTGGTTTTTTTAAGAAGCAATTGAAAAAAACCATCAGGACTCATTCTGCTGAGGTTATTCTTGGACTAATTCTGCTGCTCTATTTTATTAACATCCTATTAAAGACACAGAAGGGGACATAAAAGTGTTACCCACAAAGTTTACAGGAGACACAGAGACCGGGAAGCTGATAAATAATGAAGATAAAGAATGTTTTGCCAATAGAAACCGATCCAAGTGTAATTATCCCTATTGCACACAGCAAACTGTAAGGTCATCTACACTGAGAGACCATTAATAGAGCCTGGCCGTACAGGGTCAGAACTGGAAAAGGCTGGTGGACGGGGAGCAGGAGCGGCGGCTGAGCTCCCCGGGCAGAGACGTTGATATAATCCTTAGATTTATCAACAGGAAAGATTAAGCAGGAGCACAGGGGAGTCTGTTTTATCTGGGTTTGGCACTGGTGCAACCACTTCTGGAATAAAACACGGCGGCCATAAATCAGGGATTTAAGTAGGAACAAAAACCTTAAGGGAAAGCGCCCCCAAAAACTGCAAGAATGATTAAAACGAATCTTACAAGGAAAGATTCCAGGAAAAAAGATAAATAGCTAAAAACAATCTGTCACGTTACAGGACAGTTTCCCAGGCTAACAGGCAAATGTATAAGAAGATCCATCCAGTAGCTAGATATATTTAGATGGAAAGTCTTGTGTGAAGTTGCTTTTAATGGGATTAATTAAAGGCACCCTCGTTTTTCGGGTGCCGGGTGTTGGGGGCCGTCACTGAATAGCTCGATACGGAGCGTTTTGCCCAGATGAAACCCTCCAGTTCAGCAGGAAGCGGACACTCTGTCTGGGGCTGATCTAAGTAGATGCTCACAGTGGTTTTGTAATCTGCAAATCTGCATTACAGCTGCTATTAGCCCTTTAACCTTTCAAATCTCACAGGCAGGACTCCTATGTAGGGTAAAACAAAGCCGCCAGGCTCATAGATGGCACAGGATTTTAGACTGAATTGGACAGATTTGTTCAGCTCTGGCAAAAATAAGTGGCTAGAAGCAGTCCTTGTTTTACCTCCATTCCATCCAAACCCCTGTGCTCAGCACTGGTGAGGCCACACCTTGAGTATTGTGTCCAGTTCTGGGCACCTCAGCACAAGAGAGATACCGAGGTGCTGGAGCGAGTGCAGANGGGATCTGGTGTAGGGGAGAACTTGTAGAGTGGGGCTGATGGTTGGACTTGATGATCCCAGGGGTCTCTTCCAACCGGAATGATTCTATGATTCTATGATTGCGATAGGGTCATCCCCACAAATGATCTTGCAGCAGGTTGAAGGTCAGCCTGCCCTGGGCCCCCCACCAAAGCTCACAAATGAATTTGTGAAGAGATCTAAAGAGGAAAGAAACTCTCACTCTTTGTGAGGAGAGAATGAGGAACCTTGGGTTTGGGATACAAAGTGAATTCAGCATTTGTCAAGCCCTTCCCAGAGTTTACCCGAAAGTGCGGTGTAAAACTGTGCCTTGGGTTTTTTCCAGGTTTTCAGGGAGAAAGCCCCAAGAGCCCAGATACAGGACATGGGATTTGCAGTTTTTCCTTTCATTTCTTTAAATCACAGCCACCTCTCTCATCTGAATGAGGCGTAGACTTCAGTAGGGGTTAAGAACTTTAAACTGAACTCCGTTTACAGAGGAGTCGGCAATAACTGCTCTATTAATACAATTCGGGGCTGGGATTTTCTGTGTCTCTGTTACATCCTCTAAGAATGTCCCTGAATATCATCCATGTGGGAAGTTATTTAAGGGGACGGCATCGATTCTCTGAGTATCCCTATGTTTGCTGTTGTGCTTGAGAACTCTCAGTGCACTGCTCCGGAGGGTACGGCAGTGTGTTTCCCTGCGCACTCGGCCTTCAGAAACCCAGGTTCACAATCGTTTCAGAGCTCGTAAGGAGGAGCCCTAGGACTCTGTTATGGTCCTATCAAGGTGAAGGCAGGTATAAACCACTGTGACAAAGTCACTCTTCAGCACAGCCTCCGAAACAACCGCCTTTTTTCAGGCACTTACTCCCTCTGAGAGGCAAACGGTGATTTTTCTCACCTTCAAATTATTTGGGATTTACCTCCCCGTGGAGTGTGCACGGACACACTTGACCACAAACCAGCACAGACTGGTTTCCTTTCTGATTGCTCATCGACAGCCTCTAGCCCCGGTGTGGTCCTGCACGTCCCACCCTGACCATCAGCCTCTGACTCGAATAAAAAGTCAAACTGAACTGCAAAAAACCCCACCATTGTGGTCTTAACTGGTGAATACACCTTTGATTTGCCCCATGCGTGGCCCTAGATTGGGGTGCAAGCCCAGGCACAAATCTTCTGTTATATCATCATTGGGTTTGGGTTTCTTAGTAAGGATTTTTGGCTTTTCTTTGGCTTTTCTTGGTAAGGCCACGCAGAGGGCCGAGTCTGGGGTCTGAAAATCATTACATTTTGCTGACTGTTACCCAGTTCACTCCTGCTCTCACCTCTTTGCTCTCTCCACATCCCCTTAGAAAGGGGTATGAACTACCTTCATGTGAGAAACAAAAATCGATCGATATCCACCTGATCCTAAAACAAAAAACCCCTCTGAGCCAGAACTTTATGCTAAATTTAATGGACATTCCTAACACAGTGGGCTTACAAGACCAGTCATGATACTTCCTGGCACTGCATTTTAGGAAAGCAGCTATCTTCCCTCCCCAAACGAAAAACTGACCATATGGTTATATCTTATAACTCCAGAAGGGTCTGGCTTTACTGGAAGCCGAAAGGGCATTTTTTTTAAGCAGGACTGGAGTTTTTCTACTGGGGCTTCTGTAGTGCAGCTGCTCTGGTCACTCTTGGACTGCTCAGACTAAATTTGGCTTTTGCTATTTTAAGCCCTTGCAGGACACTAAAGTCATATTTCTGGTATTTGTCTTAAAGCATTAATTGCTCGTTTCGTAGGTGTCAGCAAAGCAGGGAGCAGTTTATTGCAGGATAACCCGGCGCTCCACAAGTACTCCTTGGTCTTTTTTTCAGTATAGGAGGAAATTATGGTCTGGGCCGAAAGGTGTAGTTATTGGAAGAGGAAACAAAACGTGGGTAAACAGGCAGAAAGAGATGGGATTTACTTCACTGTGGAGAGCACAGACTCGTTACCGTAAGCAGGTAACATTTTTCTTCGGTCTTTGTGTAAAATCAGCGACCCAGTTCTTAAGGTGTCGCTTTCTGTGTAGCCGAGACCTCTCGATCCAGACCTGGGGTTTTTAACCTGATTTATCCAATCTTATCGTGGTGGGATTGTTCTGTCTCCCCTGACTGACGGGCACATCAACAGAGCATCCCCTCCCCTCCACCACGCTACCTTCTCTACGATGGGGCACTAACGGTACCGAGATGCTGTTTGAGCTGCCATCCCAACCTGCCATTCAGCCCAAAGCTGTCTGGCAGCTATCAGGATGCTGTTTCAGGATAGATTTCAGGTAATGAATGAGTGCCTGGCTCCTGTAAAGTCCCCAAAAGTCCTTATTTTTATACAATCATAGAATGGTTAGAGTTGGAGAAGATCATCCTTCTCCTTGACACATCCATCACTTCAGAGATCATCCAGTTCCAACCCCCTTGCCTTCCCACCAGAGCACGTTGCTCCAAGCCCCATCCAGCCTGGCCTTGAACCCCTCCAGGGATGGGGCAGCCACAACTTATCTTTAACTTTAGTTAGTTAGTAGAGGCCCAGCTAAAAAAGTAAAACTACTGAACAGAAAATTGGTTTGTTTTGCCTCAAACCAGGACAGCAACCTGGGCCAGGGTCTCACCACCAGAGAGAAAGATGTTGAATCCAAACCTTAGTGGGAAGTGATAGTGTAATCCCACTTCCTTTAGAGAGATATTGTCATGGTTTAGGCCAAATCAGCCAACGACCGGTGACAGATGCTTTCCCTTACCTCTGGCTCCAAGGAGAGGAGCAGGAGGGATGAAGAGATTTGAGGGTTTAACGTTAGCTTATAGATATTTTTTTGTCATGAGATTCTGGTTTGTTTTTTTCCTTTGTTTTTCAAAAGCAGTGGTTAAATGGAAGGTTTGCTCTGAAGGGTGCTGACACTGACATTCCAAGACAGCAAAACTGAGAGCTTGCCACGTAGCTGCTGTTTCAAGTGAACCATGTTTGTTGCTCAGTCCTCCAATACGGCTTTCTTGCCTAAATCTTGCAATTGCTGAAGGCATTTGGTGGCAACCCTGGTGGGAACTTGGATTTCCTTCACAGGAGAAAAGCACATAAGTACCCAAACCAGCACAGTTTTGACTGTGCCAGACAAAGAAAGAAGAAACTAGCCTTGAGGTCCACACTACTCCAGCGAGGCTGCTTACAGTGCTGTGGTCAGACATGTAACCATGCCTGGGGTCGTAATTCCTTTGGTGCCTCTTCTCTGTCACCAAGTGTCTCATATTCTTTGGCACGTGGTGACTCACTTCCAGCAAGAAGGAGGGAACGGAACGTGGTTCCACTTCTGTTCTATGACCTGATGGTTAAAACTGACCCCTGGGAACTGGGTATTCAAAATTACTTCAACTGAGGTGACTGCTGGAGAGAGTCCAGGGCAGGGCTACCAAGATGATAGAGTGGAGCATCTCCCATAGGAGGAAAGGCTGAGGGAGCTGGGTCTCTTGAGCTTGGAGAAGAGGAGACTGAGGGGTGCCCTCATGAATGGTTATCAATATGTAAAGGGTGAGTGTCAGGAGGATGGAGCCAGGCTCTTCTCAGTGACATCCAGTGATAGGACAAGGGGCAATGGGTGCAAGCTGGAACAGAGGAGGTTCCAGGTGAATATGAGGAAAAAACTTCTGAGATTCTGTGATTCTGTGAACCTAGTATTCAATCTGGTTATGAACATTTTAGACATCCTGTCACTATGCTCAATGTGAATATTGCTGGCAGTACCATTACCCTGCCATTTACTACGACTGGGGCGGTGACCATTCCCCTGGACTGGGCACCACCTTGAGGGCTGTGTCCAGCTATCGGCCACCCGCTCCAAGGAACACAGGGAGGTGGTGACCATGAGCCAGCAGTGTGCCCAGGTGGCCAAGAAGGCCAACAGCATCCTGGCCTGGATCAGGAACAGCATGGGGAGTAGGACTCAGGAGGTGATCGTCCCTCTATACTGGGCACTGGTGAGGCCCCACCTCAAGTGTTTTGTCCAGTTTTGGGCCCCTCACCACAAAAAAGACTTCGAGGGGCTGGAGCGGGTCTGGAGAAGGGCAACAGAGCTGATGAGGGGTCTGGAGCACAAGTCTTGAGAGGAAAGGCTGAGGGAGCTGGGGGTGTTCAGCCTGGAGAAAAGGAGGCTGAGGGGAGACCTTCTCACTCTCTCCAACCCCCTGAAAGGAGGGTGTAGCCAGGGGGGGTTGGTCTCTTCTCCCAAGGAACAGGCCATGGGACAAGAGGAAATGGCCTCAAGTTGCCCCAGGGGAGGTTCAGATTGGAGATTGGGAACAGTTTTTCCCTGGAAAGGGTTGTTGCACCTTGGACTGGGCTGCCCAGGGCAGTGGTGGAGTCACCATCCCTGGAGGGATTGAAAAGCCGGGCAGACACAGTGCTTGGAGACACAGGTTAGTGATGGGTTTGTCAGTGCTGGGTTGATGGTTGGACTCAATGATCTGAAGGTCCCCTCCAATCCAGGCAATTCCATGATTCTACCCCTGTGGCAACTTTTGACTGGCATCCTGAAAGTCTCATTGTTTGAACTGGAACAGTTGGTTCCTCAGTGTGTGAGCAGATGACTGTGAATGGGGACTTCATAGCCCTTATGGACTGAGGTGCTGGCTGAGGTTAGACTCCCCAGAGATTTAAGAAGTACTGGTCATAACACATTTTGTGACTTATTTAAGGACTTCTCTGTCCACATCTGGCCATCTTATGGAAAATGTTCAATGAGACCATTTCAGGAGGAGAGTGTGTGATATAATAACGACACACAGTTATTATCTAACAGCTTCCCAGTTACACTCCTGCAGCAAATTAACAATAGCATGTCCTTACACTTCAGCATTCCAGGAATTACAGATATATAGAGATATATGTAGAAATCTATATATATATCTCAGAGGTAAGCGTTGTCACGAAGCATAATGAACTTCTGCAAGTCATGCCTCGTGTGGAAGTACAGACCTTCTATGCAAGGCAGTGATCCCCCTGCAGCCCAGGAGGGAGTTTTCTGCAGAGATGTTTTGGTGGGCTTTTTTTGAGATTGAGGGGAGTGCTGTCTGAGTGAAGAGTTTTTCCATTTCAGGAAGCGTGCAGCCTAAATATACGAGCATTTACAGACCTCTGTGAAAATCCATTGCAGTAAACCAAGGAAGTTAAGAGCAGAACAGAAGAACTCGGAGGTTCCTTCTCCTCAGGATGTTTTTTCAATTTGCCCATTGCAAAGCCACCACCTTGTCCATTATTTTTTTTCCAGAACTCCTAAAAACAGTTGAAAACCTTGTTCTCTGGCTTCGCAGCAAGACTAAACTTACTGAAGAATCAAATTTTCTAGCCAAGTCTAGCCCTAGTGAGGAAGGCGAGGAGTATTTTGACTTTTCATGTCTTCACTAAATACCTCTGTAAAATCAGGGCTTGTGGCCACTGAGTGTCAGAGCAGATCAAAGCACATTTGTAATCCTGCAGGTGTCAAAACATACTGGAAAGAAACTCTTTGCTGTGAGGGTGGTGAGAGCCTGGAAGAGGTTGCCCCGAGAAGCTGTGGCTGCCCCATCCCTGGAGGGGTTCAAGGCCTGGCTGGATGGGGCTTGGAGCAACCTGCTCTGGTGGGAGGTGTCAGGGGGGTTGGAACTGGATGATCTTTAAGGTCCCTTCCAACTCTTAACCATTTCGTGGTTCTATGAAGTTGTTTTTAATCTCTAATGGAAACCTTTCTAGTGTGGTGGTAAGTAAGGTTGGGGTTTTTCCCCTTGGGCTATCAAAAGAAGGGAATTCTTTTCCTGCACAAGCCTTTCTTCTGCATGGACGTGGGCTGGGATCAGGGAAGGGAGCTGCTGTAGGGATGAGGAGCGGTGCCCCAGCTCCTCTCCAGTCCTTCCAGTCCTTCTTTTCACTTTGAAACTTGGGGTTGTGTTGGTGGGGTTTGTTTTCATTTCTTCACACCACCGTATTCATCAGGTGGTTTAATCTCCAGGTGATTAAGAAGAGGGTAATCATTTGCCCTCACCTGTGTTTATCCAGCTCGTTTTCACACCGGTGATACTCAGCTCACCTGAGCACGATGAGTAACGGCTGTGTTTCAGGAGCAGGGTCTGTAGCTTTAATATTTGGGTAAAACTTTCAAGGCAAGGTCAAAAGCTGTAGAGAAGTGAGGGAGAAGTTAGCAGGTGTAGGTGGAAATTGCGGAGCCGGGTGGCTATGTGCTCGTCTTGCATTAACCCTGATATCTCTGTTCTGTTTTCAGAGCCCTAACTCAGTCATGATCGCCCTGGTAATGCTGTTGAATATCGGTTTAGCCATTCTTTTTGTCCATTTTCTAACTTGAGTGGAAGTAGGAAAGGTAAGAAAGGTCTTGGTTTATTTTTTCCTACTAAGTAAAACATAATATTAATAATAATAATAAAAGTCACCCCACCCACCCCACCTCGAACGATATAATTTCTCTGCATACTTTTGACGCTCCCCACTTTAATTTTAGCTATGCCTGAATGTGATTCAACATAGTTATTTAATGTTGTAACTGTTTTGACCCTTCAGTGAAGTCATGGCAACCTAGTGGTGTTAGCCCACAGTTCTCTGCACTTGTGTCATCAGCCTTTTAATTGGCACCTCTCAGACTCAGACACTCTTTAAGAGGCTTGGAATTAGGATGGGACTCGAGAAAATGAAAGAGAGAGAGAGAGAGAGAGAGAAAGAGAGAGAGATGATGATGATGGTGGAACTTGGAAAATTCAGCCAAGGGCCCAGCTGAGTTTCTCTGCTGAACAGCTCGTGGCTTGGGGGTCCTCTGAAAGCCGAAACGAGCTGGAAAACGACCCAAATAAATCTGCTGAAGCAGCCCGGCCGGCGAAGCGCCTTGGCTTCTCCCATCTGTTCAGGCAGAGTGTGACTAAACTGGAAATGTTCAGAGCTGCACTTTGGGGGTTGATGGAAGCCAACAGCTGCCTTACTATTTTCCCATCTGATGTTTTTAGTGGGGGAGATGGGCAAGCGACCGCCGGAGGAATGTGGTCAGAGGACTCTGTGGCTGTGGAAGCGGTTCCAGCGTTCACTCCTATTCTCGTTAGAAGAAATAGTTAGCAGCATCAGTCACCAGTCTTATTCCATTACCTGCTGCTTTTAACAGCTCCTGCAGCCTTCTCGGGGGAGGTTGAATTTCATTTGCCTGTGCATGATTCTCTTGGTTTCGTTGTTTGATGAGATTTGACGCAGAGCCAGAACGTGGCGCCCAGCCCGGCCCGGAGCGAGCTCTGGCTTCTGCCCGGCAGCAGAAGCGGAAAGAAGAAATCTCTTCTCCTGACCCGAAGGTGAAATTCTCAAAAGTGCAAATCCTCTGAAGCCCGAAGAGCCCTTTTGCTTTCAGGTTTTAGTAAGTAAGAAAACCCGGGCTGCACAGTTTTGCCACGGCGGTCTCTTCCTAAAAGTGCTCCAAAGCGAAGCTGCTCATTGGTGGAAAGACTCGAGGAGCTGAAGAAGTGGGTAGCGTCAGCGCAGTCTAACCACGTGGAGGTGGAATATCAGAATGAGCCAAGAAAGACCAGATATGGGGGCTTGCATGTTGACCTTTTTTTTTTTTTAGTCATCTTTTTTTCTTTTTTTCTTCTGTTTTGGTGGAATTCTGGTGCTGTGGGAATCGGTGACTCGAGTTGCCGTGTTTCGGCACAGGGAGGCGTTTTGCCAGCGGTTTAAAAATGGAGTCCTGTCTGTGAGTGCACATGGGGGCAGCGGTGATGGGTGCAAGCTGGAACAGAGGAGGTTCCACTTCAACATGAGGAGAAACATCTTCAGGGTGAGGGTGAGGGAACCCTGGCAGGGGCTGCCCAGGGAGGTGGTGGAGTCTCCTTCTCTGGAGACATTCCCAACCCGCCTGGAGGCGTTCCTGTGTGACCTGCTCTGGGTGTTCCTGCTCCGGCAGGTGGATTGGACTGGATGATCTTCCAAGGTCCCTTCCAACCCCTGAGATTCTGGGACTGATTCTGTGAAGGCCCGAGTGCGGCGAGTGGCATTTCCACCCCCACCACCGGCTTCGCGTTGGGCACGTTTGGGCAGAGCGCTCGGGCCCGGGAAGTCATCCTTGATGGATTTGATGCCTTCAACGTCTCTCACGAGTCCGTCTCCGCTTTTCACCTCAGCGTGGAAAAAGCCTCCGGTTTTGGGGGGTTGGTTATTTTTTTTGGGGGGG
>VZTM01037262.1:99501-115561 GCA_013400555.1 Jacana jacana | reverse complement strand
GAAATGCATCTGGAGAACATGCTGAGGAGACAACTGGGCACAGCTGAGAAAAGGCAAGGTAAGAAAACGTGAGGAGTGCCATTCTGTCGTCCACAGTGGCTGTAGGATGGATTGCATCCTCCCACACTTCTCTGGCTGCCCTGACCCTCACAAAACGCATTCATTACTTCTCATAACAGGAATCCTTGAACCCATTTGATAGAGCTCTGTTGTTTCCAGAATTTATGAAAGAGATTAGGTTTTGCAGAGCTGAGCTGTGGCTGTTTAGAGACCTGTTTTAACTAGGAATGGGATAAAACCCTTCTCTCCTTCCCCACTCTTAATAGTTCCTTTTTGCTTTGTAAAGTTCTACTCCAATATTTCTAACCTTAATACTTACCACGGCAGAAGTCACTCAAATCAGGTGTACACCCAGAATCGGCTGCCCAAGGAGGGGTTGGAGTCCCCATCCCTGACTGTGTTTCAGAGTAGATTGGATGTGGTGTTGGGGGATCTGGTGTAGGGGAGAACTTTGTAGAGCGGGGCTGATGGTTGGACTGGATGATCCCAAGGGTCTTTTCCAACCTGAAGGATTCTATGACTCTATCTCACACAGCAGCCTGGCACACATTGCTCCAGAAGGACAAATCCTTAAATCCTTAGCCATCCACGTCTTTTAAAGAAAACACTGGGACTTCCCTGAAGAGGAGTCTTTGCTCCTGGAAACCACGGGTGCTGCCTGTCCCACAGCCACACAGAGAGCCTCTGTTTTACCCACCTTTGTTGCGTTACTCAAGTCACATGAGATGGAATGTTAATATTCTTATTCTGCAAAAATGCTGATTAACCCATACCATTTGTAAATTGTAGAAAATGTGATTCTTACCCTAGAGCTGGAGAGGAGCTCTTACATGTTGATTTGCTTTCTGCAAGGAAAAATCACTGGATTTTGAAAGAATATTGACTGCTGGCTTTGAACGGATGTCACAAGAAGATAAGCCAGACCAGAAACACAAAGCAACCTATTCCCTCCTGGCGCGTTAGGATCTACCTGTCTCACCTGAGTTCCCTGTGTTTTTCCACATCCTTCAGATGTTCCCATAACTTGGCCTGTTGGCCTTCAAAATAAAGGTGAATGGGAAACGTAGCACCTTATTACTGCATCTGCCAGAGGTTTCCCTCCACACTGGTTTGCCTTTTAACCACCGAGAAACTTCACTTAGGACAGGGGTGCAAAAACACGCTGGGGCTGGCCCAGCTCCAAGGAGGAGCAGCAGAAGGGGTCAACGGTGAACATTCACACCATTCAACCCTGGAGACTTCAAAGGACTGCATCTTCCTCCTGCTCATGGGTGATTTGAAAGTTACAAATGGTGGGGCTTAACCTTAGCCTTTCCTTCATCTCCCTCTGGCTCACCCATAAATCTCTGATATTTACTGAAGTGTACGGCTCGTGTAAGGACACCGAGATGCTGGGTGTTGTTTCTCCTTGACTTCCCGGAGACTCTTCTTGTCAGGATCGTGTGACTTCAAAACGAACACCCACCCACTTGGAAAGTTCACTTAGACCAAAACATTAGGTGACTTAAGGCCCTCCCGCTGACAAACGTACAGGTTTCACCAGGAACAATAGGAAATTTAAGCTTTTATAGCATGCAAACAAACTCAGAGTAGGATGGGGGTGTAAATAATCACTTGGAAACTAATAAAAAGATGATGGTTCATTATATTAATTCAATTGCATTAAGGGTGTAATTAGCATCTGCTTAATCATAGCGTTACCGCAATGAATGGATAAACAAACATTCATCCAAAGGCAGGAACACTCTCCTTCGGGGAGGGAGGGAACCACGCAGGGCATTCTCAGCTTGGCTGCTTCAAGATTAGGTCCCAGTCCAGATCAAACAGTGACAATTTCGGTATTGGGGCTGATGGTTGGACTCAATGACTCCAAGGGTCTCTTCCAACCAAAATGATTCTATGATTCTAAATCTGCTGCTAAGCATTCAACCGAATTCAGGTAGGGTAGACGTCAGGGCTAATGCTGGGATATTCATCCCTGAAGCAGAGGCTTTTCTGCTAACAAATTTGGGGTAGCACTGGCAAAGGGACCTATATTTCACAGAAAAGGAGTGGGTTCAAGAGGAGAGGGAACTGCTGGAGAGGGTACAGCAGAGGGTTATGAAGACAGTGAGGGGCCTGGAGCATCTCTTTGGAGGAATGGCTGAGGGACTTCGGTCTTTTTAGTCTGGAGAAGAGAAGGCTGAGAGGGGACCTCATCAATGCTGAGCAATATCTAAATGGTGGGTGTCAAGAGGACAGGTCATCCTCTTGGGCTCTTGTCAGTGGTGCCCAGTGACAGGACAAGGGGCAACAAAAGCTGGAACATTGGAAGTTCTGTCTGAATATGTGGAAAAACTTCCCTGTGAGGGTGGCAGAGCCCTGGCAGAGGCTGCCCAGAGAGGTGGTGGAGTCTCCTTCTCTGGAGACATTCAAACCCACCTGGACACGTTCCTGTGGGACCTGCTCTGGATGGCCCTGCTCTGGCAGGGGCTTGGATGAGATGATCTCCAGAGGTCCCTTCCAACCCCATAGCAGTCTGGGAGTCTGTGAAATTTGGGACATGCATGCCTGTGTTTTGGAAATGCGAGCTGCACAGGTCAGGAGGCACACCAGCACAGGTCCTGCAGTAATTTATGGTAAAGGACCCCCAAAGGCCTTTGCACATTATCACCTCACACTCTGGAGGACTCTTTGCTTGCAGCTTTGATATTTGGCACTTCAAATCACTGCGAGTCCAACCACCTCACCTTCAGCTGAGTGAAGAGACTGCTCCTTCCAGCACCCAGAGTGCATTAGCAGAACAAGAGCATCTGTGCAATGAGACCAAGAGGGTTCATAACCTCCACAGGAAGGAGGCGTGATGGGCAGCTTTGGCTGGCAACTTCACACGCCAGCCAAGATCAGCAGGTGTGAGAGCAACCAAAATTGCACAACACCCCTGCCTAGAAGGTCACAGAATCATACATCATCTCCTTACGCTCCTCCAGGGTGCTCCTAAAGTGAGGTGAGCTTCCTAAGAGGTTCACTCTGAAACCTTGTGAGCTATTGAGTACTGTGACAATAAGAGAGTGACCTATTGACTTACGGATTCATGGTTTGGTTTGGGTTGGAAGGGACATGGATTCATAGGTTGGTTTAGGTTGGAAGGGATATGAAAGATCATTGAGTTCCAACACCCTGCCCTGGGCAGGGACACCTCCCACTGGACCAGGTTGCTCAAAGCCCCATCCAGCTTGGCCTTGACAGGTCCCACACTCCCACATCTGCCTCTGTCCTACACGGGGTTGTCCATATCGTCCATGGCAGTGCTGGTGAGACTCCAGCCCCCACACGCTGACCTTCAGCCTTCAAATGGAGATGTCATGCTGAGACTCCCTCCAGCTGGAGTGACTAAACCCAAACTTCAGACACTTCCCTTTGGCCAGATGTAGGACACACCGACCAGTTCCCCCCACCGGTGGCAGGGCAGGGTGCTGGGCAGGTCTGCTGCGTGGTCACTTGGGGAGGTTGCTGCTCTCTTCACATGCTCAGGTTTCCCAGACCTAGGAATTCTTTTCAGGCAGCCAGCACACATCTATTTTCCGTAGCATTTTGAAACTGCCTGGCATCGAAATCCTCGCTATTTATAGCTTTATGTGCAACTTAATATTTATCTCAACCTCCAATCGGGACGCTGGCTGTAAATGTCAGCGGATTATTTACTATGGCAAATTAATTAGTTACGTAAATGAATCTCTTTTTAGGGAAGAGAGACTGTTAATACTTGTTGGATTACTTGAGCATTAGGGTCCTTTGAAGCTCCTCAGCATTTCTGGGTGTTTAGCTCAGGACCCTGCGACTTTAAAGCCTCCAGTGCAAGTGACACCCCCGAGCTCAAGCACAAGGAGAATTATTTTGTTTAACTGGGGCATTAACAGTACTTTGGCGCAAATGGACGTGTCAGTTGTGCTAAATCACAATGAAATTCCCGTCAAAGCACGTAAGCTGGGAACACTGCATGAACTTATTTTGATGAATGGAATCAGGGGGACTGTCTGCTGTAGCAATGATGGGACAACGAAGCTGTTGCTGTTGCTACCCAGCTAAACAGCAATGATATATTCCACCCCCCCCGGCCCCCCCGTGCTCTAAAATAAATTTTAAAAGGAGAAGGATGGATACTGATGGATAGAAATTCACCTGGTTGTTTTTTTTTTGCACTTCAACTCCCTTTGGTGTTTTCTGAGTGCAGGGGCTCACATTTTATTGGCAGGAGACTAACACAGATCACGAATGATGGCACAGAAAAGGCGTACCTGGTGACACAAGAGAGTGCGGCTCTTCATGAAATGCTACAGGACACATGCTCACGGGGAGCACAACAAATTGAAAAAAGAATAATGGAAAAAGAGCAGCAGCCCCCAGCTGCTCACTAAGCTGGCAAAGTGCACCCACAACGTGGATTTTCAGGTGCAGAGCGCTGGTGGCAGAGGGGTTTATGTATGACAAGAGGAAGACCATGCCAACAGATTCATTATCATAGAATGGGCCAGGCTGGAAGGGACCTCTAGGGTCACCTAGTCTGACCTCCCTGCAGTCAGCAGGGACAGCCCCAACTAGACCAGGTTGCCCAGGGCCTCCTCCAGCCTCTCCTTGAAGATCTCCAGGGAAGGGGACTCAACCACCTCCCTGGGCAACCTGTCCCAGTGCTCCACCACCTTCAGAGGAAAGACCCTATTCCTGATATCCAACCTAAAGCTGCTCTTCTCCAACTTGAAGCCATTGCCCCTCATTGTCCTGTCCCTGCAGGCCTTTGGAAACAGACTCTCCCCAGCCTTCCTGTAGGCCCTTCAGGGACTGGAAGGCTGCTCTGAGGTCTCCCCAGAGCCTCCTCTTCTCCAGGCTGAACAACCCCAGTTCCCTCAGCCTGTCCTCAGAGCAAAGGTGCTCCAACCCACTGATCCTTTTCATGGCCCTCCTCTGGACCTGCTCCATCAGGTCCATGTCCTTCCTCTCTTGAGGGCTCCAGACCTGCACACAGCACTCCAGGGGAGGTCTCACCAGAGCAGAGATATTATTATTGGACACCCTGTGAAGCAGGCAGGCGTGTGGAGCGACGTCGGAGGCAAGTTCTCCGGGATGATGGGATTGGATGGGACTGACTTAACACTTTTATTTTGCCCAGAGTATATTTCCCTTGTAGAGCTTGCCAACAAATAGTATTTACTTCTTTGTTGCCATTCTTTGGGGTCCATTTGAAGATACAAGTTCTTTTCTTTTCTTCCTGGTGTAACTTTACTTTATACCTTGTCAGCTGAGAAGCAAAGGCTTCGTGTTGTTGTTTAGCAGGCTCTGCCAGTCCACCCTGCTTTTAGAAACTCCTCAAGAGGAAGAAGGATGGGAAGCTGTCAGGAAAAGGCTCCAAAAGCTGCTCTGCTGCTCAGAGAGGAAAAAAGCCATCTGAAGGGGCTCTCTCTGGTGGGGATGGTCAGGGCAGGCCCAGTGATCAGCCCAGCAGAGCCCGCAAGCAGGAAACGGGGGAAACAGATGGAGCCGTGAGACAGCCAGAGGGGGGAGCGTGAAGCTGGGGAGCTGAGCCAACGGGCACCATTGTCTCCAAGCCCCGAGAAGCCCTTCTACCGGAAAGATTGCAGATTGCAATTAGCATCTGAGCTCTTGGGTGTCCTGAAATCTCTGCACTCAGGGCTCCCATCGAGGGCTCTGGAAGCGCGGTTTAGAAATAATGGAGTCGGTATGAGATTTTCACCATGAAGCAGGCTGAGGGAGCTGGAGAAGAGGAGGCTCCAGGGAGACCTCAAAGCCCCTTCCAATCCCTAAAAGGGGGTCCAGGAGAGATGGGGAGGGACTCTTGATGAGGGAGGGGAGCCATAGAATGAACAGGAAGGCTTTTAAACTGAAAGAGGGGAGGTTGAGATGAGATGTCAGGAAGAAATTCTTTGGTGTGAGGGTGGTGAGACACTGGAACAGGTTGCCCAGAGAGGTGGTGGAGGCCCCACCCCTGGAGACATTCAAAGTCAGGCATGGTGAGGCTCTGAGCAACCTGATCTAGTTAAAGATGTCCCTGCTCACTAGATGACCTTTAAAGGTCCCTTCCAAGCCAGCACAGTGGTTGTGTAAGATTTATCTATCTGGAGAAACATACTTAGCATAACCAAAACACCTTTGTGGAAGCTCCCATCTGGGAGCAGACATGTCCCTGGCATCTCTCCTGTCCACAGCTTCCTTGGTGCTGCTGTGAGGGTGCTGGGCAACGGGCACCCAGCTCAGAAACAGACTCTGGTCCCATCTGAGGACCTATTTTAATTCAATTCAATTCTTTTGCAGGCATGGTGGGAGTGTCTTCCACCAAGGCTCTACAGGATGATGGCTTATCCATGCCAGATCTGTGTGTTCTGACCATTTCTTCTTGTTCAGAGTGGTTATTGCTCAGAGTTACAGTAGCACCAGTACAGCTATGATGGGAAGGAAAACCAAATAATGGGTGCCATCTGATTACATTCTGGTTCACACATATTCAGCAAAACAGTTATCTGGTACTGAGAATAATGAGTGAATTTAAATCACTATTGCCATTAACACACTTTATTGATGCTGTTTGTTAACTTCAAGCAGTGTTCAGGAAAACAAACCAACCACGGGCAGCTCCATTAAGCCAATTTTTCATCCCAAGGCTATTAAGGACTTCAGAGAAGCTGCATCCCCATTACTGAGAGGAGAAATTGGATCACCAGCTGATCGGGTTGGTTCGATTGGACACGGCCTCTTCTTTTCATAGCGAGCCTCCATCCAGCTGCGGGAAGACAACCCTACCTCCATTTATGCTGAGAATAGAAGCTTCTACCAAAATCACATCTGCTAGGCAGGCATCCTAGAGAAAATGCGGGCTCACCCTGCGACCGTGAGCATCAACACAACCATCATACACCCATTTTACCCCAGCCCTTCCCGTAGTCACTTTGAAAGTTGTATTGCTGAGCCAAATTAACCCTCTGGGTGGGAGAGCGTATAAGCAAGCTCCCACTTGAGAATTTTTTTCCACTGTGAACTTCAGGAGCTCGTAGGAGAATGGGTAGGCAGCGTGCTGGGGTCAAGGCCGCCGGTGGCTGCATCTTTGGGAGCTTGGTACCCTGAACTTTGCCTGGAGATGGCTGGAGAAGCGCAACCATCAAATCCCACATCAGGCACAGCCCTGGCAGTAAGGCTTTGGGCCCCAGACTTCTTTTTTACACTGCCCATATGTCGACCATCCAGCAGCCAGCCCGCGTTTTTCTCTTGCAAGCCTTGGGATTTTTCATATCTGCACCTATTTCGTTGATATCTGCAAAGAACAGGCACTGGGCAGGGAGACTCCTGCTCCTGAAGCTGCGCAATTGCGCTTTAAAAAAAACAAAACAAAAGAAAAGAAAACAAAACAAAACTTGTTTATCTCCTGTGGTTGCAAAGCAAAGCCAGAAAACATGGCCTTTCCAAGCTCAAAACCCAGGAAGTAAAAACAAAACAAGACAAAAAATACAAAACAAACCCCAAAATACCAACAAACCAAACCAGGGTTCTAGTGTATTTCGAAATTTGAATGCTGTGATTCACGCACTCTGAATGTCTGTGATGGCAGCTCCGAAACGTAAATACAGACTTTTAGCTCACAGGCTGCACAGCTGAAAGGAAGCCGATTTAATCAGCTAAAAAGGACACTTAATGTGTTTCTTTAAAAAATATATAAAAGTGTGGAAATAGTGTCTGCGTTCCTATTTTGCTGTCAGAGCAGAGCAGCTCTGACATAAACAAGGAGGAGCACGCAATCTGAATGCAGCTTTTGCTTCTTAATGCATTTCAGTCGTGTCTCATAACTTCCCACTGACAATTAAAATGCCAAATGCTCTATTTATTTCTTAATCCCACTGGTTTATTGTTTTTAAGGCTGGAACTCCCACAGATGTCAGTAAGACCAGCAAAAAAACAACACAGTTTCACAACTAGGCTCAAGTGTTTCAAAAAAAAAAACCTTTCTCCCCTGTTTTCTTAACCAAAAAAAAAAAAAGGAAGAAATAAAGGCTGCCATCTTTCCTTAGAAAGATTATGGTTCCCTCCAAATACCAAAACTCCCTACTCCTTTATTCCAAAAAAGAGGCTTTTATTGTTTTTCTGTATTAGAATCTTTGGAAAGATTGAAATTAGCTTGTATTTAATCTGGAGATTTCAGAGTCAATACGTTAACACAATCAGATTTCTAATAGGAGCTCGAAGGACAAAGACAACCAGGGTTTACTTTGGTCTTCTCATTTCAGAGCTCCTGAGCTTCAGAATACACAAAGGTCCTGCACTTCATTTGTGTCCCCCGTGTTACAAAAGAGAGTTCTGCAACTTATAATATATTTAGTAATAATAATAATAATAATGATGATAAATAATGCCCTTCCAGCACTGAGTTTCCCCCACCCTTTCTTTTACTCCTTACTCTGAGATCTTGCTCTAATATTTAAATTTTTTGAAAATAAATAATAATACATTTAATAAATATTTTCCTTTTTTAGAATATTCAGGATAGTTTTGATTCTTTTGTATCCATTGTCACTGTTATTCTCTCCATTTTCTCATAAATTTGCAAACATATTGAGCTTCCTGGTGACGTCCCACCAGTTAGTTCCCTTCACTGTGTAAACTGGTTGTCTCCAAGGGCCCTGCAGCCCAAATTTAATTTTTTAAATTTTTTTCTTACCCAAAGAGAGGGTCAGAAGTTACCTGCTAGTAAACTGATAAGGATGTGGTGCCACCATTGGTCTGTCCGTCTATTCCCCAAACCCATGATAACGGCTGGAGTTTTGAAACCAAGAAGAATGTGACACCAGGAAGCAGATGGGGTGGGGAGGGTGTTCCTGGAATTTCCAAGATTTTTCCTATTCACAAAAAAAAAAACCCAAACCCCCACACTTCTATGATGTCTCATTTCTGCTCACAAACTTGCAACTGCTTCTCTGTAGATATCACCAGAATACAGAGTACGTGGAGAGAGAAGAGAAAAATTTCCCTTGCCGTAAAGATTTAAAGAGAAAAAGGTTGGAATTCCCTTTACCATCAGGAGTGTAGCATTAACAAGGCCATGAGTTCAATGAACATTATTGTTTTTTCAACTTGCCATCCCACCAACCAACTGGGAGTTCAAGGGCTGCTGCCAATGGGTCTGAAAGGGTTGGCCTCAGTAGTGTTCACACCGTGGAGTCTGACCCAACGCTGGGAAATTTCGGGGAGATATAAATCTAAATATAATCAAGGGATCATAAAATGGTTTGGGTTGGAAGGGGCCTTTAAGATCATCCAGTTCCAACCCCCCTGGGGAGGGACACCTCCCACCAGACCAAGTTGCTCCAAGCCCCATCCAGCCTGGCCTTGAACCCCTCCAGGGATGGGGCAGCTACAACTTCTCTGGGCAACCTCTTCCAGGCTCTCACCACCCTCACAGCAAAGGATTTGTACCTGGGATCTCATCTAAATCCCCCCTCTTTTAATTTACAACCATTTCTCCTTATCCTGTGGCTCCCCTCCCTGATCAAGAGTCCCTTCCCCGTCTCTCCTGGAGCCCCTTTAGGGACTGGAAGGGGCTCTAAGGTCTCCCTAGAGCCTTCTCTTCTCCAGGCTGAACACCCCAAAGAGGCAATGAAGAAAAATAACTATAAGGAGAAAGGAGGGGAATGGAGGGGAAGACAAGGATATTTTTTTCTGCCCGGTGTGAGGCAGCTATTCTTTTGATTCTGTCCTTTATAACCTAGGAAAAATGCAAAGCAGAGTGCAAGATGCAAACAATTTCTAAAGCTACATTAAGAGGAAGTGCCATCAATTTGTGTCGTGTCTGCTGGAATTGGAGCCTAGTCCTTCTCTTCAGCTGTGAAAGCAAGAAAACCCGACCCCCGATTACTGTGTGCTGCCTCTGCTGCAAGAAATACCAGGTAGGTTTTTTTAAAAAATAATCAATTAAGTTATCTCTTGACTTCCCAAGCTTGTTGGTTGAGCAAAACCATGCTTGGCTTCTTCCCCCTTCACAATGGGGGCTTACAGTTATTTTTGCTTCGGTATCAGTGGGTTTCTGATGCCTGGAGATACGCGTTGCAGGGCGAAGGCGATGCTTCGCAGTTCACTTACTCCAGGGGAATCTGATGCCGTCTCATGAATCAGAGAACTGGAAATCATTGATGAACTGAGTGTATTACATTAGCATTCTAACAAGCACATCCCTCCGTGAAAAAACAAGCCAGTGCTCTCCTCTCTCCTTAGGCTTAAACTACAGGAGAAAATGTCTTCCTGAGAATTTAACACCATAAATTCGAGAAAAACAAACTAAATTTAACCACAGAGTTGCACTGAAGTATTTAGAAGAACAGGTGAAATGGCCTGAACATTACCCCTATTTTCCAAAGTAAACACTGTAATTTAGCAAATATTAGACAACGTGGCTCATATATTAGACTGACCATGGCGGTCCAACCATAACCCTGACCTGTGTGACACACAGGACACAGCAGGCCAAAGCACCATCCGACCCTGGCAGGACCAATCTCCAGCATGTGTCCACCGGGCCACCAGCTTGACCTCCTCACAGGAGCCAGGAGACCAGTGGGGAGCCCCATAACACCAGTCTCTGAACTGTGATGATGGATGATGCGCCCTGTTGATGTGGGCTGAGAGCAGGATGAGTGGATGGCAGGGGACAGCTCAGAGGTCAGGAGCTCTGTCTTCTTCACACACATAATTCTCTCATGGCAGAGGTGAAAATAAACCAATCACTTTTATTTATGGTAGGATATTTTCATAAGAGCCAACTGCTGAGGACGGGAAGCGCTCAGCTGATGTGTACATGCTGACTAATACCAGCCAAGGACTTGGCTTAGATCATCTTCTCCAACATTTTTCTATCAGTCACGAAAGAAGGAGCTCTTTATATTCATCAATTCATGGCACAAGGAGTGGCCTGTATCACAAACAGTGTGACCAGAAGGAGTAGAGAAGGGACCGTCCCCCTGTACTGGGCACTCGTAAGGCCCCTCCTCAAGTGCTGGGTCCAGTTTTGGGCTTCTCACCACAAAAAAAAAAAGACATTGAGGGACTGGATTGGGTCCAGAGAAGGGCAACGGAGCTGGTGAGGGGTCTGGAGCACAAGTCTTGTGAGAAGAGGCTGGGGGTGTTCAGCCTGGAGAAAAGGAGGCTGAGGGGAGACCTTCTCACTCTCTCCAACTCCCTGAAAGGAGGGTGTAGCCAGGGGGGGTTGGTCTCTTCCTCCAAGGAACAGGTCATTGTACAAGAGGAAACGGCCTCAAGTTGTGCCAGGGGAGGTTCAGATTGGATGTTAGGAAGAATTTTTACACTGAAAGGGTTATCAAGGATTGGACTGGGCTGCCCAGGGCAGTATTGGAGCCACCATCTCTGGAGCGATTTCAAAGCTGGGCAGACACAGTGCTTAGAGACACGGGTTAGTGATGGGTTTTGTCAGTGCTGGGTTGATAGATGGACTTGATGATCTGAAAGGTCCCTTCCAACCCAGGTGATTCTATGATGTTATGACTACCCAGGTCAGTGCTGGTGGGCTGCTTGGCCCTGCTGACACCAAGAAGATGAGGTGAAGAGCATTCCTCAAACAGTACAGCTCAGAGAAAGTCCTGCTCGTGCTCCTGACAGAGGCTGACAGAGGTTCTTGATTATTTAGTGCAATGTTTTCTCTGCCCGGTGTGGAAGGAGCAGCAGGCAGTCTGCGGGAGCAACCAGGAACTGGTGCTAAAATACAATCTCTGTCATATCTGAAGGCAACAACACTGACATTTTGCAAACAAGGGAAATTTGGAGGGAGGAATTACACAATTTCAACAGGGTACAACAGAATCCAGTGCCTTATATAGCACAAACAAAGGCACTGCCCAGCCTCTGTCCTCCCCCTGCGTGCGTGGACCATACTCCATGCAAATTAGGAATAGAGGGAGAACAAAGAATTCATTCAAATTCAGGTTTTGTATATCAGAGTGACTCTAGTCTAAGTTTTCTTTCCCAAATATCAAAAGAAGACCAGATGGCACAAAAACAACCTAAAAATGGTTCAGAAAAAATGAGAATCTTATTCACTGCAGCAAAATAATGATAACAGTTCAGAAACTAACAGATGTCTGTGGCTCAGTATTTTAAAATTTGTTATTCTGTCACGGTGACATTTCCAGTTCGGTAACAACAATTTTATAATTCGATCAACTTGTATTGTTTTTCATTTTGGGCATTTGTAATGTATATAACCTTGCCAAAGCGCTTTTGATCAATAGCTGGCAAGTGTTTCTTTACCAAAATACCGAACTACATATCTTTAAGTGTATATAAATATATATATACACACCTCAAAAATAACCAGCAAAACTTTTCAGAAAGAAAATATAGGAAACCAGAGATTCCCCACAGAGATGGTGGCTCTGCCATGATGGCTACTCTCACAGTGGCATTGCCAGATCTTCTCTTTATCTGAAGCTCAAAATTTTAGGTTTTCTCTTTTCTCTTTTTTTTTTTTGGGGGGGGTGGGTGGTTTTTTTTTTTCCCCACAAGATGTTCACTTTTCCTCTGAGAGTCTCAGATACACGTTTCTGAAAAGCTTCTCTCTCCAGTCATTTCCCAGAGAAAGATTTTAAAGACACCTGTAAAATAACTATTGCTATTCCTGTGTTCTTCAACACTGAAATAATCGGTTACACGCCTTTCTCCAGCCCAAATCCTTTAACCTACAATCCTATAGTCATTTATACAGTCCTGCTTTCGAACAAAGTGGTCACAAGTTTAGTAAAATCTTTTAAATCAAAGCCAAGCATTACCTACCCCTGCTCAGTAATTGTAGTCGATTATTTTTCTAAGATCTCTAAAGAAGTTCCCTTTTCACATATGCAAATCAAGCTAACTTAGGTTATTTCATCTATACATTTATCTCCTAGACCAGTTATCCCTTATCCACATGTTGTTATTCCATTAGTCCATGATTTCAGGCTTTTTGAAGTCACCAGCTCAGCTTCTCTCACAGAGATAAAGACCCGTGGGTCTTGGGGTTACTCAGTTCAAACAAAGCAGTGGAAACTTCTGGACAGTAAATGTAGTCAAGAGGGCAGGCAAGGATGTAAATCATTCAATATTCATTATTGATAATCTGTGATCCTCAATACTGGAGAAGAGAAGGCTGAGGAGGGGGGGGATCTGATCAACACCTATAAATACTTCAAGGATGGGTGTCAGAAAGATGGGGCCAGGCTTTTTTCAGTGGTGCCCAGGGACAGGATAAGAGGGAATGGGCACAAACTGGAGCATAAGAAGTTCCATCTAAATATGAGGAGGAACTTCTTCCCTGTGAGGGTGGCAGAGCCCTGGCAGAGGCTGCCCAGAGAGGTGGTGGAGTCTCCATCTCTGGAGACATTCAAATCCCACCTGAACACATTCCTGTGGGACTTGCTCTGGGTGCCCCTGCTCTGGCAGGGGGTTGGACTGGATGATCTCCAGAGGTCCCTCCCAAACCCATATCAGTCTGTGATTCTGTGACTTACTGAACTGACTTTTTATTATTTCTATACAGATCTATCTCCAAAACAGTGAGAACCCTCCTTTTCCACTGATCTTACCAGTACACATGAGAAAAAATTCTGAAAAACTAAGCAATATTTTGAAAGAATTGAGGAGGTGAGAAGATGCTGGGTTTATTTATTGGAGAGGTAATTTACTATTTGCATGTAATATTTTTCCAAGCAGCCACCATTTTGGCTGCAGATGTAATTTATATTGGCTTCTTAATTGCCTTTAAATAAATGCATTTGGATGACTAAATTGAAACCCCAGGTGTTTGCCTACATGAACAGAAATAACAGTGACAAACACAAAGCAGCAGTGACACAACTCCTCCTGCAGAGCAGCAGTGGGAGGATGGTCCCCTCTCACAGAACCACAGAATCTTCATGGTAGGAAAAGATCTCCGAGATCACCAAGTCCAATCATACACACACAGAAAAAAAACCCTACAACCTCGGCCACTAGAGCATGCCCTGAAGTGCTACAGATACATGTGCCTTAAATACTTCCAGGGATGGTGACTCCACCACCTCCCTGGGCAGACTGTTCCAGTGCCTGACCACTCTTTCATAAAGTCATTCTTCCTAATATCCAGTCTAAACCACACCTCCAGCAACTTCAGACCATTTCCTCTGGTCCTGTCATTATTCCCTTGGGAGAAGAGGCCAAGACCCACCTCTCTACACCCTCCTTTCAGGGAGCTGTAGAGGGCAAGGAGGCCTCCCCTCAGCCTCCTCTTCTCCAAACTAAACATGCCCAGATCCTTCAGCTTCTTCTCACAGGACTTGTTCTCTAGACCTCTCACCACCTTGGTAGCTCCCTCACTTCTCCAATGGCACTTTTCCCAGGCTGGTCCTAGTTGTCCCCAAGCCCTGGACAGGGCCAGACACCCCAGTGGCTGCCAGGACATTGTGTTTTCCACCTGTCCTTGAGGTCAGACTTGGTGATAACCCCCTGCACGCACTTAGTTTTCCTCCTCCAGCTGCTTTGCTGGACGATGGGAAAATCATTTGAACCCCAGGATCGCCCTTTAGTGACTTGCTGCCCATCATGCTGAGACTTTAATTGAAGGTGAGTTATGGCTCCATCAAGATTCTCTCCCTGTAGCAGCATCTTTATTTCAGATTTGTTATAGAAACACAGCAGAAATGTTTTAGTACGCTCTAGTTTCCTCACACTGCTCAAAACCCACACTCTGCACCACGTTTTTATTAACCTTTCTTATTCATAATTATTCCTGCAACTCCTCATTGCAAAGAGCCTCAAGATGTTCTTTGCAGCTGCCTCCCCTCCTTCCTCAACCTCACACATCCACCTTTTTTTCCCTAAATTGTGCTGGCAGGTCACTGAAGAGTCAGCATCGCGTTGCCATCGAGGCATCTTGATGCAGAAGGGGGGCCTGAGGTCACCTCATCCCTTGAGGAGCCTCCCCTAGGTTCTCGGTGGCTGCAACAGCATCATGGACAGTGACTTATTGTTGTTGTTGTTGTTGTTGTCATATTGTTATTGTTATTGTTATTGTTATTGTTATTGTTATTGTTATTGTTATTGTTATTGTTATTGTTATTGTTATTATCATCACCATTATCATTATAATTATTATTCCTATTATTGCTGTTGATTATATGATGATGTTGTTGTTTATAATTATTTAATTATTAAAATTAGTCTTTATATTATTGCAGTGGTGATGATGATGATGATGATGATGATGATGATGATGATGATGGTGATGATGATGATGATGATGATGATGATCTTCTCACCATTACCATTTGCAGTTTAAACAGGGCTCTGAGCGTGTCAAACCAGGCTAGATGATCTCCCTTGCCCAAACCCAGCAGATCTTCCTTCCACCACCCCCTCACCACTGAGGGTTACGTGCTTCCTCCCGGTGGGTGCCAGGGCAAGGAGCTCTCTGCCTAGGACCGGCGTAATCGCATCTGACACTTGACAAGCGGAGAAGGAGGAGCAGGCAGGGGAGAAAGCAAAGGAAAAGCTCCCTCTTCTCTTCCCAGCTGGGAACCTCCGGGTGGGATTTGAAATAAAGCAGGGCAGGAGGCCCCAAAACTGTGGGCAGCATCCAAGCAAGAGGTTCTTCCTTCAGAAGGCGGCAATATATTGGCTAAGGGCTTATTTGTCACATTATCAGTGATTTATGAGAAGCGATTTAAAGAGGTGGGAGGGGGGGAAAGGCCTTAGAAGAGATATTAAGGGCCTGTCAAAGGTAAAACTAGGGAAATAAATGAGGGAGGTGGTGACTGATAAACAGCCATTTTAAAAAACAAGACATATGCACCAAAGGGGAAAATTCCCTTGTTTTAGCCCCTCCTAGCAAGCCGTCTCACCGAAAGCTCTCTCTGTGCATCCTAATACAAAGGCCAGCATATTTATCATTTCGCTGCCTTAAATCCAAGAAGAAAAGAGGGGGGGGGGGGGGAAGAGGATATAG
>VZTM01037262.1:88657-99459 GCA_013400555.1 Jacana jacana | reverse complement strand
TTTGAAATAGGGAGGGACGCCGTCACCCCATTATTTTCCTTTCCGCGCTCATTAGCGCCGGCGCACGTTGGTTTTTTTTCCAGCGAGGGTTCTATTAACGTCTCCTCCCGACCCAGGCGGTTTTTCCATGGGCTCCCTTGCAACAGCAGGAGGCCCAGGGCCCCCCGGGCGCTGCCATCCCCTCACGAGGACCATCACTTTGCATTAATCATGGCCAACCTCCTCCCACCGCTCCCGCGTCCGCAGGGTTCCTCTGCCCGGGAACAGTTGCTGGGCTGAGGCTGCTCCGCTCTTATCTCCCCACACAAAGAATTAGAGGTGACTGATGAGGGGCAGGACCACACTTGGCAGGGTTATTTTTTGGGGAGGGGGGGTGCATGTTCTTTTTTGCAGGTTGGGATTTTTTTCATTTGGTTTTGTGGGGTTTTTTGGTTGTAAAAAAGAGACATTGTCCTCTGGACTGCAGCCATCAAGCTTGAGCCCGCAAATCCCAGACACATGGAAGGGCAGTCTCTAAATCTGAAAGGCAAGCATGAAAGCTTGATTATGAGCAGAGGAGATCTCATTTACTAGTTTCATGACTTGGAAAAGGGGGCTGTAGGGGCTTAGACAGCTTAAAACTTCAGCAGGCCTAATACTTTAAAAATGACATTTTGAATAAAAAAAATATATGGGTTTTCTTTCTTTCTTTTTCTTTCTTTTTTTTTTTTTCTTTTTTGACCTAATAAGAGGGGCAGAGAGCAGTGAGGAGGAGATCCACGTATATTTTCTTAGAGGTGCCTTTCCCAAAAGTAAATTTTGCAGCTTCTATACATAAAAACGTGCAGCTGAGCCATTCTGAGAGCTTCCCAGAGCACAGAAATTCTAAAGCTGGCTCTGCAGCTCCGTGCCTTTCCCTACCTTTCTCAGGCCCGTGATTCTGATATAATTTTAATTTCAAAGCTTGTCATTTCTAAGGGCGCAACCTTCTTCACTGGGGTGGATGTGGTCACCCTGGGAAGGCTGGTCATGCTTTAGCAGGTATCAGTTGAGACCCCTCACTGCAAATTCTAACTGGACCCCAACACTAACATTTGCTCTTAGTCATATTTAAATTTAAGGCAAGGGAAATTATGCTATATTATAAATCAAAATTTATAATAGCATTGATCCAAATCAGTAAAATTAAAGCATATTACTAAGAGCTGTTCCAGAATACGTAGAGTGACAGCAAAGACAAAACGTGAGGTTTCTTCCCAGGGGATATTATTTTTTGTTGTTGTTTTTAAGAGAGTCATGTTATCTAGGAGAATGATGTCTCCTCTTCCAAGCCAGTAGCTGTCTTTTAGTCTACTGTTTAAGGACATCACCTTATCAGCACCAAAGCATATATATGAGCATATATATCTTTAATCTGAGGATGTTGGAGCACTGAGACAGGTTGCCCAAGGAGGTGGTGGAGGCCCCTTCCCTGGAGATCTTCAAGGGGAGGCTGGAGGAGGCCCTGGGCGACCTGGTTTAGTTGGGGGTGTCCCTGCTGACTGCGGGGAGGTGGGACTAGATGACCCTAGAGGTCCCTTCTGTCCTGGACCATTCTAGGATTCTATGATTCTATATTTGTGCATATGTGTCAAAGGAAATACTTTAAAATCCATTTATATCTTATTCCAATACTAATTCAAGGTACTCAAAGCCCCATCCAGCCTCCATCCCTGGAGGGGTTCAAGGCCAGGCTGGATGGGGCTTGGAGCAACCTGCTCTGGTGGGAGGTGTCTCTGCCCAGGGCAGGGGGGGTTGGAACTGGATGATCTTTAAGGTCCCTTCCAACCCAAACCATTCCATGACTCTGTGAATTTAAACCTCCCACAACAGCTTCACTTCTGACAGTTGCCTTAGGCTGATCCCTTGGAGGAAGACCTGCCACGGACCCCAGGCTAAGGCTGCCTGCCCTAGGGTAAATCACACACACACAAAGAGAGTTAGGATGAGCATCGAGACATCCATTAAGTAGTAGCAAAACCACATTAATTCCCACACAAAGACACTAAATTGCTCATTGTTACAATGCAAACACTTAGGTTTATTTCCTGAACTGGTTTTAGTGGAAGAAGGTGGCAATTCCTATTCTAGACAACTGCGATTTTACCCAGTAATTAAATATATATATATATATATTCCCAAAAAGTCCTTGTCCAAGCAAAAGGACTGTCAGGACAAGAACGTGCCTGTTGGTCATCTCCCTCCAGGACTGGGCCCCTTACACAATTAATGAACCATTACCATCCATCTGGCTCATGGCACAGCAGGATCACATGAGCTGAGATTGGTATGAGCTGTTTTGCCCTATTTCTTACTTCTGCCAAGTTACGTTATGTTTGCTGGGCTGCCTTTGTTTACATTTTAATGCTGATAAATTGAATGAAGCAGGGCTACTACACTGACACCTCCTGTGAAAATACAGCATGGTTTTATGGGAGTGGATGCCCGAGCTGCTGGCTTAAATGTCACTCAAACCCTCAATTCTTCATTCACCGGGTGGGGAAGGGAGAGTGAGAATACAATGTAGGGAAAATCGCTGATAGGCCCAGATCATGGCGTGTGAAGCTGCCCATCACTGCCTCCCAGGTCCCTCCTCCTCCTCCTCCACTTGTCTGCCCATTCCCTCATCATCTGGACAAGGTGGAAACTCCCCCCTTGGCTGGTGTTCAGCTCCCAGCACAGCCCCGTCCTGCTCCAGAGCTGCAGCTCCTGGTCAATGCCAGAAGCACGGTCCTATTTACTCTGCATAAAAATAACTTCTTTTGAGTATCTGTAAGCAAACCAGCTGACTGCTAAGGGAGAGCCAGAAAACCTTGATACTCTTCACCCATCGACCCTCTCTTGAGCCCAGGAGCCCCTGGCACTCTTGGGACACTGGGCAATACCCAGCCAAGCTTCTGAACCTCCTCACCCAAAACCTCCATGTGCTTTGGGGAGTTGTAGTGTCGTAATACCGAGGGTGTGAAAACCCATCCACTTGCACTCTGAAAGCTCATCTTACCGACACTTTATCCCCTCTGTAAAGCTCACAGGGATGAACCGGCAGCACTGCCCATGAACGCTTTCTTCCACCACCTCTGGCTGCAGAGTCATTACCAGCAGCTCTGTTCCAAGAAAACCAGGACAAATAGCCAAGAACTGGCTTTCTTTCCATGCCTTACTCAAGTCTATAAATGTGGAAGTCTAAGACCTCACTAAATCACGTTGTTCAGGTCTCCTGCATGAAACCTCCTCTGTCTGTACTCAATCACAGAAACACAGAATGCTATGGGGCTGGAAGGGACCTCTGGGGATTATCTCGTTCAAGCCTGCTGCCAAAGCAGGTGTACCCAGAGCAGGTTGCACAGGAATATGTCCAGGCAGGGGGGTGGAACTGCATGATATTTAAGGTTTCTTCCAACCCAAACCATCTATGAACTGGGTTTAAAAAAAAACCAAACACATACATGCAAAATATTGAAAGATTGCAAAGATTGTTTCCCACTGATTCTGCCTTCAGCTGGCCAGATTAACTTTACCACGAAGAGGAGGAGACCCAGGTAATCCAGGTCTCTCGCACAATGACCAATTCTATGTAGCTCCTCACATAAATCCTGAGTGACATGCTCTGGCAGGCGTTTGGACTGGATGATCTCCAGAGATCCCACCCAACCCCGTAGCTTTCCGTGATTCTTCGACTGACTCCCCACGAGCCAGGTGAGTCCACAGACATGTCCATGTGGAAGGTGTTGGACAGGCAGAGACACTGGTGCTGGGGCAAGAATTGGCCTGCTCAGCTGCAGGGGCCACCTCTGTACGACCATCATCTACTATAGAAAGTCAAATGAGCAGATAGCACCACAGAGAATAATGTTAAGCAGCCAAAGACGTGTTTAAGCCCCCTGACCCCTCTGGCTGAGCCCATTTAGTGGGGCCTGGGCAGTGCATTTTGCAATCCCCTTGCAGTTCCCACATGACAGTCCCTGTCCTTGAGCCACCCTACCCCTGAATCGATAACCACTGGCATCTGCTCGCCCTGGCTTCTCCGAAGCTGCTGGGCAGGAGCCCATGCCCGACGCAGCAGCACATACTGCTGCCCCCGTTACTTTCCCCCTCACCACATAGACCTCTGCTGCTGTAATTACCTTGATCTGTGCCCCGATGTTAAGGGATGCCAAATCCCTATTAAGGGGTGTCACCAAATCCCCTTGGGCTCAGCAGCACCAGGGGGAGCAGGACCTTCATCCTCTCCAGGCATCAAGCCTTTCACACGCTGCACCAAATGAAGAGAAAATGGAACAGTGACTCTTTTGCTTTCCAGGAAGGTTTTTAAAAGCTCTCCTCTCTCTATTATTCATCCAAGATGAAGGCTCTTTACCCTTTTTTCATTTCCCATCAAAGACAAGCCTCCTGTCTCCCTCGAGTCACTTCTTCTTATTCTTCATCACTGTTTGCCCACTTTTATTGATGTTCCTCAAACAAATACTGTGCCAGAGCTTCCCTAATTCCCTCATCACTGAATCTGAGCCCTTGCTCTTCTACACACTCTGGGGGTCTTTTCCAAGCAAAAATCTAGCACTAATTACCTTGATTTTAGGATGAAAATATGCTTGATCAATGTAATATTTTAAACATTTTTTTTTTCCCTCATGATCACAAAAAATAATTTGTGGGACTATTTTTAGCCTTTGTTAAATGAAATCTTCTTCTCTTTGGCTGTTTTCCTGCATCTCCAGATTATTATAGATTTTATCCCTATTGAAAAAACTTTTGCAGTTTCAGAGTTTTTCCAGTGCATAGAGCCTATAGTCATATATTTATAATTTTGTATTTATAAAAATATATTTATGTTCATATTTAGCTTAATCATTTTCATATACACTTACATTTTTTGTCAACTTGAGATCAAAAAGCAAGAGCTTTCTGTGACTTGTCCAGATCATAGAATCCTAGAATCATCCAGGTCGGAAGAGACCCTTGGGATCATCAAGTCCACCCATCAGCCCCACTCTACAAGTTCTCCCCTACACCACATCCCCCAACACCACATCTCATCGACTCTGAAACACAGTCAGGGATGGGGACTCCACCCCCTCCCTGGGCAGCCCAGTCCAGGCTCTGACCACTCTTGCTGGGAAGAATTCTTGCCTCATGGCCAGCCTAACCCTACCCTGCTGCAGCTTGCAGCCATTCCCTCTCCTTCTATCGCTCATTGCCCGTGAGAAGAGACCAGCACCAACCTCTCTGCAATGCCCTTTCAAGCAGTTGTAGAGAGGGATGAGGTCTCCCCTCAGCCTCCTCTTCAACAAACTAAACAGACTAAACAGTCCCAGATCATGAAACAATCCCTTCCTAAATTGTCATATTATTCCACATCTTCCCAGGAATTTTGAGGTATCTCAAAGATTTTGCTACCTGATTATATATTTTTTATGATGTTTTTAAAGGATTCTCAATGATTGCTTGCCGTTGTTCTCATGGGGGACTTTAACCTCCCAGATATCTGCTGGGAATATAACACAGCAGAGAGGGAACAATCCNGTTCTTGATCCTTGGAGAAACAAGGAGACGGGCCAGTAAAACTGCCACCTCAGACTGGGAAACAGTTAATTTTCTTTCCGGTATTTGTCTTGAAAGGAATGTCAATAACACCTATTGTTTTCAGTTGTTGCTAAGCGATGTTTACACTATTGAAGGACAGTTTTTTCAGCTTCCCACAGAAGCACAGAGAGAGGGATGGAATGGCCAGTGAAATACTCCATACCACGAGTCTGTCATGCTCAGTATTTAAATGGGGGTTAGTGAGGAAGGGGAGGGGGACAGGAGGGACGCAGGGAGGGGAGGCAGGAATACGCAATCACTGCTGCGATGGTGACATTTCACCGGGCAGTGAGAGTGACCCAATTCCTTATTATTATTCTTATTACTGTTATTTTTCCTTTTCTATCATTGTTTCATAAACTGTCTTTATCTCAGCCCACAGGTGCTTTTTTTTCTCCCTTTTTATTTTTCCCTCTTCCCTCTTCTTGGAAATTTTGGCACACAGGCCTGTTTTTTTTAATCTATTATTTATTTTCAAATATTATTAAAATTAAAATTTATTATTAAAAATATAATTTACAAAAAAAATTAAGGAAACTATCTTCAAATGTTTGAATAATTCCAAAATAAGAAACCACAAAATAACAGCACAACTTTGTACCAGCAGCTGATGCAAAGGAATGCACTACGTCCAGGCCCTGAGTTAATAAACACAAAAAGTATTGAAGTCTGGGACCGTGAGAACCCTGCGGAGGTAGGAAGACAGACCTGTCCCTAAGGAACTTTACTGAACTGTGACACTTGGTGACAAAGGTGCTTGTCACTCATGAGTTAAGGATGACAAAAAATGCTAGAAGAAATTTGGTCCCATAAAATGTTGCGTTATTGGCAGGCGGGGAAGTTCAGTCACTTCCATGACAAATTTTCATAGCTGTGAAGTTTCCCTGTTAGTTATTTTATAACAGAAAATGTGGAGATACCAAAGGACTGAACAAGTTCCATGTACAATAAATGTTTCAAACATGAGTTGCTGGAGATGGATAACGCCTCAGTACCAAGTGCTGCTTGCTCTGGAGGTATATCACACTGAGAAACATTAGTCAGTCCGGTGCCAATGCAGTGTCTTTCCTTTGCTACTCAGAATGACACTCAACAAGGCCCTGGGCAACCTGGCCTAGTTGAGGATGTCCCTGCTGACTGCAGGGAGGTTGGACTGGATGACCTTTGGGGGTCTCTTCCAGCCTGGACCATTCTATGATTCTAATGAGTGAGGTGAATGTCATTGCCCAGCCTGTCCCAGAGAAGAACAACATCTAGATAAGTTGTGAACTGAAGGAGTGCTGGTGGTCCTGCTTCCTCAAACACCTTGGAGGCATTGGGCAAGACAGGTCTGGGTGCCTGGAAGACATCAGTTTAGAGTACTTGCCCAACTGCCTGGATATGAGAGACATGGAGATACCGAACACGTTCACACAAATACACAAATTTAGTTATGGCAGCAAACTTTAACAATGCAAATTTAACAGTCTGACACAGAGACAGCAAGGGGAGAGGAAAGGATAAAATAAATTCCCTCCCTTGTAAGTGTTACAGTGTCTCATTAATTATTGCAAAGAGCTTTTCATAGAATCATGGAATGGTTAGAGTTGGAAGAGACCTTAAAGATCATCCAGTTCCAACCTCCCTGCCCTGGGCAGGGACACCTCCCACCACACCAGGTTGCTCCAAGCCCCATCCAGCCTGGCCTTGAACCCCTCTAGAGATGGGGCAGCCACAGCTTCTCTGGGCAACTTGGGCCAGGGTCTCACCACCCTCACAGCAAAGAATTTCTTCCTAAGATCTAGTCTAAATCTACCTGGTAAGAAGAGGCATGTGAGTGACCTGTGACCAGGCTGGGAGTAAATACAGAGTCAATCAGCAGTTCCCTGGGAGGAGAAATGGGAAGGAAGAAAGGAAGGAAGGAACATTGCAGAGCCACACATAACCGTAGTATCAGATCATCGTGTCCAACCATCAACCCAGCACTGACAAACCCATCACTAACCCGTGTCTCCAAGCACTGTGTCTGCCCGGCTTTTCAATCCCTCCAGGAGTGGTGACTCCACCGCTGCCCTGGGCAGCCCAGTCCAAGGTGCAATAATCCTTTCAGTGTACAGGTTGTTCCTTATAGCCAAGCTAAATCTAAGCCTCTAAACCACAGTGGAGCCAACCAGCGGGTTGGCTGGGAGGTGGAACAGAGGAGCAGCGATGTCACCTGGGTGAGGGACTCAGAGATGGCCAAAAGGGCTATAAAAAGTAGTTCTCCCTGTAACAGTGAGAGTTTCTCTCCCTTCCAACAGCGTGAATCAGCGTGTGCAGCCCAGATGGTGCCATGTGGAGGGCTGCAGTGCCTGGGAACAGGCGAGAAAGGGAAGGAGGTATTTATCAGAAGGAGGAAACCACAGCCTCGCAGATCCGCGGCTTGTCCTCAAATCAAAGAGCCGTGCAACTCGCTGGCGAACGAGAACAGCCTTTCCCACTTCCTGGGAAGTTGCAGTTATTTTGGTGTCTTAACAGAGCAAAATCAAACAAAACCACAGAGCCACAGAATCTTGCAAACAGGAATGTCTCTTCTGCAACGGGGGCTTACTGCTTATGTACACTCTTGCTGACTGAATAATTCATCACACACACACACCCCCCGAAAACGAGATGGACTCAAAGCAAAGAAAACTCTTTCTTCTGTTCCCAGTATAGGATCTCATGATGTAATAGCTCATCTGCACGCTTTATTACTGCTAACAGCAAAATAAATGAGCAGATACGCTGTGCAAGAGACAAGCTGCAGGAGTCTTGTAAGAACAAGAACATTCTTCTTGAATGGGTGAGCCCTAGGAGGAAAAAAAGAAGAAAAAATTAAAATCAACAACAAATGAGCAGAAAATAAATCAAAAAAGGAATGGGAAAAAAAGTGTTATTGAAGGCTCTTTGGTCCTGCCCATTTTTTCATGGCTGCCTGCAGCGAAGTGCATTGTTTTTCAAAGTTTCATGCTGCAAAGTGTGTCTGCTTTGACCTCTGTCTGCATGGCCTGGTCCTGGCCTCTAGCATAGCATAGCATAACATTAACATAACATAACATTATAGAATCACAGAATGGTTAGAGTTGGAAGGGACCTTCAAGATCATTCAGTTCCAGACCCTTTGACCTGGGCAGGGACACCTCCCACCACACCAGGTTGCTCCAAGCCCCATCCAGCCTGGCCTTGAACCCCTCCAGGGATGGGGCAGCCACAGCTTCTCTGGGCAACTTGGGCCAGGGTCTCACCACCCTCATAGCAAAGAAGTTCTTTCTAGTATCTAATCTAAATCTCCCCTCTTCCAATTTAAAGCTGTTACCCCCCGGCTATGGCTCCACTTCCTGACAGAGTCCCTCCCCAACTTTCCTGTAGTTCCTTTAGGGACTGGAACGGGCTCTAAGGTCTCCCCAGAATCTTCTCTTCTCTGGGCTGAACACTCCCAACTCTCTCAGCCTGTCCTCACAGCAGAGGTGCTCCAGCCCTCTGATCATTTTCCTGACCCTCCGATAGACCCATTCCAACAGGTCCATGTCCTTTCTGTGCTGAGGACTCCAGAGCTGGACACAGTGCTCCAGGTGGGGTCTCAGGAGAGCAGAAGGGCAGAATCACCTCCTTCACCCTGCTGGCCACGCTGCTGGGGATGCAGCCCAGGATGGGGTTGGCTTTCTGGGCTGCCAGCACACACTGCTGGCTCGTGTTGAGCTTCTCTTCCACCATCACTCCCAAGTCCTTCTCCTCAGGGCTGCTCTCCAGCCATTCTCCACCCAACCTGTATTTGTGCTTGGGACTGCCATAACGTTAACATAACATAACATAACATAACATAACATAACATAACATAACATAACATAACATAACATAACATAACATATAACCTAGCTCTCACAACATGCTTTGGTGAACCAGAGCTTCAGCCAGGCACCATCTAATGCACCAGCCTTGGAACCAACACATCATACTGGGGTTATTCAAGGAGCACACGTTACTCTAGAGCTTTACAATCACTGGAAGGTCTTAGGAAAGAATAAAATAATAACCCAAAGCAGCCAGCCTATTTCTGGGTCAGCACATTCCTGGCTCCACCTTTCACCTGAACATCCTGTGCCCCTTCGAGACGTTCCTTAATTAACCCTTACTTTATCTTACAGCTATCAAATGTAAATTAATAGTCGTGTGGAGGGGGTCATCTTTCCAAGGTTACACTGCACAGCATCCACCTGCTCCTGCCAGTCAGGATTAAATCTGGAGAGTGCTGAGTTGCTCCGTAATCTGCGTCATTCGAAGATACAGCTTCTCACCTACACAGCAAAGTGCAATCTTAATTTGGGCTTCATGGTGCGAGCACCCAAAGTCCCAGGAAGTTAAAAGTAAAAACAACAAAACCTCTTTAGAAAACAGCTTTTTCTCCCTAGGGTGGAGACAAAAAATTAAATATGAATATCCATTTTGAGATTTTATAGCCACGCTTGCACTCATTCTTATACGCACGGTGGGTTTATGTTAAAAACAGCTTTAATTAGCATTCCCTCGACTGAGCTCAGGCGAGTGCAGCCTCCCACACGGGGAGGAAGGGTCCTTTAGGCTGAATAAGCAGGTGATGTATAATGTATATAAAGCCAGGAGAATTCCCGTCCCGTCCTCGGGCAGCAGACGGGGAGGGACCCGCGGGCAGCACCGCAGCTCGGAGGAAGAGCTTTCATTCCCGTGAGCCACCCCAAGCGGCAAACTCGGCCGCTTCTCCCTCCTAAAACGCTGTCAAATACGCATGAGGCTGCCCGTTCCCTTGGAATCGATACGCCCTGTTTGCTTGGAGAAACTCTGAGGGCTTAAATTTGCTCTTTGGAAGTAGCTAAAACCTGCGGCAGCTGCACATTTTTATTTGTGAACTCTCAGGTTGGAACTCTGGAACCGATTGCGTGTTATTACACAGCGGGGCAGGGAGGGTAAGCTGTACGTACAGGCACCTCTCCAGAAGTCAGGAGTTAACAGCTGAGGCAAATAAATAGTTTAGAGCTAATAATTATAGTAAATGTGGTGTTTCCCTGTACAAACTTTTAGCCTTCGGTCCTGGAAAAAAAAAAGGTAATAATTGAAATTAAATTGCTGTATATCTCCTCTTTCATTCTATTCAAGTTTTTAAACTTCTTCTTTTTATTATAAGCTATAAAAGGGAGGAGAGGAGAGGAGAGGAGAGGAGAGGAGAGGGG